>VXBJ01004046.1:775449-901019 GCA_013400055.1 Nycticryphes semicollaris
AAAAAAGTTATTTGTTCTTCAAGGCAGAAGGACCTACTGTTCTTCGGAGCACCCTGGTAACTTCAGGCAAGTAAGAGCAACCAGGCAGTAGGGGTGGGGAAGGAAGGTCCTCTTTGGAGAAAAGCAGATGCCAGGAAAACTACCACAAATTCTCCAGAGTTTATAATCTGCAGGTTTTTATAGGTTTTTGGATTTGTGTTTTTCTTTTTTTTTTTAACATCATCGCATACCTAAGACAGTAATTCCTACATTTTCCATCAGTGCCCACTTTCAAGCCTTCCCTCTGTAATAGCTTTATTTTCCCCTAACTATCTGGATACAGGATTCAAGCATTTCACAACTCCAGTCCCTCGAGTGATGAAGAGCCAGTGTCAGGCAGCGCTGGGCTACGTGTGTGCTGACTGCCCAGCTGTCCCAGCACAGCCACCAAACACCCACAGCCCAAGCGCTTGAGCTGTCTGCTCATACAGAACCCATACATTTCACTGAAGTCTCAGAAACAGAACTTGGAGATATCTCAATTGTGGAAACAGGCCAGAGAAGCAGAGACACAAATACAACCTCCTTTACGGCACACTGCAAAGCCTCCAGCTATCTCTCACTGAATGAGCAGGTTATGTTTTTGGGTTTGGTTTTTTTTTTTTGAGAAGAAAGTAAATCTTTCATCCATCCTTGCACCCCTAGTATTCTAGGAAACACATGGAAGTGGAAACAACTGCCAGCATAGGATGCAGTGGTCTGAAAAGACCTCAGCACCAGTGGGATCAGTCTCATCCTTTAACTTTACTTATTTTCCTTTCTCCGCTGCACATGAGCTCATCTCGTTAGGCTACACGCACTCATTACCTCATTTGCCAGCAGTAAGGCAGTGAGACCACCAAAGGCCCCAGGTTTAAGACAAAACTGACACCACTGACCACCCTACGCACAACCTCAAGAGCCAACAGTAACGTGTGTAACAAGGGAAACCATGGGACTAGCTGATCCGATCTCTAGCCGTGCTGGTTTACACAGAAACAAGACCAGACCTTTTGTAAAATCAGGGCTGATGCTTTAATTCTGAACTGCAATTTCACAGGAGAAAGCTTCCACAAGAGATTGAAACATGAAGTGGGGAAGTACGTGGCAGATCCAAAAATAACAAGAAAATAATAAAACTGTCTAGGATTTAAAAGATTAGAACTAGAAAGATACTACAGAAGTCAGTGTTCAAAGCTCAAAGGCATTGGCTGGATGGTCACATTTAAAGAGTTGGTCAATAGCTCATTGTCCAAGTGGAGACCAGTAGCAAGTGATGTTCCTCAGGGGTCAGTATTGGGACCAGTGCTGTTCAAAATCTTTGTCAGAAACACAGATAGTGCAACTGAGCACACCCTCAGCAAGTTTACCACTATCACCAGCTATGTCATGTGGTCGACACGCTGGAAGGAAGGGTTGCCATCCACAAAGACCTGTACAGGCTTTAGAGGTAGGGCCATGCAAACTTCATGAAGTTCAACCAGGCCAAGAGCAAGGTCCTTCAACCAGGTAAAATCCCAGGCACAAATACAGGTTGGGCAGGGAATGGACTGAGAGCGGCCCTTAGGAGAAGAACTTGGGAGTGTTGGTTGAAAAGAAGCTCAACATGAGGTGACAATGTCCACTCACAGCCCAGAAAGCCAACCACATCTTGGGCTGTATCAAAAGAAGCATGGCCAGCAGGTCAAGGGAAGTGATTTTACCCGGCTTTTGTGAGACCCCACCTGGAGCACTGTGTCCAGCTCAGGGCCCCCAAATAAAAAAGGACACAGACCTGTTGGAGTGAGTGCAGAGGAGGGCCACAAAGATGATCAGAGGGCTGGAGCACCCCTCCTATGAGGATAGGCAGAGAGTTGGGGTTGTACAGCCTGGAAGAGTGGAAGCTCTGGTGGAGACCTTATAGCAGCCTTCCAGTACCTAAAGGGGTCCTACAGGAGAGATGAGGGGGGACTCTTTTTCGGGGACTGTAGTGATAATATGAGGGGTAACAGTTTCAAATTGACAGAAGGTAGGTTTAAATTAGAGATTAAGAAGAAATTATTTACTGTGGGGGTGGGGCAATACTGGAACAGGTTGCCCAGAGAAGTTGTGGATTTCCCATCCTTGGAAGTGTTCATGGTCAGGTTGGCTTTGAGTAACATGGTCTGGAGGAACTCCCCCAAGGCAGGGGGTTTAGAACAAGATGATTTTTAAGGTCCCTTCAAACTCTAACCATTCTATGATTCTTTGAAAATGATACCAGGCAAGTACTTAGTCTGAACACCGGATGCATGCATACAGAAACTACATGACTGTAGCATAAGAACAGTTACATATGATCAACACAAACACCAAAAAGGACTGACTGTTCCAACATATTTATTCAAGACAGGAAAAGAGCTTTTAAGAACATTACGTTTTAGGAACATACAGCTTTCAGTGAGGCAGCTTTGACCTTAAAAATGTGATAGTCAGTGGCATTATTCAACTGTAATTTGAAGACAAGGTTGAATTCCAACATATAGAGATGAGTTCTTCTAACTGCTTTCTGTATGGTCCTGTGCCGCTGAATTTTGCTTGACTGAAAACTTTCCTGTGGCACTGCTAGTTTGAATGTTAATATGACAAGTTTGAAATTTCTCATTTCTCAGTATGAGCTGAATGGCAGACCTTCAATTTTCTGCTTGTTGATGCTTCTAGCATATCCTTTGGACTTCAGGCAATAAGAGCAGGTAAAGCAAACTCAAGATTTGTACTGTGAGTAACAATGCCACAATACGTGCTAAGAACTGCTGAGGAATATCTCCAAGCTTTACCAAGCAAAATTCATCAGGCTTCCCTTCACTATTTTTCTGCGTGGTAAGCTTAAACTTCAAATAACTTGCAATGTTTCTCAGCTGCTGATCTTCTATTCATTTCAACGTTCACAGAAGTTTCAAAGAGCGCTTTTTCCAGCAAATATATTGATAAATGAAATGGGTATCCTTTGAGATAAAGCAAGGAAGCTGGAAAAGTCAACAACCAAGGCAAATTGCTTTCAATTAATAACTGAGCTTATGGTCAAGAAGATGAGAAAAAGACGATTTATGTCCCATTCCGTCTTCCCGTCAAAGTATTGCAAGTTATACATTAGATTTACATGTATTTAAGAAAAAGGCAGAGGTGGCAGTCTTGTTAAATGCTTGTCTAGGACACAATTTTTCACAGTTCTTAAAAAAAACAAAACAAACCATGCAGCACATATGGGGTAAAGTTTTAAAAACTGAGTCACAAGAAGGTAAGGAAAAATATTCTCAAGTACTTAGCACATTCTTAGGTTACTTAGCAGCACATGAAACAACTGTCTAATTGATAAAACTGAGGAAACATAGATATTACATCTTTATTTGATTAGTTCTGCTCAATAACAATGAGTTCTTTATAACCTATTCACAAAGAAACAAAAAAGATTGAAGTAGGAAAATTTTATATTCCATAAGAGTTGGTGAATTGGGGTTAGGCTGCAGTAAATCTCAGTAGAGCAACTATCTCATTGACCCTTCTCCCACTCCTGCAGTTAAATATGTTTATGCTAATTACTGGAATATTATTTTGTTTCATCTTTCAATGTCTTCAGAACCAGAAACAAAGAGGTCCTAGCAGTAACCTACAAGATGCTAGTAGCCTGCAGTTTTCTAGCCAAAATAGTAGGTTTTCAGACCAAGGAAGAGTCATAAACAATATCCCTTTTAGTCTCCTCTTGCTAGGCAACTGCTACTTACACTGCAATTCAGTCCTTCCTATCAAGTCACACTCTCAAAACTCTTGATCCTTATCACTGCTCTCCACATGATTCTTTTGGTCACATTTTTCTCAAGCAAAACCCCATGCTCAATGTAGCCAAAATGTTGGTTATGTCGCATCAGCACTTCAAACACATCAAAGCAGCTTTTTCCTGCAACATAGATTCAGCATTGATTCAAGTTAATTTTGTGATCTCTCTAACACATGATCCTCTCTCCTGCTTTCCAGTCATCTGCATGGCACATAGGTAGAAATAATTAAATGCATGATTTCAGGATGAGAAACAACTCAATAGAAACCGATTTAAGGCAGGCCACTTCTCCAAGTGGTTAGGAGACCAAGCCAGCTCCGTGCATGACTCCCCTGGTATGTCTATCACATGGGCTTTCTTCTAAAATTAGTTTTCACATTCAGGGTAAACAAAACCACCAAATTTTCAGATTACACCATACTATGTGTTAACAGCAGTAAACTTCCTTACCTGTTCAATCTAAAGTATGTATGTATAGAGTTTAATACATTAGAGACTGCAATTTCCACCTACTGTACAACCTCTCTGCAGACCAAATGCATACATTAATGAAAACTTGCAAAAATCATGATGGCTCCACTGAGACAGCAGAGGAAGTCAACTCTTCCAATTAGTAATTATTGTCCACCTCTTTTAGATATTTCAGCCCCTTTAGTTGCACATCCTCAAGCCTACACAATACCACACAAGCAGTTTGATCATCAAGAAGCAATATCAAATTATCCTTAGAAATCTTTAAGGCCTTACGCTATGTCTTATCACACTTAAGTCAATGGTAACTAGTTTTTCCAAGAGCTCAAGTCAGTCAGGTTATCCTGATGACATATCAGACCTGTGCACTACAACTGCTCTGCTAACATGCAAACAGATCTACTGTGTATGTGGTTATTCCCAATGCTTCAGCAAATCACTTACTGCACAAGTTTATTGCATTAGGTTTGCAGATGATGTCGAACTGGGGGAACCAGTCAACATACTTGCAGGCAGGATTGCCATTCAGAGGGACCTAGACAGGCTGGAAAACAAGCTGACAGGAACCTTATGAAATTCAACAAGACAACAGTCCTCTGCACAGGAAGGGAAAGCCCCTTGTGTTGGTACTGCCCAGCCAGGAAGCAGCCCTGCTGAAAAAACCCTGAAGGTCTTGGTAGGCAGCAAGTTGAACAGGAGCCAGCAGCACGCCCCAGCAGCAAGGAGAGCCAACACCATCCTCAGCTGTATTAATAGAAGCAGAGCCAGCAGACTGGGAGCATCAGAGAGAAGCAGCTATTCTCCTTAGCTTGGCACTTGGACTGCTTTTGGAATATTGGTTCTACTGTCCCCATCCCCCTCCTACTCAGTCCCTTTCAATATACGAAAATCAATAAACTAAAACTATTTCAGTGAAAGTCCATCAAGGTCATCAGGGGCTGTAAGAAGAGGCTAAGAGAGAACAGAGCTTCTCCAGCCTGAAGAAGAGGTGGTTTTGAAAGACTAACAGCAACTTTCCTGTGTCTTCTAGATAACTTTCCCACAGGTGTCAGGCTCTACAGTGATGTACAGAGGGAATAAAAATGACAACAGACATAGTTGACAAACAGGACGTCTTCTAACTGGATAAACTGTACCCAGAGCAGTTCCGCAGTTTCCATCCTTGGATGTTTTCAAGGCCTCAGCTGGATAAAGCACTGGGAAAACCAAGCCTGAAGTCAGTCTTCCCTACTTGAAGCAGGACTAAACAGTCTTGTTTGCAATTCACGTTATCAGTAAGTATGACGCCTCCTACATTTTTCTGGCAGATAATGCAGACGCGTGACACCACCACCAACCCTAAGCCAGAGGGAGTTCCACACATACAACACAGCGAGGTTTGTTGCTTCCTGATGAACAGAAAGGTATTATTCATAGATGCAGTAACTCTAAAGGCAGCCATGAGCGTGCAGGGTCTCAATAAAACATCAGCTTCAGAACTGTTTTAACATTAGAAACAGGAATTAACCAGAAAAGTTAAGATAAAAATGCAACATGACACATCAAAACAAAAATGCAATACAGTCAAAAGATACCAGATTACTAAACCGTACTTATTGATTACAAACTAATCTAACAGATGACTGAAACTGACACAAACTGAACCTCGGTAAAATATCTGATACATCAGAATCCTATTGAACAGTAAGAAAACCAGACTAAGAACTCTAAACTTTGTCAAAAACTCACTGAAGGGGAGAGCGAAATAGAAACTAACAGACTGGAGGGGTACGAGTCCCCAACGGACTAGTTTTTAAAACAGTTTAATTGCACATCAGCAACAAACTGGGAAGAACCACCAACAGCAAAGGCTGTGCAAAAAGGACATGCACCAAGATCCGCAGCCCCAAAACCTGGAGAGTGGTACAAAGCATAACATGGAGTAAAAGAGCATTTAACATACATATATCCATCCTGGGAATAGTCGAGAACTGCTGTATACTAGTAGCACACAAGTCAGAAGAAAAGATTGTGCATACATTAACGTATCACAAGACGCCTGAGTCACCGGTCTGATACATTCCAAGATCCCATTTGCTTCTTATGCCTTTACCAACCAAAGTATTTTCAGACATGAAAGTGAAGCATTAGCATCGCTGTAAAGGGTGCTGGTACATTTCACATGTGCTTCATCCGGAACAGCGTGTACAAGAAAACTTGCAGAATTATGTCTCCCCAGTTTGAAGCCTCTCCCATACTTTACCATACACCCATTATACACCATGCATCATACACCATTTCTCAAAAGTGAAGCACTGAATAAGGATGAATTGAGGAAATAACCTACTTCATTCTTACATCTGCTCTTTTCTGAAACAGACTCTCAGAAAGATACAAACTTTTACAGTAAAACATGACAAACATACTGTAACCTGCACTGCTTTATCTTCCTAATGCACTGCTGCTGCCTTCGCCGTAGTACAGGCCACATGCCTTACTGGATATACTGCGTATGATCCTACCAATCAAGACTCAAAAGCTGATAAGAAAAAAATGTAAACAAACCTACAAGCCACACTGTTCAGAACTGAACAGTCAAGTTAAGCCTGAGGGAGGAAAAAAACAACAAAAAAATCTTTTCATAGAAGGCAGCTAGAACTTCCCTGACGGACTGCTTTAGAGGATTCTCTGAACAAGCAGTTCTGAATGACTGATTTTAATTTCTTTAACTTCTGTACTTAATGAGAAACATACTGCAGGAAGTTAAGATTGCCTGTGCAGTTCATCTTCTCTCTCTGTGAAATGACTGCAGGCAGAAGCAAGGTAAAAATGCCTAGGAAGGAAGAAGCACAAGATTACAAGTATGGAAGCATATCCTCACAGAACCAAGGTGTTATCTGGAAGAAAACTCTAGAGTACATCTCCTCCGGCCTCCAGCTTGAAGCGGGAATATTGTCAACATCAAATTAGGTCAGCTGAAAACTGTAACCTGCCCCAGTGATGAACCACCCTCCTTGTGCAGTTTGTTTACATGTTTGGTTTTTTTTTTATATATATATATTTATATTGTCCAATTTGAATCTCCCAAGCCAAAACTTGCGGCTGCTGCCCCTTCTTTTATCACCTCTTACAACTGAGAAGAGTGTGTGCCTTTAGGTAGATACAGGTCACTATTAGATTGCCTCTAAGTCACCTTGTTCTCCTTTTTCAAAAATAAAGCCAGATCCCTCCATCCCCCCTCACAGGTCACATGCCCTGTGCCACTGCCCCCCCAGACAGAGTTTCACAGCAACCTTCTTGAACGGTGGTGCACCAAACCCAAGAGAATATTCAAAGTACTGCCTCACTAGTGCCACAGAATAGAAGTAAAACCGTGTCCCTCATTCACCTGGCTACACTCCCCCTAACACAGCAGGCAAAGCAAACAGCATACAAAACTATGAGGCATGCTGTTGGCTCACTTAAATAAGATGTTTGTATGGATGAGACTCAAATTAAACTGAATGTTCAAGTTAATTCTGCAGTAAAGATAATCCTTAATCACACATTCCCTAAAGCCTTGAGTTGCATGCAGCTTTGTTTGCTTTAAGATGCAACTTCAACATGCTAACATCTACAATATATATCAATAAACAAGGAAGATACATCCTGTTTTGGCTAAAGTTTGTAGGTAAATCCAGGCCCTGAGTACATACATACTAGCACTAGGAATTTTACACTGAAATTACTGGTATTGACTCTACTAAAGCCAGATGCTTTCTCTAGAATTTCTGGTTCTTCTTGCATTTTCAACCTCCACCACAATCATTAAAAGACAAAATACCTTTCTAAAGTTATTTCATGGACTTGGCTGCTGACACAAACAATGTAAACTGGTTAAACAGGTTTACAGCCTCCTATGGCACTACTCAGTCTCCCAGTGTCTTCTTTCTCCCTACTAAGAAATACTATAAACTGTTCTGCACATACCTGTAGAAGGACACGGGGCCAAAACAGTGATTTTAGTCACAGCATTGGACCAGATGTGCCTTCCTGAACTTGGAAACCTTATAAAGCAGCTGTACAACTGCTCCATATAGTAGACAAGTCATAAAACAGTCAACATAAAAATTACTAGTATTACATAAAAAAATTAGATACCTTACTGTAGAAGTGAAATTAAAATTACTTAAGAATTAAAAAAAAGTTAGGTTTTTTTGTTTCAGAAACATGGAAACAGGGCTTTAAAGTATTTATGAAGAATTAGTCTCTTAATACGTAATACATAGTGACAACTAAACCATCTAAAGAAAAAGAGCACTGGAAAGATCCTTCTGAAAGTCCTAAGCAGGGGAGAAAAGCTAGAGTAACAGGTAGGCCTGGATCCAGAACACCACATAGAGAGACTGAACATTTCGGAGTAGTTAGAATTTGCCATTAAGGTTTAAATTAGTATCAGGGGATCCAACTCTAATAAAACAGAGGCTGGATTTCAACTGAAGTATTGCAGTTATTGTTACAGTTTCCACAGCCACCAGGGCACAAGCGGTAGGTGAAAGCCAGCAAAATGCTTGCAAGAAGAATGATTGTACAATCTCAAGGATTTCTTTCTGTCCGTAACTGACAGAAATCCCATGAAGAAGACAGAATGTGAGGGACAGACCTAAATGCCTTGCACAGTGTGCTTTGGTTAGGTTAGGAAAAACCCAAAGTACGGTTGTGTCAAAATGCCACATTGAAGCCTATATATACAGAAATACACCCTGCATTCTAGAACTGTTGTCCCCTTTCATTAACACACATTTTAATTATTACATTATGAAAATATCTGAGGAAATACACTTCCTGCTCAACGCTAGGGAAAAAACACAAAACACTATAATGCAGTCTAAATTAATCTAGAGCAAGAGGGGAAGAACAGTCATAGAGGTTCTCCCTCCAACAAATTACGTTATCACAGGGAACAACACTTTAAACTAAGAGCTGAACACGTGGCCTTGTAACTGATCAAGACCAAAATATGCTAGAATTTTACTGCCATTTTGCTTCTGCAAAAGAGTATATGCGATCTTTTTCAACAAGCCTTTAGCAGTTTGTAAAGGCCTTATTCAAGAAACTTCATCTCACTCCTGAAATACAAGCTGCTGTCTCTTACTCTCCCTGTATCTCTTAGGCGAGAGGGACACAGAGTAAAGAAAAAGTGGCACTGTAAATACAGGTGGCACCTATCATCCTTTCTGTATAAGAAGGGTGATACAAGGCACACGAGGAGACGTCATCTACAACTGACAGACAACATGGGCATTCATATTACCTTGCCTACTACCATAAGTACCAGATCTTGTTTCTCTTTATCAAGAGCTCTTCCAAAACTAACCAATCTAAAGCAGCCAAGAAACTTAACAACCTTTAATATTATCTTTCCATAGAGGCCTGACTTCAACCTTACCTACAGAAAATGACAAAAGTGTCATCATTCACTTCACACATATCTTCTTGAAATAGAAAAAAAGGGAAAAGATTTACTACCCACTGCATAATGCTCTTCAGATTCTCAGAAGCATTTTCACAATCTTAACTTCATACATCTTTTTCTAAGCCCTTCTTTGATGCTGCTTTTATGTGCTATGTCACACTTTGTTTTTAATCTCCAATCAATAGTGTTATATCCCTATAGCCCTTATCAGACCGTCCTCTTCTGGACACATAGTCTGTGTACATTCACTGTCCACCTCTCTAGTTCTCATGGTATTTCTTGCCAGTCTGAGTGCTTATTTCAGATGAGTAAATTATAATACCCATACTTACAGCCCAACTGCGTCATCAAGAAAGGGGGTGACAAAAGCAGCCCTCTTACTCCCAGGCACAGGACACTTACTGTCTCCTGACGGACCTGTTTGACTACTAAAAGGTAGAGGTACTACTTCTGTCCTTACCATCACC
Source organism: Nycticryphes semicollaris (assembly GCA_013400055.1). Lineage (NCBI taxonomy): Eukaryota > Metazoa > Chordata > Aves > Charadriiformes > Rostratulidae > Nycticryphes > Nycticryphes semicollaris. The sequence continues at coordinate 785,633 of VXBJ01004046.1, forward strand.
AAGAATACTTCCAAAGTACTACTGCCTGTTCTTCAGGAGCACGCGAGGCAAAAAACCCACCTTGTACTTAAAGAAGACCTCAAAACAAGGAGGTGGTGCTCCATTTGCTTTCCCTCACCCTGGGCAAAAAAAAAAAAGCAGTAGGAAAGGGAGTGGGGTGAGGTAATAAAAGTAAAAGCGGTAGTACTGTCACCGAAATCAGGAAGCAAAAGCAAAGTTGGGTTTTTCTGTTATTAGACCCCTCTTTTGATACAACCCCTTCGGGGCGCAGCCTCCTCTCGGGCCAGCGCCCCAGAGGTACAGGCCGCGGCCCGTCTGGGGGCCCTCCCTTCCCCGTCCTCTCCCGCCCCCTCCTCCCTCAGCGGGCGCTTGGAGCCGCCCCGGCGCGGCCCGGGGAGCAGAGGAGAGTGGCCCGCTACAGGTCTCCCTGCCGCGGCCTGCCAAAAGTGGGAGCCAGGAGCACGGCAGGGGCCCGCTGGCCGACCCTCGCCGGAGAAGGGACCCTCTCCCGGACCTGCTCCCGCACGCTCTCTTTCCCCCCGGAGCTCGCTTCCCTCCAGGGAGACTCTGAGACGGAGAGAAGCCCCCAGTGTCCGGGGAGGCCCCTGCCCAAGCGCTGCCCCTGCCGACCCCCGCACCCCTTTCCTTCCCGCCAGTACCTGGTGCTGGCTGGGCAAGATCCCCTGCCCCGCGGCTCCGGCCGTCCTGGAAACGGACCTGGCGGAGGCCACCGGGCACAGCACCCCAGAGGCGGTTGGCAGTGCCCCGCAGTAGGCGACTGCCCTTGTCGGTGAAGGCGGTGAGATAGTCCATGGCAGAGGGTTCCTAACGGCTGGGGGGGCCCATAACCAGGCCGAACACGAAGCTCGGCACGGCCGCCGGCCCCGCTCCACAACTTGTGCAAACTTTAGGGCTCGGCCCCGCCTCCATTTAAAGGGGCCGCGGCGCCGCCGGCGGCACTGGGCGCGGACGGGCGCGACCCAGGGGCCGTGCGGGGAGCGGGCCGTGGACGGCTGGAGTCGAGGAGGTACGCTGCCACCTACGTCCCCTAGGGGTACCCGCGGCGCGGGGTTGTGCGGGGCGCGCAGGCGGCGGCTGCCCTCCGGCGGAGGGGCAGCGTCTCCTCAGTGGGTGGCTCCTCTCGCAGCCGCCTCAGCGCCTCGCACCCTTCAGAGGCTCCCCGTTCTTCCACGGAACGGTGGAGGTGGACCTTCCAAACTGCCCTCCACCGCAAGAAGGCGGCCCGGCCCGCGACCAGAGTAGGCTCTCGGGAGTGTAGGCCCCAAGGGCGGTTTAATGAGGGCCATGAGCAGAGCGGTGGGTGCCTGGGTCTCCTCACTGCCTCTGCAGCCAGGGCAGTGGGGACATGGCTTCTGTCCAGGCTCAGGCAAGCTCACGGCCACTTGTACATCTTTATGAACTTAACCACTGTTTGGGGTTTTAGTTATGTGTTGTGAAAGCTCAGGAAGAAATTTTTCACTATGAGGATGGTGGGGCACTGGAAGAGGATTCCCAGGGAAATTGCGAGTGCCTCATCCCTGGAGGTGTTCAAGATCAGGCTGGATGGGGCTTTGAGCAACCTGATCTAGTAGGAGGTGGCCTTGCCCATGGCAGGAGGGTTGGAACAAGATGATCTTTAAGGTTCTTTCCAACACAAACCATTCTATGATTCTATTGCTCTTTACAACAATGTGCTGCAAAGCTTTCTGTTAACTTTTAGCTTGGTGTCTCTGCTTCCCTTTACGACGAAGCATGAAAACCATGAATCAAGGCAACCTCTTAAAGATTCTCGCAGTTGTGGATATTAAGATGCTTTGCCATGACACCTGTAAAACAACACCAGCTGTGTGGTTTTCCCATTTTGCTTTTGATCCCTCACACTCCTAAGACTTCCCTGCCATCTGGGATGCCACTGTCCTTGCTGTGCTAGCCCAGCCATGTGCCCCGTATTCCTTGGCATGTTAGGCAACTTTGAAACCTGACTCAGCCTTTGAACTCTCCACGTCACTTCAGTCTTCCAGAAGAACTTACTACGTATACAAACGTTTCTTTCTTTTTGAAAAAGGCATTTGATTTGTGGTGTTCATTTGTAGCCTCTCGTTCTTTGTCCTTAACAATTCCCGGAACTTTTAAGGTTTGAAGAAATAAAACCAATTAGAACATGATCCTACATTTTAACAGAGAAAGAAGTATCTCAGGCATTGAATCTGGTGATTAAGATCTGACTTATGATGTGCGTTCTGCATGTATTTGGGCTGGAAGAACAGCTATATCATTATATTTATGACCTGTGCTGTAGATCTTTAAGAATGCAAAACTGTAAGCTAATGTGCTTATATTCTAATCAGAGCATGATGCAATTATATGCTGCATCTAGATGAAAACGAAAGCATTGTTTAATAAAAAAATACTCTTGTTGAACAAAATCAATTGTGTACATGCAGAACAGAGGAACAAAGTGCTGAGCTATCTCAACTCCTATTCACTTGTAGCTGTAGCAGCTGCTCAATTAAATCAGAGTTTAATGTCAGCATTTTGGAGTGCTGATTTCTGAGGGTTAGTTGATGTAAACAGTACACTCAAATCAACCTTTCCAATACTTAAATCAGTTTCTGCTCAGGAGATAATGATGTTCAAGACTTTTTTTCAAATAAAGCCTTTTCACAGAAACAGAACAAGAAATTTTCAGCAGAATTAGCTCTCCCTCCCTCCTCTCAAAACCCGCCAGCAGAAATGGATGCGTAGTCTGTCTGTTCCAGTGCTAAGGAGTAAATCAGGAACTGCAGAGCCATTGCATGGTCGAAGGACCACTAGGTGTTTAGTATGTAAACTATTCTGCCTACCAGATCTGTCTTGCCCTAAATATTGTAATTAGTTTTCATTTCATTACAGTGTTTCTGCTGTGAAAAGGTTATGGTTGATCTTTTGCCCTGTTGATTCTATTTTAGGCAAAATTTGCCTACATCTTTGCACCAGGAATGAGTTTACAATTGTGGTGGCTCAGCACTTTTGAAACCTTGAGCTGGCATGTCCACCAGTATTCTAGCCACATACCCATCTCTGTTACTGTACTGACTCCATGTATTTCCTCTGTGGTTTGAAATAGTTCTCTTTTTTTTTTCCCCCCTCTTTCAAGCCCATCCTGTGCAGCATTTATCATTATATTGCAGTGATAGAGGCTACAGATTCAGATTCAGTCAAAATTTTGACAAAGTATTCAAGGTAAACGTTTTGATAAGTATGAATTTGTTACAATTTAGCTGCTTTCATCTGCTTTGTTCACAAATAGTCTAACCAAAGTATAAAATGATCACCTGTTACTGCAATGCAATTTTTATAGTATTGAAAATTATTGCTCATATTCAAAAGCATCCACTTAGCAATGCATTTACTTAGGAAGAACAAATTCTTCAATTCAACTGTCTTGAACTACAAAAGCAAGATTTAGGTATCTGTGCACATAAAAGGTAATAGAACTATTTTTAAGATGTGTGGCACATTAACTAGTGATAAAATTTCAAGGCTTTGAGATAATACGATTATTATTATTATTACATTGTGAAGAATATAGTCTGAGCTATACTACTTCAACAGACATCTTCAACATGAACATCCAGTAGTACTATGACTAGTTTTAAGATGCTGTTTCTACTTAGTTGTGTCACACCTGAAGGTCTCTGGTGTGAAAACTGACCAAGCTTAATCCCATCACTATAAAGTCTAATATACTGCGATTTAACATTATAGCCCCTGTTTTTGTCTGAAAAGCTTTGCAGCATTTCTCAACTTTTTAATTGATAGGAGCAACGTAAACACTATGTATATAAGCACTGTGTATCCCTTTTGCCATAAAACTGAAGCAAACATAAATGTATTCTACAATATTTATAATAATTGTTTTACACTTAGCTTGATCCTCAACAGCTTTACAGAAGATTGATTGTACGGCCTTTATGCCCTCAATATCTAGAAACAACCAGGATTTTGCTGAGAGGGGCTAATAAATTTGTATTTGTTCTCTGAACATACAATAAGGATCTCTCCTGGGGTTATTTTCTGGCCTGTGGTATTGGTGCAGAAAGCATTTCTCTGTAACTCTACAGTCACTGAAAACTGGCCCTTGAAAAGAAGGAGCTGGTCCTACCTGCTCGTAATTGCTGGTGCCTGTTCCCTTGCTACCACTGTGAGCACCAGCATTCCTTCAGCAGGTGAATGAACTGTGCACTAAAGCTGATCCATTTAAAAGTATCCTTTAGTTCAGTCAAAATTAACTAAGCGTATTTATTTTTTGTGGGTTTAATATTATCCCCAGGTAGATCTCCAGATCTGGCTGAGTTGTGTGTAAACACTCACAGAAGCACAAGTTGCAAAGCAAGAGAAGAGTGAACAGAAGTGGCTGGAGGAGAGGAAAGGGAGGGAGGGAGGGAGTTGCAGCCAAACTCTGCCTTCAGTGCCAGCGTGCGTTAGCTCAAAGTGAAACTGTGGCACAAGCAGAGATGCCTTCGTATCGGTATTATACACAAAGACACCCTTCTGTAGCTACAGGATTGTCTGACAGAATACATCTGCATTTATGATGCAACACTTAATAACACATTATACTAATCTGTTGCTGTAAATAAAGGCACAACCTAGTCTTGTAGCTCGATCCCAAAGGCCCAAAGCAGAGCAGGCCGAGCGCTGCTTGAGCTGCGTCCCAACAGGACTGGGGGTGGAGGGAAGGAAGAAGGGAGATCAGTTTTGGTCAAACAGAAAAGGATACAACAAGGAAATAATATTTCCACGGTCTGAACATAGAATTATTTATAAAATATTTCAAAGGAGAAAATAAGATAAAAACCTATAATTTGTTTGGGGACAGATCTGTTGCTTGTGAAAATAAGTGCAAATTGCAGCATCTAATTGGAGGCAATGTGCCAGCAGATGCTTCCTTAGGCCTTGGCCATTTCACAGGTCTGGTGTACATGATATGGGCCTCTTGCAATTCACGTTGCCAAATTTCCAGTGCTACCAAGCTACAAGCAAAGTACACTAGGCACTCACACAACCCCCTCATTTTATTTGGTGAGAAACAAAGTTTGTACATGCTTTCCAAGATGAAAATCTTGACTTTAGTCATTTGGCAATCAGACAGAATTAGTGTTCATAAGTAGCCTATATGCAAGTATGTAATTTTGACAGTTTGAATCGAATGCCTCATTCAAGCTTCCTTACTCATTCTGGAGGCACCAGCTCTCATGTGATGCTGTGAGGATGCTGCACGCCTTTGTTAAGTACTCTAAATTACCATGTCTGGTCAAGACCCTACCATTTATGTGGTTGCAAAACCTCCAATGAGTGGCTAAAATAGGGATTTGAATTATAACATGCATAAAAGCCTAACCTCTCTCTTAAATTTTAATGAAACCTGGTTTTAGTAATGTAAAATATAATTCAGGATTTTTTTTTTTCTAGTGAAAAAGCTAAACACTTAAGATACAGAAAAACAGACTGCAGTCTGTTTCTAATGCTGTTTCAGTAAAAAATTTACAATGCAGAATGCACATGCAGTCCCTGAAGGTGAAACTAGAACAGAGGCATGCAGAACTCCCACATTCTTGGGCACATTTGCCTACAAACCCATTAATTTGAGTGATGAAGTATTGAAGTACAGAGTTCTAGAAGTAAAAATGGTTGCACAAATCTATTTTTGTTATTAAAGAAGGTCCAAACAGTTCCACGGGACAATTCAGTGTCACTAGAAATTTGGGATAAATTGAGAAGAGATAACCAGTAGGTGACACTAAGTAAATGGGTCTGTTTAAAACAGCTTTTTTTTATGGAGAACTGTGGGTTAGGTGTGTCTGTCCGTACAGGTTTCACAATACTGCATCCTCCTTTCAGATTAGACACTTGGCCAGAAGGAAGCTATCATCTGCATACTTGCCTCAGAAATGGTAAACCTGGAATTTCAGACTTCAGTAGTTTTTCCTAAATGGGGGCCAGTGTCCACCTTCACCATTGATGCTGATCACTGTTCAGCAGAAAATGTCACATTGAAGGGACAAGACAGAACAAACACGGGTAGCATGGTTCTGGACTGGGATACTTCAAGTATAGCTTATGTTTTGTATCTGATTATTCTTGAAATACTACTGAAAAAGACAGGAAGCCATTACAGTCTTTCTTTTGGGGGAGTTGCTTTCTCAGTAGAAAATTGCGTCAAATTCCTACTTTATTAGTGTTTCAGTTCTGGCTCATTAAGTCTTTCCTTTCCTTTTGTAGAAGCTGTGTAAAATAAAGGTAACACAACTAGACATGAGGTTTCTCTAGGCTGAGGAGAACGTTTGGACCTTGGGTACCTCAGCCTCCCCCTCCAATGCATTTAAGCACCAAAACATGCAGTCCTAAGCACCACTCCTTAGGTTTGGTTTAACAATATTTAAGTACCATATCATTCACTGTGTTCAGTTTTCGTCTTATCAAACCTAAAAACTTTCAAGAGGACAAGTCACTTCTGTCAGATGTCACTGCAACCTGTTTGTGCTTTGTTTGTTCTGATATAGGTTATGGTTACATCAGCGTTATGTTTTTGTTTGTTAGGTCCGTATCTAACCTAATCCAAATCAGACTATTTGTACTTAGGACAGCCCAACAAGTCCTTTTCATTTTTTATAGGAACCTCTGAGAAGAAAGCAATTTTTGCTTTTCTAACCAAGTTTCAGAAATCTTCATACTGTAATTTAAATTAGATAGCAAAGATAGAAACACCATAACATTAAACATACAATCAAACCTAGGGCATTATGGAAATGGAAAAAAAAAAAAGTTGATTCACAGATGCCCTGTATTGTTGTACAAAACCACATACAAAGCATACAAAACTCAGCAGCAGTGAGCAAGTTCATAAAATACGCTTAACTTCATCCTGCAAAATAATGTGACCAGATTTCAAAAATGTGCTGTGATCTTTTGACACTTTTGGAAGCACGTGGACTGAATTTTCAGATATTCAGGTAAATAACAACTTTTGTTGCCTGCAGTTATTCTTCTCTGAAAAATTATATCAAATAATCACTGTCCAACTCTCATTTACATTATGTTTTTCAAAAAGCAGTGACAGAATTAGCATTACAAAAGTGTATATTCTAAAATTAAATCTGTATTTTTCTTATTTTCCTGAAGTGTAAGTTATGCTTAGATGTTGAAATAGCCCATTCTACAATAACATATCATACCAGCATTTGTTAGAATATCAAAGATATCAACACAAAAGTTTTCAAATACGGCCTTGAGGACAAATGCATATCCTGCTGTGACTTTTCCATGTTTATGGCAGAACTTCACTTTCAGCTGCAATTACACAGCTCTCTATATAGACTACCTTATCAAATAAACATGAAATGACCTCCTGGTCTTCACACTTATTTGGTCAATAGTGGCTTATTACAAATAGAACATTCTGTTCTGTTCGGGTGATTTTAGGAAGATTAGCTTGGACACTGAAGGTTATGCATGATGCATGTGCATGCTGGTACAGGCAGCCATGCACTTTAAGGTTGTTCACTATGTACAACCCCAGTGGAACAAAGTTAATTTTCAGTAGCACAGCTGTCTCCCTGTCTTCATGTCATCCTCTCACTGACATTTGGTTCTTTTGTCATGTGTTTTGAAACTGAATGTGGAAAACACTGGCAGTATAATTGACGACTGTACTATTTACTAGCTAATCTCATCCTCCACAGGGGCAAATAATGCACAATTGCTTACCAAATGATAAACAACTGCTTATGAAAGGTGATTAGAAAATTGATTATTTGTCAGGTATTTGAATCTTAGGCAAACATTCTTGTCTTAATCATTTTTTTTTTCCTTTTTGAAGTATAAATGCAACTTTTCTTTCCTTAACACTCACTAAATGCTTATCGTGTCGTTGCTGTACCATATCCCTGTAAGGAGGTTGCTGATACTTGTTCAGAAACAATAGATTCAGATTCCAATTCCCAATAGCCATTTTTACATTGCCGGATTTGTTCATTATAACACAAAATGGCCCTCTGGTAGGATACTTAGAGATGTTAAAGTTCACTTCTGTCATACACCATTTCTGAAGACTAAGCAATCCTAGTACAACTGAGATTTCAAATGAAAGCATTGATTCAGATCATTAATACAAAAAAATGTCTCCTTTGTGATCACTATCCTGCCACCTTACGACCAGCTGTATTCCATGTATTTACAGCACGAACCATACATTTTAGAAAGCCACAGTCCTTCCTCGGGGTGGGGGAGGAAAGCTCGCATTAATAATCAGTGAAGTGACTCTATATAATGAACAGGTTCTGTCTGAAGACATATCAACCGCTTGTCACAAGCTCCCATTACACCAGACCAGTTTCCAGTTCAGAAAACATCATGGCTTTTACTTATTGGTTATGAGTTTTAGTTGCAACCTTTAGACGTGAAGATATCGAAGACACAAGAATCCTTTAATGGATCTGAACAGAATTATTCTTCTCAGACACCTGGAGAAAGCAGACTTTAGGACATCTGATAAGCAGCCACATAATGCCAGTTCTAGGTAGGAATGCCATCAGAAGTATAGTGATATTTTTTAGATAAATGGGTCAAAAATATTGTCAGAATAAGGCTAATGGCAACAGCTGATCCTTCTGGTTGGAGTTTTATTCTCGTAGTAAGAATTACTTATTTTCTATTTTACTCACTCCTGCTTAGGCAGTGCATTCTAGGATTAAGGATTAGTTAAAAAAAAGAGGGAATTCTGTTCCATTCTTTGCCATCGGTTTTTGTGGTTGTTTTCCTTTAGTAAAATAAGTGTATGAAAGCCTTTTTTACCTACCTTTTCCTGAGCCTTCTAAATCTGTGCAGGACATTCCTGAAATTTTCTGTTGAATGAAAAGCAAGGAGGAGTATGTTGATCTTATTAAGAGGAAGTTCTGCTTTTTCCTTCTTGTAAAATTCCTGCTTCTTAAGGAACATCTGGTCTCTCTCTCCTTCCCTCCCCCACTGGCACCGCATCACAAGCATATGCCTGATTCATTTGCTCCAATAATATCATGTAGAAAACCTGTGGATGGTTACTCACTCTGTCCTTTTGGAGATATTTACTACAAATTATCCTCAGAAATCAAACACATTGCATCTAGGTAGCTAAAACATTTGAAGGCTGTCCATTACTGTACTATCTCTGAATTAAAAAACTGTATCCTATACACATTAGTTTTCCCCCTAAGATTTAGCAGCTTAAACCCTCTCTCTCAGATTTTAGTATCCTGTCCCTGATTACTGTCACAGTTTTTCCCAGAAATTATTTGCAGCATGTTGTCTGTCTTGCATTCAGCTGCATTTAGCAGCAATGCTGTATACGCCACTGAGAGATGTGTGCATACACTTATGCACATACACAGCTTTACAGATCCTATTTGCCTCTGATTAATTCCCTTCTATTTGTTTAGATGGGCTCTTCTGTATGCTTCAGAACAGCATATCACCCTGCCATTCATCTCTTAGTTCATCTGAGGGTGAAATATTGTGTACATATAGTGTGTGAAAAAATCCCAAAGAAACACAATGCTTTTGATAGGTAATTAATGGTTCTCTGTCAAGATTTTTTATTTCAGTGCCTCTGGATCAAGACTGGGAATTGGTAAGTGGTTGACAGTGGTTAAGTGTGAAGCACTAGTGACATGTTTCTCACCAAGGAAACAGGTTGCTGTGTTTTGCAGAAGTCAAAAGCTTATTTCTCCCAACTATAGGTCCTAATGTTAATGAATTATACCAGTTCCAGGTTAGAAATATATAGAACGTACTTGTTTAGCCTTGAAACCTAGTAAGGTCAACAAACCTCAGCGACTAGAAAGGTGATGCTGTGAATAGAAGGGATAAGAAAAATACTGTAGAGCCTAGATCTGTTTTCTTATTGAACATGAAAGGAAAAAAAAATCAGATATTTGAATGGTGGAACTTGCCTCTCAAGCTCCTGCTAATCTGATGTTAAAATCCTGCAATGGGTATGGCTCATAGCTCAAGGTTACTGAAGAAAGGTGTGCTTTCTAGTAGCACAGTACCCTAACTGTACATAGTCTAGTGCAACTGTCTCATTTTTGTTCCAGAAGTCTCAAGGATTTAATGAGCTGGGCTGGGTGCATAATGCACTGGTGCAGAAATAAGGTAGTGGTGCTGAGTACTGAGATATTGATGTTCTTGCAGGAAACCAGGGCCATACAAGTAAGACTCACTCTGCATAAAATGCAATCGCTTAATTTTTATTAGTAAACCACTATAATACTGGTTGACTATAAAGACTCAGTTCTTCTCAAATGTGTATTATCAAATGTGCTGTCGTGGTCTTGCTCATCTGTCTCTTCAAGCACCAAAACTACAGCTGTTCATTTTGAAATTCAGTACTACTAACAGTTTCTTAATTGTTGTAAATTAAGTATCATCGTTATTAGGAGCCTGAAAGCAATTCTGAAAAAAAAAAACAGAAAAACCCACCCAAAAAACATTTAGACTTGGTTTAGATCCCCAGTAATTTTCCTTTCTTTTTTTTTTGCACAGAAAGCTTTGATGGACTCTGTGGTATTAAAGGACGTCTGCTGTTACCCAGGCCTTAGCAAAGACATTACATTCTAATAATAGAATTATTAGAAGACATTTGGATAAGTAAAATAGCGAAGTATCAACAAAATTTTTAAGTCTTGATTTGTAAATCTACAGTTTTCCTTTGAAGGAGCCAATAAGTATGTGGATAAGAATAATCAGTTGAGAGCAGTGGAGTTGAATTTTCAGAAAGCTTTTTACAAAGTCCCTCACCAAGAAAATGAAGCTGTTGTAGGACAAAAGGGCTTGTCATTTAACATCATTTAAAGTACAGTAAGACAGAGGTCAGGTTTCACAACAGAGGAATAAAGATTATCAGTGCAGCCCAACAGGGATCCATGGTTTTCAAATTACTAGATTACTAGGCTAAGAGGAGAGAACAAGAAGGTGATGGAGTTTGATGATGATTCAAAATTATGTGGGAAAGTCAAATCTACTGAAAAAAAGTTAAGAATTATTTCATAATACAGGTAATTAAAATTGGCAGGTAAAATTCACTGTTGGTAAATGCAGAGTAAAGGCAAGTTTTGCTCCACATGCTTAACTATGTTTATACATACACATAGTGATGAGCTTTAAATGAACTATTACCATCCAGTAAAGAGATCTATGAAAAGGTCAGTCAACAGACATCTGAAAGGCAAAGTAAATATGAATTACTAGAAAAAATTAGTTAGACTACCCATTAAATTCTTCTCATGAATATAGATTGTAATCCTGGTCACCCTGTCTCGAAAAAAAAGGTACAATGTACCCAGAAAATGTACTGAGAAGAGCAACAAAGGTGTCAAACTGCTTATCTCAACAAAGTAGGGAAAAAATATAATGTAGATAACTAGAAAATAGATCAGAGAAAAACTATTAATTGTTTCTCATAATAAGAGTAGGCACACTTAATGAAATCACTAAGCAGAAGATTTAAATAAACAGAAACATTTTGTTACAAAACATAACTGAATCACAGAACTCATCACAACAGAGCGTTGTGTTCGCCAAAACTATGAACGGTTCAGGAAGTAGAAAATTTCATAGAAAGTCCATCAAGACCCATTAAGCAAAAGAAAGCAGATAACACTCTGGTGCCTGGATGTCCCTATGCCACAGGCTGCCTGAAGGTCACAGAAAATACCAGCAAAGCGTCTTTCCATACTTGTCCTCTTCTGTATTCCTTCCCTAATCAACACCTGCTGCTCAACACTGCAGGAAATAGGACACTAAGCTGGATGCGACCAAAAACATTGCCTTTACTTCATCCCACCCAGCCCTTCTGACATTAGGACTTGCCATGACACTGTCCCAGCCCCTTTGCCCTGGAACCAGAAGTCCTCCACAAGTTCTTTCCTTGGATGATTTGTTTTCTTTACACACTGAGGAAGCTCAGAAGAAAAGGTCTGGGGACTCCGAGAGATACAAGACACCTCAATCGCAACAGATCTTGAAGCACAAAGGGAGAAAAGCTATTACTTTGCTTTCATTTTTCTCCCTGTTTTAACCTCCTGAAGTGAACAGAAGTCGGTGTGGCTTCTCCATCCTGGTTGCTTTATCCAGAAAATTGGAAGTCTCACCAACTGCTAGTGTTGACAACTTTGTTTAAAGAGGAGTCATAAACATGAGGTGGATGGAGTAGCAAAGTCAGGAACCTGTATGGAAAAGAATCCGGATGGACTGTCAGGAAATTCCCAGATGTCTAAGCATTAGGGGCTCTGAAGTTGTGCTCTGCAAAGGAAAGCAAATGCAGAAAAAATAAAGAACTGAAGGACAACCACTAGATTTTGCCACACATCCTGGGTATGTTATAGTGGCTGTAGCCTGGCTTGAGAAGCAAACTGTTGAGTCTGAAAGGGCAGAGAATGTGTCCTACAGCAGCTTTAGATTTTGCACAAGAAATGTCCCTGTGTGCGGGCACAGCCCGGGGAGAGGAGAGGAGCCTGCCCACGCCCCGACGCTGCAGATGCTGATTCACGCTCTGTATAATACAAATAGTTGGCACAGGAGTTTCACAGCACTTTTCTTCCACATGCAGACATAAGATAGGTGATTCTTTGACTTTCAAAAATTAAAATGAATCTTCAGAATCCAGGGCTTTAAGGAAGATAGGTCCTATTTTAAATTTTTTTCTAATCCAAAATTACATTTTTCTGTCATGCAAATTTATTGTCAACAGAAGAACTGTTACAATTCAGAGATTAAGTAGACTACAGAAGAGAATGTTACTGAGAAAAGCCTGTAGCCCAGTATGAATATTTGTTTTTTAATTTTTTTTTTAAACTGACCTGGAAACAGTCTATCAAGTGTAATGGTCTACCTTCTCATGTATGACTTACCAAACAGAATATGGTACTTTACCAAAAGACAACAGCAGCAATACCCAGGATTTGCCAGCCAAAGTCTGACACCTGTGTCAGAGGTCATAAAACTCCTACTTGCAAAATGTACAAAATTGAGCTAAAATAATTTTTAAACGCAGTCAGAGGGAAGCACAGCACAAAGAACTAGGAGCTGTTGCTTCTTTTTCCCTGGCCAAGCACAGAGGCTGTGAGTGTGACCACAGCTTCTGCAAAAAACCCCTGTGTTCTGTGCCCAAATGGAGAGACACCTGAGGACTCTGCCAGACAGCGATGATCGCTGGTGACTTAAACGACTAATACTCAGGTCTCTGATTGCTCAGTGCTTTAAGAAATTACCTAGGAACTGTGGTTTACTTCGTTTCTAGTGATTTAGTTCATCTACCATCTATACCAGCTGGTGGAAGGCTCCATTTTACCTTACCTCTCCTACTGCTACTACATTTTCTGTCTTGACACGCTTGTTCCTGATGGGACAGTATGGGATAACGTGGCAGTTATTTTAGAGCTTCCTTCTGATAGCTCAGCAGTGTCGTGCAACTGGAGCGACAGTACAGAACTGGCCCTACCAGGTCCTACAGGAGACCACTGGAATTAGACATTGAATTATCAGATTGAATAAAGTATTTTAATAAACACCATTATTATTCTGACTTCTGTTTTCAACACGTCTAGGAAAAGTGAAGGGAGGCAGATAATTTGGATTTGTTTGGCATTGAGACTGTACTCAACTCTTTAGAATACACATTAAAAACAAGCCAGTGGCCCAATCAATTCTAAACATATTACTGCAAGCTGAAGTCATCCTGGCTTTCTGATGCTGAAATCCTTTCTGATTAAATTATTTTGCTTCAAAGGTGAATACAGACATTGCAGGTGAGATTTGGTAGATGCAGAACATCCACTCACCTACAAATATTTTAAATGCTTAGTATCCTCTATAGCTCCCACATCCTCTCGAGTGAGAATATTCTACATTATTGTTCTGGTTTATATGCACTTCCTTATTTGGCTGTTTTCTAAGGAAACTGCACATTCTCTTTTTTGACATTAACTATCAGAAGCCTTAATAAATACATCTATAATTTTATGTATTGTTAAGTGCACCACTTGTTTTCATATGAGGCACATTTTCAGTTTATATGAGGTATGCTCCTCTGAAAAATTCCTTTAACCTCAGTACTATAAAGTTGCCAGGCTTTTTATGATGCAATTTGTATTCATCATTCTCTGCATAAGGACATCAAACTCAACACCACTCCTGACATTAAGTATTTAATTTCAAGCTGCTATTCATTTAGTATTAGATGTATTTGTTTCATAAGTCACAGAAAAACAATATTCTTTCAAATGAAATGTGTAAGTTTTACACTGAATTCTATTGGCCTTTCCTTAATTTCTGTGAAGACTGTGTTTTGCCTCTATCTTTTGAAGCCAGCAGGTAGAAAAAAACCCAAAAGTCTAATTTTACAATGCATGCTTTATATGGTTTTATGCGTGCACTGTTTACTTATCTGATCAAAAATGTTGAGGTCAAATAGAACTTACAGACAGCACATTACAATTCACTATTTCTCAACAGACTTAACATTTAATATTCCTTTTAGTAGGCACGATGACATCAGGGAGCACAATCTATAGCGTTCACTTTCCAAGGTTATTGAGACTGGATGATACAAGGACTTGCTGGTACCATAAACATTCCTTGCCCCTCCTACACGGACTGCACGTAAACCTGCAAAACGAGCTCACAAGTGCTGCAGGGCCTTGGGTGAGTGGTTTGGCAGATGCATAGAAAAGATTTTTTACTGAATGAAACAGCAGAGGGGAGTAAGTCTCTAGTGGTGATATAAGTAGGGGTTTCAGGAGCAATGTCATGTTCTGCTTTAACTGTTAACTGAGTGCTACCCATGACACAGTATGACCAAAACAGTCTGGATGTGGAAGCTGTCTTTCCATTTGTCAACTGGTCTGACTCAGGACAATGGTGTCTCAGTCAACAAGCCACCACCGCTGGGTAGTTAGCCTAGGTGATATCCTGTGCTGGGAAAGACCATTTATTACATGTTTGATATCCACAGTAGTATTTTGGTGATTTAAATGCTTTTCAATTTGTTTAGGTACCAAAAGTTTTCTTCAAGTATCAGCGTTATTGCCGTAAAGAAAAAGAATTCGGAACAGAAATTGTGTGCAGCTTGCACAATCACACAAGTCTTTCGAAAGAAGTAATTAGACCTTAGAGGGCAGATTGCCATGGTGTATTGCAGATTGGAAAATCTTGCTCAATTTTGTGGTCTGCCATGCCTCTTGCATTTTACAAAGGCATTTTGAATCATTTGAGGGTAAAAATTCTTATAAATATTAAAAAGCAGAACAGTTGTGGTCGGTTTATTGCAAAGCAATATTGTCCTATCCTTCTCCAAAATTCATTTTTGCCTTTTCTAAAGAAAAACGTTCATATAAGTGGTTGTGAGTGCTACTACATTCTCTGTCACTCCCTATTAAATGACCTGATCATCTAACACTTGTTTTAGACTTAAGAGTCAAACAGAATCTTGCCGAAGTTCTAGGGCAGTGAAAGTGTAACCAGGCTACCCACTCAGTCCTCCATAAAAAAATACTCCATTGCCATCTACACATAGAATGCAGAGAGTTGGATTTTTTTAGTAACAGGATCTGCAAGTTGATGTTTGAAAGTTTTTTGAAAGTGCTTTGTTTGTAAGGTCTTTGCCTTTTGTTTTCCAGAACTCATGCTTCAAGAAGAAAATCCAAATATTAGTTTACAGCTAAGTGCAAGTAGATCCATATGGGTGATCTCCAAACCATTTTCAGATCATGCTCTTCCTCCTTTCTTTCATACTGAGGACACTCAACCACAGCCAATATTACTTGAAATACTGCTCTTTACATTTACTCCCTGTTACAGGTAGTGTTAATGTTTCTAGGAGGGGAAAGAAAGAAGTGAATTTCAGCAGTTATCAGTAAGTGCAATAAATTCTCCTTCCATTAGTTGGCAGTTGAATGATCCTGTGAACCAATTAATTGCTTACAGCAAAGTAGCATGCAATTGATTCTGTTGTACTTCAGTAATTTACATTCTTCAGAAGTCTTTTTTTTTTCGTTCACTTATATAAAACTTGAAATATTTTAACTAACGCCATTGTACTTCTCTAATTTAAGTTTTCAGATGTTCAGTAGGACGGTACTGTAATGAAAATGTGGTGGACTCAGTGAAATGAGAGCATTACACAACTTGAGACAGCTCTTGCAGTGCTGGGGAGACAACATTTGGTTTCTCTAATAACTGATCAAACTATCACAGCAAGGAGTCAAAAGAAAACTGTAAGTGGCAAAGTGTTTTCATGTATGACAGTAAACAAAATTGCAGACTGTCTAGTTGGGAATCTTATTCTTTACATAACCAGTGAACAAAATACTAACGTATACAAACAATCCCAAAAGAGCAAATTTGCCCTTTCAAACTATGGCTGTCAGTTGGAACAGCTTTACTAGAAAACAGTAGTAAACTGCCTGACTCACCCCGGTTTCTCAAGCACTGTGTTGCCTGTGGTGAACAAAGTACAGCTGTTTTTCACAGTTACAATGCTAAATGCTTCATTTTTTTCCCTCCCTTGCCTTTGATATCCATGTCAAGCAGAACAGCCTCTTTTCCCACATAGCCACTGTCTGAGCTAATAATAATAGTTTTCTACAGCTGATGACATAGATACGTGTAAAGTGCCTGAAGCTGCAGTGTGGAAGCACTAACTGAAGTGTGTATTACCTTAGTATCAAATAGCATCTTTAAAGGCACTTTAAAGGCCCTGTTTTTCCTAAACACTTGGCCTCACTTGATACCTTTTAATATGAAGAACCGTGTACTGGATCATTCAGTGGGGATACTGTCTGTGGCCTTTTGTTTTTACTGTTAAAAAGGTTTTACAAAATGCATGAACATTTAAGGTCATATCTTCCATTACAACTCACGTCTGCTGTACTGCAGGACAAAATTTACAAGTGAAGGAAGCTGTTATTTACCACATCTGACATGATTTTCGAAAGAAAGGACACAGTATCATGATTCACATACTCTGAATTAATTCCTTATATGTATAGGAGCAAATCTTGCATTACAGACCTCTAAGAAGGTACAATCTCTGGCGTTAGCTTTACAAATCATATTCTTGAAACTTCTACAAAGGGAGTCTCATGCTGGTACACTCCTCCACTCCAAAAGTACGTGATCAGAGATGGCACTGGTGTAATGACTTAAGGCACTTGAATCTAGTGAATGGACATGGTCAAAAATGGAAAAGATGCTCTGGGCCAATTTCTTCTGCCTCCCTGGGTCACACTTTTAACTCAGCTTCACTTTTGGGTCAAGAAGGAGGTTGTCTGAAGAGCACAGAGTGGTATGTTTGGAAAGTACTGAGTGGGTATCCATCAGGTTTTACAGCAGAACCCCGCTGGTGCTACTGCAAGTCCTGTACTTTGCTTCTCTTACTCCACTACAAAATCTTATTTCAGCATGTTATTAACATGGCCAGTATCCTGGGCAGAAGAGGGTTAATCAAAAGAAAAGCGAAGGACAACTTTCTCTTCTTGTTAATTGCTTTCGCAGCAAACCCATTAAGCAGTAGAAGAATTGCCCAAGATTTGTTCATTCCAGACACACCTTATCTTGCCTCCCTACTGAATACAGAAATGTATATTTCCCTGAGGGCATTCTGCAGAGTTTTGGGATGTAACGTTTTGACAGTGGAAAAGTACAACTCTAAATATAGTATATTTTGTAAAATTTTGTTTAAAAGAATGTTCTGGTAGATAACAGTTCAAAACTGTACCTTGCTCTTGGTTCCTATGCAAGCCCTTTATTACTGGAGATTCTGCAAGCCAATAATATCAGTATGCAACCATTAGACAGGATGCATTGTTTTGGCAAGTATTCAGGCCACACAGTGGTTCACATTTATCTTTTTCATTGTCTGGAGTGCAAGAGGTCTTACTATTTTGTTTCTTCCTTTTTGTTTACTCACTGATTCCTCTTCTCTGGCACAAAAGAAACATGTCCTTGAAAGACACAAAAAGTACAGTAAGCTACTTTATTTCCAGAGTGTTCCCATGGTGGATTCTAACCCACAGCTCACAAACTTCTATTCATATGGACGGAGGAGAACCTGGCAGTGAATAAGCAAAAAAAAAAGGACACTGTAACAAGTTTTTGAGGTGGGAAAATTCAGTATCTGAAAATCCACACAGCACCAAGATCACAAATATCAGAGATTAAGAGTTTTGAGGAAAGTGGTAAATAGACCACTTTCTCTAGCAGTCTGTCCTTCCAGTGTTAAAGACTTCTCTCGTTATGCAGGAACTTCTATCATGGCACACATTTCACATGTAATCCAGTAAGGGGGTAGTGGACACATGGGCATGGTTACAGGAAGAGAAGGGAGGAAGCATGTCCATGCCATTCTTACTGCTCTCTTGAAAGGTTTTTCTTAGTGCAAATGAAGGATTCACAGAGAGCACTTCATTCTCTCCACAGATTTCATTTTTGATGGAACCCCTGAGTAGGTAGGACTGCCAGGAAAGAGCATGCAGGCAGTAACAAGCAGGTCAGGATCTCACAAGTAACATACTACTGCTAGAAGCCTAAGAAGTGTGATTCTTCACACTGTACTGGAGATCTAAGTCCAGCCTTTGATAACTCCTCTATGACCACAGGTATGTGTTCTACCTCACCTGGGTACCTAAAAAATACTTTTACTTTTTCCCTCTCCATTTTCTGATTTAAAAGCTAAATGCTACTTGAAGTAGATTTTTTTTTTTGCTCACATTGTATCAACAGCTTTTCAGGCCCTGCTGTGATACAGTACGTGCCTACTGGGTGGAGGATGAGAAAATAATAAGAAAACAAAAATGATAAAGTGACAAGGAAAAAAAGAGAAGAAGAAATCTCAGAAACAATACGGTGCAATTTTGCATCATTGCGAGTTCTGAGATCTTAGATTTTTAAAATACTTCAGGGCAAAAATAATAGAATTATAGAATGGTTTAGGTTGGAAGGGACCTTAAAAATAATCTAGTTCCAACCCCCTGCCCCGGGCAGTGACACCTCCCACTAGACCAGGTTGCCCAAAGCCCCATCCAACCTGGCCTTGAACACTTCTGCTCACTCTTTGATGACAGCAATTCTTTTACTTTTCTTTGCAGCAGCCAAGCCGTGCTGGAGGACACACCACCACTTTCAATGTAGGAAGGATGGAATTATGCATTCATAGCCATAACATGGGAGATGACGACACCCTCCTCCTGATTTCTACCAGCACTTGTTAATAGCAAGTGAAGACCCAGCAGGACACAAACTGAGATTTTTTTTCAGCTCTTTCCTCTCCCTTCCAAGAAATGATTAGGAAAGAAATCCCCCTTATTTGGCCCTTCACACCAGACTATAATTTTCCTGCTGAGGAACCATGAACGTTTCAGTGTTCCCCATTCCTCTTTGGAAAATCCTGTGCTGGCACTGTGATGGGTTGACCTCTTGTAGAGGGGCTCTCAGCCTCCCTCCAGATGGGTTACAAGAAAAGGACACCACACATGGCAACAACAATGGCACAACCTGGAAAGAAATACCCAAATGCTCATATATAACTTAGTACATAATGTAATTTAGCAAACCAACTAATGAAGATGTGCTGATGAGGGGATGTATTTGCCAATAGTTGAAAAATTACATTCAGGAGTCCATGGAAACTGTCCACAGCTTCTTTTCATCTAGAGCTTTTCAAACCTTGGCTACATTGCTCTTCCAGGATAAGTACCTCATAAAATCCTTCTCGGGAACGATAATTAACAGAATGCAGTTGCTTTCTCTGTGCCATTTTCTTTTTTCTTAAGATTGTAATTAGTTAACCAAATATTTCATAACAATAGAAGATAAAGGATATTAAGAACTGCGTAAGGAAAGGACATTTAAAAATCGGAGCTGCAGTTCCCCTCTATCAATTACGATCTTAAATAAAAGCAACAAGCAACCTTTGTGATAATTTTCCAAACTCTGAATTTAAGTTAGCATTGAAAAAGATGACTGCATTCATTTTAATTGATTTCTCATTTTTATTACATCTTTTAGATAATCTAAAGGTAATTGAATTTATTCCCTATAATGCATGAAACAGTGCAACAGAACCCATACTCGAGCAGTAAAAGCAGCCTAACTGTGATGCTGGTGTAACTCTGGTTCTGACTGTGACTTCTGAGTACTCTGGATGAAAACTGGAAGTTTTGACTGCAAACTTTTTTGTGGGCACAGTACTGATGCTAGAAGGAATGCTCATCAGCACAAAGCCGGTTTAAAGGAAGCATATTTTAATTTCACAAGGAGGCCAGACCTGGAGCCATATGAAAATACAAGCCAAAAGCTTCAGGCAATGAAGGAACTGCATGAGACTCTCTCATCACTAAGGTAAGCACCCATTTGCTACCATCCTTATCCCCAGATTTCCCTCATTAGACTTTTGCCAATATGTAGATTTTTCATATGACCTTGGTCTGTGTATTGCCAAGAGCAGCAAAACTACATTTCAGCTTCACAGATGGTAGGTTTGACCTTCTGGCTGAAAGAATTATAACTTGTCTTGGAGATTTTAGATCTGGGCTTGCTTTCAAGGGAATCTCAAGTGTATGTTCCAGCAAACACATCAATTTAATTAAGTAGCCAACCCTCCAGTATCAAAACTCAACTCCAGTCTTCCTTCTGTGGCAGAATGTGGCAGTGTTGACATTCTGATTAAATCCAAATGTCCCAGGGATGTAAAATGCAAACCATAAGAATAGAGACTTGTAGTAATAAACCTGAATAGAGGTGAGGAATTCAAAGCACATACACAACTTTTTCTAATTACATATTGCAATAAAACTACCTTTTTCTGGAGAGATTATATGCTTGCGCCTATTTGTGATGTTACTAGTAGCAATGTAATGCTTAATTCATATTTATAAACCTGACATCTTTATTCTTGGTGATTCAGTAGGTTGCATAAGTGTTTTTTTTAAAAAATCTATCTCAATAAACCCTAAGATACATTTTAATTCTTTGGAGGTAAATTGAATAACGCTCCAGTGAAAATTTACTAACTTAACAAGGGGAGGAACAAGAAATAGAAAATTCTAGTTGAAACTTTATGTTTAGAGCTGGACCTGCCTGAACTTAGTTATTTTTCTTGCTCTTACTGTCATACTATGGAAAAGACTTTCAAGTTAATACTCCTATACAAGTAAGAATTCACATTTGAAAATGCTGTTGTTGCGAAGAGTTCCTTCCAACAGATCATACCAAGCTCACTTAGACCTGCTGCCAGATGCCAAAGAGATGGAAAATGCCCCTAGATAAAGGAGTTGGACTAGACTTCTTTGTCATTTCAGGTATCACTTATAATTGAATATTGTAATAATTTATGGTGAGGTTATTATGCAGATCCATATTTTAATCTTTTTTTTTTTCCTATAGCAGATGGTTTCAAATTATGCTAATAAATTATTTTGAGTAATAAACTCTTGCTAATCTTCTGTAATACCTGATCTTCTGGAAATAATTATCTCAACCTTCTTTTTTTGTTTTGTTTTGTTTTGTTTTTGCATTCGTAGCTACACAGCTTTATATAGCAGATAAAATCTCTCTATAAAACTCTGAAATGCCAGAGATATTCCTATTTACAGTCCCAAAGCAAGCTACTATTATCATAATTACTTTTATAGAAATTAAATGTTTTAGGTACTTTACAATAGTTTAAGTTCTGAACCCCATCTACAGTCAGCTGTATCTCTAGGCTTGTTCATGAAGAGCCCCAGTCTACAGTATTTAAACCACTATTCTGAAGTACGCCTGCTGGGAATGGCCCTAAAATGCCAGCCACCAGCTGGGAACAGCTAAAGCACAGTAGCTACTGCTCTGATCCTTTCTGTTCCTCCAGGTTTTTTCAGGAAAAAAAAAAACCCACAGCAAAACACCAACAACCCTACCTCAATAATGTTATTTAGAGTATTGGTCCTTAGCATTTTGTCTGGCTTTATAAACTGCCTTTTGTTATTTCGAGTGGCTCCAAGTTATCTCCAGCTTTCCCATTCTGACCTCTTTTATGTCTACATGTCCACCAACATCAGCTCAGTGAGAGTGATCCAAAGGCACTTTCAGGACCACACTCCCTGGGCATCCACATAATGCATAAGCTTGGGGTGCTCTCAGTGACACTAGAAGAAAATCCTAACAAGCATAAGGGGCTAACCAAGACCTTGGGACTGTTGATTCTTTGCAGCACTCAGTGCTAAAGCAGGATAAAAATCTGCCTGCGAGTACCTTAGGTCACCCCCATGGAGCGACCCACACGGTATCGCAACGCACCCAGGGCTCCCTCAAGGCTCACAAAAAGCCTTCAGGCACAGAAGTCTTGGAAAGAAATGACACGGCCCAAACTTTTCACCTTGAGTTAGTTTTGGCTGAGGTGCTTTTTCACTATACACAGCACAGAGAAGTAAAGAGTTTATTTGGCTTGCATTGGACTATCTCAAAAGCCAGGCCTAGCTGAGCCTGGTTTTGAGCTGGAAAGATGTTCGGCACTGGCCACACATGCTTGGCAAGGCTGGGACTGGGAGCCCTCCATCAGGCTGATGAGAGGACTCCTCTTACTGATTCGCTTCCCCTCCCTTCAGTCCTCATTTGGAGGCTGATGGAAAAATACAGAGGATGGTTTTCTTTGGATGGCTCCTGTGCTGCTCACAGCCAAAAGTTGCTGCCAGAAATTTGTGGTTTCTTTAGGGCAAAGGTGGGCCTTCTGTAGCAAACAAGAGGCTGATCTTGATATAGGTGATGAATCACATACAAACCAGGGAATTACATATAAAGTGAGCATGAAAACAAGAAAATGTTTCCTTTACTGCCAGTCTCGCTTAGCAGGTTCAAGGCACTTGAAAAAAAGATCTCTAACATGGTCCTTCAGAGCACACAGCCTGAAGAAGAGACTGATTGGTAGAATGGGAGAATTATAGGAACTTTGGGTTTTGTCATAATGTGTTTCCGAAGTTCTACTAAACTGTGACACATTAAGATATAGATAACGGTTTATCACAGACAAAGCATTAAAGAATTATCTAAAAAGGCAGGGCATATACAGCAAAGCCAATGAAAAAAACAGAACTACCAAAAAAGAGGGAATAGTCTTGCTTTGTAACTCTGCTGTGTTCCACACAGCATCACATGCTTTGAAGTTTGAAAGTACGTATTTACAATTACATCAGACTAATACATTTTGCATATTTAAATGGAGGTATTTTGCAGGTATATATGCTATTTATTCACTCTTTGATATTCTGAACATAATTCTTGTTATCTGGTTTTCATGTCTGATCCAGATAGGAAATAATAGCAACAAGTTTGATAAGAAATTAAGCCTATTACAAATGTGTATTTCCTGGTCGTGTGCACTGTGTAAAGGAGCCTGTTATCCCCAAATATGGAACTGAAACCATAAAAATTAACCTTATCTTATAGTAAGGAAAATAATTTTGCAAAGAACTCAATATCCTTCAGCAGAGCTCCCATTTCAGAAAATCTTTTACAATGGAGTCAGTGGAGTTTTAATATCCCAGCACATCAGTCTGCAGGGAACTCCAAGCACATGGACCACGGGCAGCAGCAAAATCCCACTGAAGTCAATGCAGTGTCACGGTCTGCACCGTCACAACACCATGAATGGGAAAAGATGGTAAATTATGCACACAAGAAGAATGCAACCCAGTGTAACATTCATTCCCTCTCCTTACAGCTGAGTAATTTCTACAAGCATCATGCAAGATCTCTGGTTGCTCTAGCCAGAAGGCCGTACATGCAGCCTGCCCACACCTTCCTGCACTAGATATGTCAGTGAATCAAATGCAGTTTCATTAATCAGCAGCAATTCCCTCTCCACCTCTCCACACATTTAACAAACTTCTGAGGATTACTAATCAGAAAATAGCTTCTCATTTTCACAGCGAGGTAAAAACTCCATCTTTTACTTAATCATACAACCTAAATAAAATCACTGGAACATTTTTACATAAGGCTATGAAAGCACATACGCAGATCTGCCACTGAAATAACTGACTTGACTTTGTATTAGCCCTGTTGAAGTTAGTGAAATATTTAACTGACTCTACATTTCAAAGAAAAAATAAAAACTTTTTTTCTGGCATGAGGAATTTAAACTACTAAATTATTTTCTTTTTAAGGATTAGAACTTTCATAGCCGTTTTTGAAATCATGTGAAGGAATACAATTTTTGGAATTCACAAGCAAGTTCATTTAACAGCAAAGTTACTGTTCCTTTCTGTGAGAACAAAGGTAAAAATATATTTTCTTGTATATGTGCACAAAAGTACTGGTAAAGATATTATTTTGTATCTTGGAAATTCAAGAAATGCTGAGCCAAATGAAAAATAAGAAGAAAACAGACAATGTAGCAGCATTAAACTCACATTGTCATCTTTAACAATTAACCGCTCCTGCAATAATAAATCAATCACAATGCTGCTTAAGCTTTATTAACAAACCATTAAAATTGTTGTCAGTGGACTTGCTGAATCTTTGGCATGGTAAACTCCAAACTGCCTTTACAGGTACATATTCAAGGATTTCCCAATTGTTTAAGGATAAAGTATGTTCAGGCACATTTAGTAAAACACTAAAATTGACTGTAATACATAAAAATAGCCTTAAAGAGTAGTTCAGCTTTTTAATGAGAGAAGCTTAACATGCTCTTTCTTCAGCCAAAAAGGTCCTTGATTTTAAAGGTAGCCACTTCCTTGCTATTTTACTGAAGAGAAACATGCAGCTCTCCTGCCCACTTACGACTGAGTGATAAATTACATTCAAATCTCTGAAATTTTCCACACAGTTCTTTTTTTTTTTTTTCTAAAGCTGAAATAAATAAAATTCGGTTCGTATTTTAATCTTTCCATCCTGCAGTATAAAACTACCACAAAAAAAAAAAAAAAANAGAAGCTTAACATGCTCTTTCTTCAGCCAAAAAGGTCCTTGATTTTAAAGGTAGCCACTTCCTTGCTATTTTACTGAAGAGAAACATGCAGCTCTCCTGCCCACTTACGACTGAGTGATAAATTACATTCAAATCTCTGAAATTTTCCACACAGTTCTTTTTTTTTTTTTTCTAAAGCTGAAATAAATAAAATTCGGTTCGTATTTTAATCTTTCCATCCTGCAGTATAAAACTACCACAAAAAAAAAAAAAAGAAAAAGAAAATGTTTAGGCCTGCTTCTTTCTTCCTTTGAAGAGAAACAAACAGATCGTTCCTCTGAGCCCAGCATAATGTAGTAAACCCCTTATTTATGGTACGAGTGGTTTTGGTGCAGTGGTTTCCTTGCAGTCGTGGGTGCGCTGGCAGCGGCGGAATGGCAGGCCATGGGCAAAGCATGAAAAGCCAACACTGAAGCAGTAGGTGCCTCCTGACATGTGACTCTCCACTTGACCCATCCTTTCCCTAGACCAGCCACCAGCTTGGGGCACCCAGACACACACTGGAAGGGATGGGTATGAAGCGGTGGAGATGAAGTAGTCTGGAGGAACTCGATGCCCTGAGGGAGGAGAAGGCTCTGAGAGGAGAAGCAGGCCACATCATGGAGGCTCCAGGTCTGACTTTGCTAAAACACAAGAGATGTGCAAATACTACTTACAGAGACACCTACTTGTACGCTGACCCAATTTGTATTGAATTATGCTCAGACTGATGTAGAGTTGATCTCAACTAATTTTTGCCATAAGCATGGCTTGATTCTGCCCTGTCTTCCTTTTCTCTCTGGAGGGACACTGACAACACCAGAACACCCCCATTCCTACCAAGGATTTACCAGCTAATACAGGACCAAAAGCAAGGGGTAGAGGTTGGAAAGACGTAGTCATATAGAAATTTGGAAGAATAATATAAGCTAATGAAATCTTATTGAATCCTTAAGTGTTCAGCACTTTTTTGATCAGAACCAACCTCACCTGAAGAACCTCGCCTCCCAGAACCACCTCATGTGATGGCCCATATCCTTCTTCTGGTAAATTATCTTGCCTTTATGTACCTGTTTACTTTCCAGAGTGAAAAAGGTGGTAAATTCTTCAAATTATTAATTCTCTGTGCTTTTTACAAAACACTATTTTCAGGTTTTCCCTGCGTGGCTTTTGAAGATAGAGTTAAAAATATAAATACCAGTGTGTATATATATACACACACACATATAAACATATGTCTCTCCAGTACATTCTAAATGACTAATCAGAAAGGACATGATTCTCCTAAAATAACAATGTCTCCAATGAAGTGCAGCAGAGCAGGACACTAAGAATCACCAGACAAGGCAGGAAGTAGCATCAGAAATACCCTGGCAGGAGATAAGAGAAAGAAGCTATGAGGAGGCAAAGAGTTCAAACCCTGGAAATGTGAAGGGAACTCATATTCTTATTCAACATTCCTGTTCCTTTGGGGCTGAACCACCACACATGTCAGCACTACTGCTGTTGCTACAACAGTTTAGGATAAGTGAGAAACAGAAACAGTCTAATCTAAATTAGGCAAACTTCAATTATTAACAAATACAAAGGGATAATGGAAAAACTAATTGTAAAAAGAGCTGGTATCCCCTACACAGGCAGAAATCAGCCCCCACTGGTGTCTCATAACAGGGAACAGCTGCAATGGATGGGGACTGGCACCCCATAAGCAGAACCTCTGATGGTGTCATCCTGCTCTGAGTGCCTTCTTACTCCCTGGGAGAGCCACAACACCAACACCTGTGAGCTTGTATTTCAGGTTGTATGTGAGAGGAAGCAAAAGCCTCAAAGGGGGAATGCTCGCGGCAACAAACAGTGGCTGAGTGGAGAAGTTGCCTGTGTGCAGAGCGTCTAGCAAAGCAGTGAGGTTCCTCATTGATGCCTCCTCCAACATGCAGCGAGAAGCTGCCCTACCACCATGTCCCCAAAGAGAGATAGCAGTGATTGAAGCTACAGGCACTTCAATATGCATGTGAGGTGAGGAATGGCTCATGAGCTCCATGGCTGGAACCACTGAAGAAATAGGATCTACTCAACAACTAGCAGCTAACAGTGAAGCATAAGAGGTTTTGAAGAAATACTGAGGTAGTCTTTTGGAGTATTAGAAGTTACATATGTGGCCTGCTAGGACTCTGCCATCTCTAGTATCTACCATCTCTAGTCTGAGGAGGTAGACAAGATCAGTACAACACACTAACTGGAACTTGTCCAATTTTTCTTTCAATTAAACTCCACAAAATTTTACAAAAGCATCACTAATGCATCCACCTATGTCACTGAAGGTGAATCCCAAACTCCTTCACCCATGCTTTTTAGAAATGGTAACCAAAATCCGTATACCCACAGAAACAGTGGAGTTTACAACTGAGGATAACCATTCCTATTTTCCTAAGGACTTCTTTGCAGAAGGAAGTTTTGTGGTAAAATATAGCAACCACAGTATTTTATGTCCTCTCAGCTGATGAGACACTGAACTTTTTCCTACCGCTCACACTTCACTTCCCTAAAGTTAAATCTGTGATAAAGACAATCCTTATGACACTGAGTAATATTTTAGAAGCAGTGATCAAGTTAAGCCACATTCCAGAGCCATGCTTAATCCTTGAGAGTTCCTCCAGCAGAGAAGACCACCTGGCAGACAGGGGCAGGCAGAGACGAAAGCTGTAGCAGATTGACCTGCTTGGTTGTCCTGAGGAGGAGGGACAAAAACAAGATATGAGACTGCCACAAGTAGAGCGTGGGCACAAATGAAGATGCAGGGGGGCCTCCTCTCCCACCTCAGGGTTGGCAACTGCAACATATGTGAGAGAGATATGTCCCCCCGGGGATCAAGCCCATCTGGAGGTACGGGCCAAAGGGCAGTGGGGAGAAGAGACAGGAGCAGGACCTTGCCTGAGGGAGATGCTCTTCAGAAGGGGGCCACCTCTGAAAGAAGAGACAGTCATATGGAAGCATGAAGAAAAATAAAAAGTCCAAGAAGATCTCCTTTGAGGAAGACCGTGGTTTACACGAGTATTTGGTATTCATACTTCAAAAACAGGATGTATCACAACAACATTTTACTTAATTCACTGAACTGAGACAAGAAATTCTGCTGAGAATTTCCCAGGGTAGGCTTGCAGTCAGTCCCAGGATTTATTCTTTCAATCTTGAGCTGTGAAGTTTGAGCAGTTGGAGCCACCGCATTTTTTCTTTATCTGTGACTATTTTGAGGGTTGTCTAGATTTGTAATTTGTTGTTTGAATTAGGATTGTTTTCCATTCTGCAATATAAAGCAGACATTCTGTCCACCTCCTGCCTCCATAAAACAATAATACAGGCAGAGGAGCATGGTAGAAATAGCTTTCATAGGCTCAGTTTGCACCAGTACACTGCAGTCATCTAATTCACTCTCTATTTTGTAAAATGTTGAAATTGTGTTAATTTGATGAGTTAAAAGCTAGGGCTGAGCAAAAAAAAAAAGAAAGATTGAGTTCTCAGTGAGGAATTACTCAGTATTAACATAATTTCCAACCTAATGTAAAACAATTTAATCTACCCTGAAAATCAAAGTCTAAAACTGTTGTGTTATGCAGGAAGGAAAAAAAAAACCAATAGTTTTATTTTGTTGCTGCAGCCAATGAAAATACTGAAAGCTGCATTGGATCAGCTCTCTGATAGAACTAACCCATCAGAAAAACATAGTTTCATAATTAAAAAAAAATTATTTCCCCTGTTTTCTACCTTTTTATATGAAAGACTTGATTGATGGAAAATAATCCACCGCAGTGCTTTTTAGCTGAGGAGCTGTTCCCAGGGAGTCAGTGGCCGGGAGGGAGCAGGAACAGCCTGACACCGGCTGCTCGTCCTCCCTCACTGGTGGCCTCTGTGCATTTCAGTCACCAGCCAAATACTGACCGTGGAACGAGGGGAAGAGTTTGGCTCTTTCAACGTACCAAGTGAAAGGCAGGCTCCTCTTGCCTTTCTTCCAAACAGTGAACACAGGGGGAAAACCTTGTGTCAGGCCTTCCAGCACAAAATATGGAGCAAAACTTGACGTGTGTTCACACAAATGGGTTGTCACGGGTACACACCTTCTGCCTGTTCTATTAAAATTTCAGAGTGATCAGCACCAGAGTATAAAAACGTTCTGAAAGCTCAGTTGCTTAATTGAACCAAATCTCTCCAACACAACTGGACTTATTCCTGAATGCAAGTCGGGAATAATAAAAAATAAGATCTTCAACAAACAAACACTCCAAATCCAAGTAATGGTTCCGCTCATGAAATCGAGGCTAGAGATCTTTTTTTTCATACTAAATATGTTACTTGTCTTTGAACACCCCAGTGTAAGTCACACCAGCTATAAGCAAACCAAGCCACACTAAATGGACACCTAAACAAGACCTGGTTTTTGTGAAAATTCTATGTTTTGTTTCTCCTTGCAGAAATACATTATTCCAGCATCACTGTAAATACGACGAGTCAACTCCAGGCACTGGTATGACCATCTAAATACCCTTCTGCATCTTAGCAAAAAGGTTTTGGGCCCACAGAGTTTGGCTTTTGCAACAGGGATTTTCAGAACCTTGAGGAATGCAGCAGCACAGGGATACTCCTGAGGCTGCAAGCGCCCAGGACTCAGAGTCAGGAATCTCCTGGATGTCAGACAATGACCCTTTATCACCATCTGACCTGGCACACGCGTATGCATTGATGTGCAAAGACACACTTTGAATCTAAACGTACCCTTTCCAGCAATCTGTTTGCAAGATGGACTCATGACAGAAACAGATTCAATGAGAAGGGCTCTCTGTCCCAAATCAACTATTGTCAAATATGGGTGCAGAAGATTTTAATTAGTAGTTTATTAAGAAACACTTCATTAACGAGAGAGACACGAAAAGAGAAAGAACAAAGCAGGCTTATCTCCTGAATCATGAAAGGAACAAATCCACAAATGCTGACAAATTTCTTCTAATTAGTCTTTAGTAAACAGCTGATGCCTCATTTAAAAAGGAAAAAAGAAAACAACGCTCAACAAACAGCCCCCCAAAATACACATTCTGTTGTGTCTGCCATAGACTTCCCTGAGGGCAGAAAACCATTCCCTTCCGATGTTCCCAAGGGTATTTATACAGACAATTATCATCATTTCTTTGAAGTTCACCTGAAAAAGATCCTAAAAGGATATCACCTATATTTTACCATTAGTGACTGCAGAGGGTTAGTGACTCAGTCGTTCTTGATCTCTCACTAATCAATGGCATCAGTTGTGCACTTTGATAGGCACAAGATGAAACTCTACAGTTGAAACCCTGATTTTCTGAAATCAACAGGATTTTTCTATCCGTTTTACCGGGTTCAGGATTTCAACCTAAAGCTTTGAAAAGAAGTTAATGATGGAAAGGAGACTAAATAATGCTTAAACGTCATTATTCACTCCTTTTCAGAGGCCTATCAGTGTCTGTGTGCCTTAAATTCCTCTTAAATCTGGTCGGACAGCTCTGGTAATGTATAGTGTTCACCTCTCTCCCCTGAACAATGGCAAACTTGTCCCCAGAAATAGAGCCTCATACACTTAAGGCATATTTTGAAATGCAAAAGTCTACAGCAAGAGATTGAAATCTGCTTTTCTTTCAGTCAAGACTGTGTACCCTGTATGTGCACCTAGTTAGCAGCCTGCACTCATGTTTAGCCCTGTGTTGAATGCCAAAATCTGTTTCCTACTTACACTCCAGTATCATTTACAGACATTGCGGTATCAGCTTCATGGATTACATATGTCCTACCCTGGCTCCCTTGTTTAACAACTAGCACCAGGAACAAGCTTTTCCTTCTGTTCAGGGGAAAAAAAAAAAGGCAGGAAAATATTCCTTATATAAACCAGTTGTCTAGACAGCATGCATTATAAATGGACCAAAATTTTCTCTTCCATGTAGATTTCTGATTCTCCTTTGATTGAGTAAGTAGGGAGAACACCAAAGACTTAGTGTTTTTAGATTATATATTCAAATGGTATCTTGTGCACTTCAGAGTCAGTCTAAATCGCCATATAAGAAACGTCAGGGAATTCACTGAACAACACTTAAACGCTGCATATATCTCATTTGCACAACTCCAACCTCCTGGAATGAACTGGTCCATCCCCCTTTTATAAGTTTTTCCTGTTTTCTACATTAGCATTTTCTCCCAACCCAAAAGTAGTTATATGCCACATATCTCTAGAGAGTTTTCTTGGGAGAAAAAAAAAAGAGAGAAGGAAAGTATTTACTTTTCAAATTGACTATTTACCATCAGGCATACTTTCCCATTTCATTTCTTCTACTAAATTTCAGATGGGTTTGGATTTAAGAACAGCACTATTAGACAAAATGACAACAGTGTTAAAGCAAAAATCCAACTTCAAAATCCAGGTTATTCATTTACCTAAGAAACAGCCAGAAGCATTTTTGCTGTAGAAAAAACAAAATCAAAACCAAACCAACAACCACCAAACTTCAGGATATGGTATTGTGGCTTTGTACTATTTCATTTCATGTATTAATTTTTATTTATTCACATTATATAGTTTAAGCTTCTCTGTGTTGTGTCATTTTCCAGCTGCAATTATCACCTAAAACCACAAGATGAATTACCAGATTCAGAAACATATAGAAAGAAACCAAAACACAGTCTGTCATTTGCTGGATAACTGCTTCCTCTCACACTGCTCTTCCCCAAACTCTGATGGCTTCCAGCCTAGTGGGTCTCTCCTAATTACCAGCCCCCAGAAACTCTCCTGTTTCTCTCCTTCGCTGATGGGGGTGGTGCTGACATTGAAGTCACTGATGCACTGAGGTGCTTCGAGTGCTCTAGTCAGAGCAGCACAAAGTACCTAACCTCTTGGCCATGCTTTCCTGCAGGCACCATTACCAAAGGCAGGCCTCTGCTTTGTTTGTAATCATATGCTAACTAAAATGAGTTAATTACTGAGCTTCTTACTGTGTGAGAAAATAGTTGGTCACCAAACTGACAGTGATAAGGATGGGATAACAAGAAGTAGTTAATCACTTCAAGGTTCTGTCATATGTCAAAACCTGTACTCCTACACCAATTACGACAGAGCTGTGGCTGCTTCAAAGGGCACACTTATCATCCTCAAGAAGCTGGCAAACTCACAGAGAACTTTTACTGTCCCAAGATGACTCAATACCTTAAAAGGATAATGTGAATAAGGGTATCCCTTACCCAAATGACCACTGAGGAACTCAATGCCTGCGCAGCAGCATTTGCTGACGCTGCAAATTTAATGCAAATATATAAAAGGGCTATTCAGTCATCCTAATGGGCATATAAGACTAGGTGGAGTTATGTATTAAGTGGAATAATGAGAATCTTTTGTGTATAAATAATGGGTGAATGTCCCCAGTAAGGTGCACTAGATTTGTGCGTTTCCACCTAGCACCCAGTATTGAATAAAGCAGTATCTCCTCTCTAAACTGCTTCTGGTTTTGAGAGGTTTTGTTTCAGGCACAATCTGCATATTTAATAAAGGAACTGTCTGTAGGACTTTCACCTTACAGATTGGCCATTTAAGACATGACTATGTGCATTTACAAAAAAAACCCCAAACAAACAAAAAAAACCCCAAAAACCAACCAAACAAACAAAAACCAAAAACCCCAAACCCATGTTCTTATTTGGTTAAGTGTGCCTGAAAATGTAAGGAATAGATATAAACCTGCTTTAACAGTAATTGTGTAGATTCAGTTTATTGCAGACATCCCAGCCCCTGGAGTATGAGGTCTGCTCAGTTTCCTATTCATCTCTTCCAACTCTTTTTCTTTACTTCTGGTTTTATCTGTCCCAAAACTTGGGGATTTTTTTCCACCCATTCTATTATTTTTTTTTTTTCATTTTTTATCCCTTACCACACCACTCCTGCTAATGGGGCAAGCTGTACCTCTAAGCTCAGGAAGGCTAAGACGAGCTTTCACCAGGCTGCAGAGAGGAAAGTGTCTCTGTAGTTAACCTTTTGTAATCATAAAAAAAAAAATTAATAAGCTGAGAACAAAACCCTCCCTGAGAACATAACTCTCCCATCCTTCAAACAAGTAACAAGCAACTTTCCATTTTCAGGAACAGTATTCAGTTGTAAACAAACTTTTTGTGGTAACAGATGTCTCAATACTAGTGTTGCAATAACCTAGTCCTGGCACATGAGACATCCAGACGATGGCACTACAGGAATTCTTAATCCACACACTTTTAACTGTAGGAAACCCTTTATCTTATCTATACAATGCTGCAAAGCAGCAATGCAGAATTTCGCCATCAGTTCCACGCCCACAGCCACCCGTTCCTCCACAGCATGGCCCCACGGCTTGACTTTAAAGCGACCTTACTGGTACCAACGAAAGGACAGAGCCTGAACAAGCGACACTTTCGCGGGAGAGGAAGCCCCAGGTGAGAGTCTCGGTGGAAACCAGCCACAAGTTCAGCGATGCTAACGCTCAGCTGTCTCCCCAGTCCGGGGCCGAACCTGAGGCAGGACCATAGAGGTTAACTGGAAGGATGTTGAACCTGTTGGTCTGGTCCACGACCACGCGGACGTGAAGGTATCTTAACGTGAGACGGTGTTAATGGCCGCCATCAATCAGAGCTTTGATCTCTAGACATATTAGATCTCGTCTCCAGGCAATGGCCAGTGCTTAAACTTAATGGGGATGCTAACAGCCTGCATTCAGGCGACAGGAAAGCGGCAGAAGAATACTTCAATGGACTGTGATAACGAGACAATAGAAGCTCCTGCCCAAGGCAATTGTGCACATGATAAAACCTAAGTAAAGCGATACTTTTAATATCACCAACTACCTTATTTGAAAAAAAATGTTTAATTCGTTCTCCATTTATCCAGGGAGAATAGAAGTCAGCATATCCATCAGCTCCCACCGTATCAGAAATCACCTAAAAGAAAATTCAGAGGAGAGCCAGCACAGCTTAATAACTCAAGGGCAACGCTACTGCTGTTGCCTCCAGGACCTGTGGACAACCGAGCCACCTCGTGTTACCCAGGCCAAGCATCCTGCGAAACCAAGGCAGCTCACAGGCACACTCTACAACTGACTGCCGTGGACATCTAGCATCTTCCAGAACCAGGAGCGCTGAAAAGTAAAGTGAAGAGATGCTGAAGGGCTCTGTGAGAGCCTGGCTGTTCTTGGCATGGACAGCGGGCACCTCCATTCAATTCTGCTCTCGAGCCCTTCCAGCATACTTCCCACCCGGGCCTTCCCTTATCCCCATGTCACAGGTCCTTCTCTTTACCCCATCACCCCAGGAGATAAAAGCCAGCTGCTGGAGGCAAGTCCTCAGGCAGCCACTTTGCCAGAGAGACAACAACAGGTTGTTTGGGCTTTTTGCTGGGGGTCAAGTTAGTCTTTTTTTCCTCCTTATTCTTTCAGGGCCTGCTGGTTTTGCCAATATTTCATAAAGAAGATTTTAGACTTTAGCGTGGAGTAGTAAAAATACTCACCAGAAAGCTCAAAATCACCCCAGTCTCTGAATGCAAGAGAAGCTGTATCAATGAACAAGAACAAACAACCCCCCACAACAACCTGACAAAACAATTGAGAGAAAGCAAATTAACTCATAATTCTTTTTTATCTAGTGTGTTTTCCTCTGTCAAAAATTAAAAAAAACCCAACTCCTAGTTCTACATAATGAAACTGTGAGATTCTCAAGCCATATAAATATCACCAGTAATTAATGTTATATAATAAAATACAACTAATGTATACAAATTTTAAAAGAGAAAAGGCAATGACAAATGACAACTTATTTACCATGTTTCTAGAAGCCTAAGGCATAGATTTATTTAAAATACACTGTATCATGATTATTTGCTCAGAATTACTATCCAGCTATCATCTCTCATAAAATCGAATGATTAAGAAGGAAAAACAAACTTACTTAGCAAAGGAAAAGCTCTGTCACAACACTGTATTTTAGGCACAACACTGTATTTATAAAGTCTCCCCAAAACATACTGGAAGTGCCAAATCTACGCTTGACACATAATTCGTACAGCTCTGCTATGAAATGAGTGAAAGCCGGCGGTGCTAGGGATGTAGGCGTGCAAATACCATCTGAAGACATCTTTGTGGGAAAGTGCCATTTTTGCTTGTGTAACCGGAGGCCCAGAATTCTCATCAAGAGCAATTACATTCTCTACCGCGGTCGCAATGATCTGATTAATTCCATCTAGTTGATAGATGTCGCCAGCGATTTCTATTAGCGAGTTGGCCCCGCTGCACTTGCAGACATGACATTAATGCTTTTTGGGGGCCTGTGCCATGTCAAAAGAGCAGGATTTGCGCCTGACCTCTGTCTGAGAAAGTCATCCACGTAACATGTCAGGAGGGAAGCTTGCTGAACACATTGTGCCCTTAAAAATGCTATTTCAGGAAGAACCACACAAGTTATTTCCACACTTCCCTACTGCAATTGCCTGTCCTTCATGAATTCCATAGGCTAATAGGAATGGTCTCATTTGGAGCACAAAAGAAAGAGAAAGTAGAACTGAAGAGAAAGTAGAACTGAAATATCCAGCAAGGAATCACTCACAAAAAAGCCCTGGGATGTTTGTTTGTTAGTTTTAAAGGTTAAAAATCTTTTCAGGCAGAGTGACAGGGTTCTGCATGCTTTTGTAGCCAGTCCGAGTCTTTATGGTTGCTGCAAAAACACATACAACGACACAGACTTCTTTTTTATTTCAAATCATCTTTGCAATATTCAACTCCTGTTGCGTGCTTAGAGATTGTGGATCGCTCATCACCTCACTTTGGCTCATTTTGTATCATCACATAAATTTCCAGCCTGCTGTGGCTGCAGACCTCATCGCCATTTAAATCTATAACCAAACCCTAAAGGCCCAGCTGTGTGCCCTGAGGGCAGAGTAAAGCTACGCCAAAATATGTTGGATGCTGCGAAGAGACTTTATGTAAGGGACACTCAACCGTCCCACAGTCTTTGGGAGTGACCTCTGCATGGGCTGTGAGGCAGAGCCCACAGCTCGCTCCCTCTGCTCCCCAGGCACCAGTGGTGTGCCCTGTATGAACTGGAACAGGTCTTATTCCAGCTTCATCCTGCTGGGATGATTCTGGGCTGAAAGAGAAAGAAAGATCCTCAGCAACCTTCTCTCTCATACAACCAGTCTGAGGTTAGAAGCAGTTTCTTCCTGAATCCCTCCATGAATGCATAAATGATGTATCACTTCTGAATTAACATACCATACAGTCAAGAATACACAGATGTTTTCTCTTTAATCATACAGTAGCTGAATATGTAGGATAAGGAAACAAGGAGGTGCATTGTGTTGATTTTTTGTCTGTTTTCAAGGTGTTTATATACTCAAAATTTGTGCCAGAGTCGGTTATGCCTGAAAGCCCTCCAAGGTATAAACACAGGTCAGGCAATATGCAAACTCAGCTGTTGGCTTTGTTGCCATAAGTAAATGAACTGCTTCCTTGCACCACACAGCTTGGTTTGCAGTTGTTCTCTGTGACTTGCAATTGAATGTAATGGCAATGATGGGCACATTAGAGTGGAGCACTGGAGACCAGAGACCCTGCTTTATTAGCGTGACTGACAGACCAAGCTACCACAGCCTGAGCGGATTCTCTGTACCTTCTCCCCAGTTAGGTTAAACACAGCTCTGGAGAGACCACTTCATGGGTGAGAGACTAACGTTTACCTTATTATTCTCTCTCTGCCTTTCAGTCCCTGTGCCACGGCTGCTACTACAGCAGCTCATTAGCATTAATTGGTATAGTGTTTTATGACACACTTGACCAGTAGAAACCATTCCTGTATCACCACTTCATTCAAGAGCACAGATCCCACCCAGAGCCACCAGCCAGAATTAGTTCTGGGCTATTGACCACAGTGGAAAAGCTTAATATTCCCTTGTTAATTCAATGAGCTCTTATAGCATAATTGCAGCATATTAACTCAAATAAGTGTAATATTACTTTTCCTAGCAGTATTTTTCTTTCTTTTTTTAGTAACGTTCTGTGTTCAGTTCTAGTTATATTCTCTACAGAATCACAGAAAAGCATTTGACTTCTCAAGAATAAATAAGTACTTCTGTAAATTCAAACTAACATTAAGTTACCATTACACACACACAAAAATTATTGACATAAGTCCTGCAGGATGGTATTTCATAAGAAAAGAGTTTTGCTACAGGACATGCATGGTTATGAGATTGTAAGGTGAGTCACTGTTCATCTGCTCACAATGTAGGACAGACGTAGAATGTTTTCCTTATACACTCCCTTGGCTGCACCAATAAGGTCATCTCATATAATAGACAATAAACAAACTCCAAGAAATCATGAAAATCTGCAACTTCAGAACATCAAAAACATCAGTTCAAGCTCTTGTTTCATGGCTCACAAACCAACTAAAGATCTCACTCAGCTCTCTACCAAAAAAAAAAAAAAGGAAAAAAAAAAAGAAGAAAATTAAGGTCAGAGATTCCCAAAATATTCAGAAGCAACTCCCTCCACGTCCCATAAGTCCATATTTTAAGGAGATAAATAGGCAAAATCTTTTTTTGTTTATTTAAATTGACATCGTAAAATATCAAAACATCAAAATGAGCAAAATTATATCCGAAAAACTTGTAACCGTCTGTTACAACCCGTCCCTCTTAGCCATGTATACTGTGTAATACCTTAAAGGTATAGCCTTCTGACTCTTACATGCCTAGAATAGAAGAAATTGGCTTCTGCCTTGGATATGCCAATTAGGCCACCTCCAATTAACTACTTCTAATTCCCCAGTAGTTTTGTTCCTCTTCCAGTATTGCTCCTCGGGAGGACTTTCTTAAGTACACTTCCAGATCTCCACCAAGCTGCTGCCTAAGCCTCTCACTGTCCTGTCTGCCCCACGGCTGAGCGGAGTAAGAGAAGCTGGGGCTGTCTCCTGCCCAGTGTGTAAGGCTGTGATGTGCCCAGAGCTCCAGGCTCCAGGTGGTCTGATAGGGTAAATGCACACCCTATGGCCAAGCTTTGTGCAGGGGAGCAAAGGGAGATGTGGAAGCAGAAGAGACACATTTCTGCACAGGCACCATTTGCACCTTCACGTCTACAGCTGGATCCTCGCTCAGTTTATCTCCTTACGTGCAAACTTGGGTATCTACAGGCAGGGCAGGTGCCTTCAGACCAGCCTCCTGGGCTGGTTCTTGCTCCTACAGTGCCAGCTCCAGCACAGCACGGACACACTCACCCTTCCCCATGTCTTCCACAGTGGCCTCACAGGCTGGAAATCCTCCGAAGCGAGAACTATGACTCTTGTCCCATTTGCAATGCATCAGTGGGTTGGTTCACTTATGGGGCTCCCAGAAGCCACAGTAATTAAGAGTTTCATCACTTAGTGTTACTTATAGACTCATAAGATCGCTACTGGGAAGACACTGTGTTCATTCAAGATACTGTCATTGCTTAATAAAGTAATCTTTTAATTAGGTAGGATCGGTCAACATTTTAAACTGAAGAAGTAAATCACATGCTTTAAGAATGTCAGGGTGCCCTCGCTGTCAAATTTCAGTAAGTTTCCAATATTTGAGAAACTTTGCACGATGAGGGAAGTAGTTAATTCATTACATGCTCATTAGTAACATATTTAGAGATAAAGATGTTCTTAATCAAAGTCTAAGGTTTGAGAAGAGAACATACAGAAGTATTTTTAACTTTTGGAATGAGACGCTTTTCCACATTTACATCCCTTTTCTAGATAACGGGAATAATTTAAGTTCATATTCACCAACGCTATGAAAATCACAGCATTTATTTACATGATAGACACAGAGCTTGTCTCTCACAACTTGTACTTTTCATACTGTCAATCCAGAGCAGGAGTAACAGAAGACTTACATCTTGACAAAGTATTTTTGCGGCCACATTAAAGTTACAGCGGAAGTGAAAAGCTCTCGGATGTGATTACACATCGGCACAGGACAGATGTCTACGGATGGGTTTGGGTGGATGGCTGTGAAACCGCAACAACCGTGTACCCGCATGCAAGAAATATACTGGGAGAAGAAGTTTTATTTCCTTTGCAACTGCTGATTACTTTGTGCAGTGACCAGAAGCTAATTGTGCCAGTTGGCACCTGGAGTGATCAGATCCCGATTCACAAACTTAGAAATTCACGTGTGGTGCTCTCGCTGCACATTATTATTGGAACAGAGGTCAGTGGTCTCCAAGAGAGTACATTTTAGCTCTGCCACTACTGTGGCAGTACTGCCACTCTGTTTGCAGTACAAACTGCCCCTTCCTAGGCTAGCTTCCATGCAGCAAAGTAGGTGGGTTGAATTCTTTCACAGAGTCACAGAATGATATGGGATTGGAAGGGACCTCTGGAGATCACCTAGTGCAACCCCCCTGCCAAAGCCAGTCCATGTAGAGCAGGTTGCACAGGAACGTGTCCAAGCTTGTTTTCATTGTCACCAGTGATAAAGACTCCACCACATCTCCGGGCAGCCTGTTCCAGTGCTCTGCCACCCTCACAGGAAAGAAGTTCCTCCTCATGTTTAGATGGAACTTCATATTCAAGTTTGTGCCTGTTACCTCTTGTCTTGTCTTTCCCAAGTGTTGATCAAGGTTAGGGTTTTTTAAAGGAAAAATTAACACACCAACTAAATAATTATTAAAAAGTAGCTGTTAATTAGAAACCATCATCATTTGGAGGGCTCAAAAGCAGATGTGAACACCATTTGGGCACCACAGTGGTAAACAGCTAGAGGAAGCAGAATTAAACATTTCAAATTAAGTTGGCAAGTTATTCAAGTTGTAAGAGGAATTCCAGTTCACAGATTGAAGCTGTGAACTCAGGGGGGCTAATTTGCTGTTCAACTGTCAGTGGAAAATCTGTTGGAGCAAGAAGTGGGGGAAGAAATAAGCAAGTTGCATGTCCTTGTCTCCTGCCCTCATCTCTGCTCCAGCAGTGCACTTCCAGGTATCCTGCCTGTCAAACAGGGAGCTGTTGGGCTGTTCCCAACATAATTCCATGCTCCTCCTTAAATTACAGTAAATACTAACACACCACCTTTATGCAGGTGAAGCCAATTTCTCCCTTACCCCTTACAGCCTACTGAATAACATGTGCAGAAATGGTGGGCCAGATTCTGCTTAAAGCTTTGATGAAGCAAACTCAGAGTAAACTTTATGAACACTGACAGCTTGTGCAGATTTATATCTTTACCGAGGGATCACGACTGAATGTAGTAGTGTAGATGATATTTGTATTGTACATAAAAGTATTACACATTTTTGTATCTGCTCCCAAGTTTTGTGAAGCTTACTTGTTTTTTTAGTTATCTGCATTCACAAATTCTACATGGCTAAACAGAAGGCATTTAATCTAATTTGATAATCAGATTTGTAGGCACTGATATTTTGAAGTGTTTAACTGGGTAACAGCTAATTTCCCTGTGGGATGTGCAATGCACTAACTACCCTCTCCTCCTCCCAAACTGGCAGCGTATAAATATCTGCTGCATTTGAAAAACTCTTAAATCACTAGCCATTAAGAAACACTAATCACTTGACTGCTGTCATACATAATTTATTATGAAGAGACTATTGCGGCCTGTAACAGAGCACGTCTGCGAACTCTGAAACTGTTGGGGTTTCTTCCCGATGTCAGTGACTTCTGCAGGGATTTCCAGTCGGTACAAATTCCCAGGCTGCCAGTACTGCCATTTACCAGGCATTTTCACTTCTCTGATTAGGACAGTCTGCCCTCACACGTCTGTACAGCTGTTCACAGACAGTGGTCAGAAATACGAGCTGGTATCA
Organism: Nycticryphes semicollaris; assembly: GCA_013400055.1. NCBI lineage: Eukaryota > Metazoa > Chordata > Aves > Charadriiformes > Rostratulidae > Nycticryphes > Nycticryphes semicollaris. The sequence goes on from VXBJ01004046.1 coordinate 826,493, forward strand.
GGAAGAAGGAATGTTATAAAACAGCAGACAGATAATCTGCCGTGCAAAGGAACTAATGCACCTGCTGGTACTGTCAGCGTTATGAAAATGAAGGGGATCAGCATTCATAGAACTGAGGAAAACTACCCATTCATTTTAGCCCATGGTCACAGTGACTGAATTTGAACTTCATGGGAGTAGTTGAGTTCCCTTAAACAGGAATTTTTGTTTAATTCAATACAAAACTTAGAGTATTGTGGAACTTAAAGACAGACAATTGGTTTCTAAAGAAACAAAATTATTTCATTAATTTCAGAAGCCTACTTGGAAGGGTTCTACTAAGAAAGACGGTGGCAGTTGTTTGATCCTGCTTGTGCCAGTGAAACAAAACCTCCTGAAATAAAAATTTAAACCAAACTGAGAGGAATAGCAATGATCTGTACTGAATAGTTTGAGCTGAACCTGTTCGTGCAGCATTGATGGCAGTGGGATTACAACTGTTTGTTGGATCACAGCCTAAACAGACAAAAAAACCCAATTCTCATGAAGCTGGCTTTGAGTAAGTCCCTAAAATACAAGATAAAAGTACATTTAAATCCTCTATCCACCAACAAATGTCAGAGCTGTTTACAAAGTATGCTTCTCTCTGGCTGTGTTTACTAAAAGAAGGAAGACATTTTAGACTGTCTTTATCTTGCATACAATCCCACTTTTCCAAGTGGAGGGTCTACTCCAAAAATCACAGAAAATAAAAAAAATAGCAGCTGAAGACTCTCACAAACTTTAAGACATGTAGTACAAGTTATAGATTTTATAGAAGCTTACAGAAGGAAAGCCTAATTATCCGTCAGTTGTTTGCTGGGAATTTAAAGCTGATGAAAAAAAAAAACCCACAACCCCAAACCACAACAAGAAAAAGGCAAACATCTTCCCTCCATCCTCCAAACAAGAAATGTAACTTCCAAGACTGGGCAGACTTGTTCTCTGTTTCTTTACATCCTTACACCCCAGGAAAGAGCAAGCTCTGGTAGAGGGAATACAAGTATTAAACCGAAACCACATCAGTTCCCCCACTATCAATTAATTCAGCAACTTGTAGTGTTTCCCTGAGTGAAATACACATCCAGGGCAGGTTGCTTCAATCAATGAAATCCAATTCGTTCTGAACGTCATCTCCAAATACTCTGAAGAACAGGAAGTTATTGGGAGTGGTCACCATGGATTTACCAAGGGTAAATCATGCTTGACCAATATGATAACCTTCTAAGATGTCATAACTGAATGGCTGGATGAGGAGCAACAGATGTCATCTACCTTGACTTCAGCTTCATTAGGGAACTGAGGAAGTGTGGGCTACATGAGGGGGCAGTGAAATAGATCAAGAGCTGGCTGTGTAACAGAACTCACAGGGTTGTGACTAATGGAGCAGGGTCAAGTTGGAGGCCTGTAATGAGTGGTGTCCCCCAGGGGTCAATACTCAGTCCAGTCTTGTTCAATATATTCATCGATGACATGGACGAGGGCACCAAGTGTATCCTCAGCAAGTTTGCTGATGATCCCAAACTGGGAGGGCTCTCTGACACTCTAGAAGGCTGTGCCACCATCCAGCGTGACCTGGACAGGCTGGAGAGGTGGGAGAGAAGAACCTAATGAAGTTCAACAAGGGCAAGTGTAGGGTCCAGCACCTGGGGAGGAAGAATTCCAGGCACCAATATAGGTTAGGGGTGTATCTGCTGGAAAGCACTTCTGAGGAAAAAGATCTGGGGGTCTTGGTGGATAGTAAACTATCCATGAGCCAGAAATGTGCCCTTGTTGCCAAGAGGGACAAAGGAATCCTGGGCTGCGTAAGGAAGTGTCTGGACAATATGTCAAGGGAGGTCATTCTACTCCTCTACTCTGCACTGGTGAGGCCACAACTGGAACGCTGCATCCAGTTCTGGGTTCTCCAGTTCAAGAGAGACAGGGAACTACTGGAGAGAGTTCAGCATAGGGCAACAACGGTGATTAAGGGATTGGAGCATCTCCCTGATGAGGAAAGGCTGACAGAGCTGGGACTCTTTAGCCTGGAGAAGGCTGAGGGGAGACCTTATTAACGCTTACAAGTGCCTAATGGGTGGGTTGAAGGAAGATGGAGACGGACTCTTCTCAGCAGTCCCCAGTGGCAGGATGAGGGGCAACAGGCACAAGCTGGAACACAGGAAGTTCCGTTCAAAGATGAGAAAAAAAATATTTACAGTGAGGGTGACAGAGCACTGGAACAGGCTGCCCAGGAAGGTTGTGGAGTCCCCTTCTCTGGAGGCCTTCAAGACCTGCCTGGATGCAGTCCTGAGTACTGTGCTCTGGGCAGTCCTGCTTTAGCAGGTGAGTTGGACTAGATGATCTCTAGAGGTCCCCTCCAACTCTGACAATTCCGTGACAATTACACTTTAACTGAATACCCTGTTTTTATTAACAAACATGAATATAGCTAAAGAGGAAATTATTTAAAAACTTTGCTCTATTACCTTTATTAGTGCTTCCTTAATATGCTGTGTTGTAAGGGGCTCCTGTTTATTTAATTTGCTCTTGCTGTGATAGTAGACTGCAAGACAACAGCTTTTCCATTATGCTAATATGTCTAGAGTGTTAGCAAACAACTAACACGAAGTCAGCTAACAAACTCCTTAGTTGCAAACTTCTTTTATTAATATGAATCCCCCCACTAGGATGGGATCACATTCCCAGCAACTTTTCTACGTAAATCACTCCAGCAGGATCATCACAGATGTCACATATAAATTAAATTTCCTTTCAAATAACATTACTTGCTGCTAAATAACCTAGATTCAAACTGGCATCAACAACAATTAATATATTTATCCCATATGCCTTGGGGTTTCACATAAATAACACTAGGCTGGTATTTGTCAGCATATTGCCCTGATTCTTCTCTCATCTGTGCTCTATCAGAAGTAAACAAGCTGAAAGAGATGGATCCTTCTGCCATAACCTGAACACACCTCCCCAAAAACCATACAAATTGCAAAGAATTCTAAAAGCAACCCACTCTTCTCCCCTCTCCCCTCCAAAAAAAAATTCAGTAAAACCTCCACACATAGACTCTGTCTTTGTGACTGATCTTACAGCAAACATATGTTAGATCTACGGAATACCTTTATATACTAGTCTAGGGAGGAAAATTACACTTTTTGTTTTATGGCAGGGTTGATCTGCAAGTATCTGTTGAACAAGAACCCTGGCAGTAAACCCTGCATTTTATGCTATCACCTGGTGGCACTGTTACACAGCCTTCTACATCTCTGCTTTCCCTTCCTAGATCCCAGGAAGGCACATCCTGCTGTGGTGACCCCGGGGGTTCTGCAGAGCTTTCACGGGGAAGTTCGGGAAGGAGGAAACCAACTGACCTGGATGCCAGCTTTTGCTTTGGACTTAAACCAGAAATACCCTCCCAAAACGGGAACATTATTGCCTTGACGTTTGGGAAGAACACATACCTAAATGACATCTCAAGGCTGCTGTTGGTATAAATAATAGCAATTTTCACATACAGTCCATATTTCTGATATTTCTGCCTTAAGCAACAAGCTAGCAAGCTACCTGAAGACCTGGGAGGTTTCAGTGGGGTAAATACCAGAGGCAAGCTACAGTATTACTGCAGATGTTTTTGAAGGAACTTGTTTCATTAACACAAAAATCATGGGCTATAACCCTCAGAAAATAAAAATAATGGCAAGTATTAACAATCTGTCCTGTTTGTAGAAATAATGTTTTTTCACTGTTACCTTTAGCAAAGATAGAACAATCTATATATTATGCTAAAAAACCCCTAAAACAAAACACAAACTCACCGCAATGTGCATCTCCCATCTCCCAGAGCACAGAGATAGCATACTAATTTACAGGTAGCTTATGAACATTTGAAACTGAAACATCATTTGTGCTGTTAAGTAACAGACACCTCTTCGGTGTATGAGGTTAGATACCACTTACATCGTTTTGCATCCATAGATGCTGTGTGCATTAGTTAGAAAAACACCGAAGCCTCTAGTGACTAAAAATTGAATTATATTATTTTTTTTCCTTTCTATTTTTACATCCTATTCACGCATAAGTCATTCTGACAGTAGGAAAGGGGCAAGTACCAAGTCTACAAGTGGGTGGGTACCTAAAACATGCTAAATGTTTCCACCTTTCCCCCCTCACAAGAGTACGACCGAAGAAAAGCACATCTTATCAGTGTATTTGGTATGAGATTTCTGTACTTTTACTAGTTAGAGATTCTCTCCCTGTTCTTTAAAATTAAATATGTCTTAATGCCAAACGTGACTGACAGGAATGTTGTCAGCAGAACAAGAATCAGAAGTCCACTGGCTGATTTTATTAATGGAGCATTGGATTATGGCACAAGACAGGGCTTTTCTATTATACTGCATCATTATTCAAGCTCTTCTCAAGTGGATTTTGTGTCAGCCCCTTTCCTCTGCACTCCCTGGGTTTTTTTCTCATTTCCTTCCTACCCTTTTGCTGCTTTCTTCTTGAATTGAACCTTCACTGACCCTGTACCCTTCATACCTGCTGTGCTGCCCACTCCTTGTCTCCAGCATCTTTACCTCTGCTATCAGACAGCTCTTCCTGTACCCAAGCAGAGCTTATTAACTCCTGGTTCATTCAGATGAACTATAGATCCCTCATACATATGATTTCAACCATATAAAATCATCTCTCAGCCTTTCTTTACTAATACAGATACAAGTTGTAATAAAGAATTTTTGTTCTCTCCCAATGTAAGACAGCCTCACTATTCACGTTTCAAAAATAAAATTAAACATCCTGGTTTTAAGCTGTCCCTAACTGTCATTTAGCAACCCCGTGTCTCCAAAAGATAGAACAATTAAATAATTACAAAAGAACTTACTTGCATCATGTTGTTCTTGCCAGTGTAAAGAAAAATGTTTAATGTCCTGCAGAAACTGGGAAAATATCCAAACCAAAATGAAGTTATGCTCTTCCTGTCTCTGACAAATGAAGTAAGATGGTGTTTACGGCAGTAAAGTAGTGAAGGAGATGGAGCTTCTAAAAGACCATCAAATGCAGGAGACCTGTTCAATGAATACTGAGGTTCAATGAGCTGAACCCAATCCACCCTTATAAGTGGAGCTTATTGGAAAAAGTGTTTTCTGGCAGGTTAGTTAGAATCAAGTGTAATAAGGACGTGTTATTCCTAAGAATACGCCATTCCACCAGAGGTATTCTCACTGAAAAAGCCAGCCCTTCAGAATAAACTTGTAATGGAAAAACACACTCTTCCTCTCTTGCAAGAGACTGCTGTAGGGTTTGAGCTGAGCCTTTTACTTCTCAAATTACCCATCTTAGACCTCATGCTTTTTCTTGTGATGAGTAGCAATCCCATTGGTGACCCTTAAAGAGAAATACAGTATGTAAAAAAGGCCAAACTACTTGGCTTGGTTTGTTTTCCAGGAGACAATAAAAACTTTGCTAAATAAGGTTTATCTTTTGCAACTGTTACATTATTCTCTTCTCTCTGACAGGTTTGAGATGGATGTATTTAATATTTAAAAAAAGCCCCAAAACCACAACAAATCAGTACAGGTTTAGATCAGTGTCAGGTAACACAAAAATGTTGTTCTACTTTAACCAAAACCTGTCAAATCCAACTCAGCTGTGGATGATGTAGTTGCAACCCCCCAGGGATTCCTCTTTTTGTAGCAGAGCTGAGTTTGGGCCGCACCACTAGACTTTTTGTTAGCTCAGAGTCAGCAGCGGTGCCATTCAGTATTTTCTCAGGGTTCAAGACAGGAACCTTTTCTCTCTGAGAACCCAGCAGTTTTCAACATCCAGCGTAACGTTGGCAGCTATCTTGGGAAGTCTTGACTTGTGGACACTCAGTGTCCCATGCTTTATTAAAAAAAAAAAAAAAGAGTTTCTTGTTCTTAGCTAGAACATTTCTCATTTAATTTGTAGAATGAATTTAAGCCTATTTCTCAAACATCACCTAATTTTCCTAGCACATTTTAGTTGTATATTTTCAAAAATGGAGGATCTATTTTATCTCAAACTTATTCAGAGCAAGAATATCAGAATCTTGTCAAACTATGGAATAACCAATCTTGGCACTGTTTCACGTACAAGTGAAAAAGGAACAACGTAATTTAAACTGTAGGTAGATGACGGAAGCACCTAATTATATACCCAAGTGGTCACACATGTTCTTAAACAAATGTATGGAGGAAGTACCTGAGAAACTGCAAGTCAACAAGAAGTGCAACAAATTGCCTTTGCCACATTTCCTTTGGCAGAGGGTAGAGACTGTCATTCTGTCTTCTGTAAATTAAAAGAATAAAAGAATCTCTCAAGCATATTAATTAATGAGATTCATTGGAAACATAGTGGGCTGCTGCCACTATTTAGTTTTCATGAACATATCTGGCCAATTAGTATCCAGATTTATAAAAAGGCTTCTTTCATAAATGTTGAATATTTTATGCTTGTAAAGTCTTTGCATACTCCTATGTGCATACTAATGCTCTCTAATTGTGCAATACTCAACAGTACAATAACTCCACAATAAAATCCAACTGTTCTTCTTGGCCCAAAATAAAAAGCAGAGTTTAGCAACAGCACTCAGTTCCTATAGGTTCTTTTGGGGAAGAGAATAATAACAAGCCAGTTTGTTAAAACCCAAAAGGACCTTCAGAGCAAGCTGTCCCGGAGATGAACCTAACACAGCAGCTCTATCTCCTGAAAATCGCATCTCATTCTTATTTATCTAGCAATTTAAAGAAAAAAAATTAGTTGGGGAAAGAAAAAAAAAAAAGAAAAAAAAAATAGGCAGCACAAGAGGAAGCTTTTCAAACACCAATTGTTTGGAGCCCAGTATGTGCTGAGAGGTACTTGGTATCATGTCCAGGACCCAGAAATATTAAACGGTGGGTAGGGTCTGTACCAGTGGAGTAAGAATGTCTTGAATTAGATCGTTGCCAGCCTGGCAGGAGAGTATTCTGTTTGTAGGGGAAAGACAGTCCCTCCAGCTCCAGCACGGGCCTCCTTGCCTCCACACAACCACAGCTCATGGTGCCAGAGGCTGGCTGTGCCTCACACTAGGGGTTGGGGAGGGTTAGAGGTTGTCTGGTGTTACCCAATCACAGCATCAGCTGGATTTGGCCACTTGGTCACTGTGTTCCAAATCGACTCCTGCTTTAGTGTAGCTATTCTAGAGTAAGTAACATCAGACTTTGATCTTAGCTTTCATGCTCACGTATACTGTTGTATAGAAGGAAACTTACTGGCTTCATCTCCATGTTTGCTTCAGAAGGAAGGTTAAGTTACTTTCAAACTGAGATTTCCTGCAGTATTTGTGCACTGGTCCCCAAAATGTCTTTTTCCATCCCTGCAGGCTGTTTTATGGACTTAAGGAAAGCTTAAGGGAACAAATACAAAATATGCCAAGACATTTGACACTCTCAATAAATGGGTCTTTGACGCAAAAATTATAGCCTTCATAATACTTACTCAGAGAACAGAAATGATCCCTAAACCAGAAATATCAAACTCCCCTTGTGCTAACAAGTCTTCTGTGACACTTTAAGAACTTTTAAACATCACTCCTTTTTTTTTTTTTTAAGTGAGGAATCAGAACAACAGATAATGAATTCAGCTACTTTAAGCTTTTTCTTTTTAATTCTTCCTTTTAATTAAAAAACCATAACAAATTATCAAGCTGTCTGTAACCTCACTCTTGACTTCAGAATGAAGAAAATATGAATAATCACAACAGGTGCTTTGGTGTGATAATATTGTCTCCTCTCATATAGAAGCTTACCATATAAAATATCTGGAAATCAATGTAGTCTAGTAGTCCATGATGAAGACTGCAAAATTTGGGCCCTTATAAGTGGCTGAGGAAAGCCTTCTCTGCTGATGAAAGGGGTAAGCTAGGAACAGACCCCTGCGGTTGGCAAGAAAGCTCACATCCTTAAATTTCAAGCTTGAATCAGGTTGGGAAGGACCTCAGGAGGTCTGAAACCTAATCACCTGCTCAAAGCAGGGTCGCCTATGAGATTAGACCAGGCTGTTCAGGGCTTTACTCTGTTGGGTCTTGAAAACCTCTAAAGAGAGAGACTGTACAACCTCTCCGTGCATCCTAATGCACTGCTTCACTCTCCCCATGGGAAAAAGTTTCTCCTTGTATCAAGTCTAAACCTCGTATTTCAATTTAGGCCAATTGTCTCCCATCATCCTATCATGCACCACTGCAAAGAGCAGACTACCAGTTATCTTCTTGGTAGCCTCCTCACAGATAGTGTCAGGCTGCTGTAAGGTCTCCTTGAAACTGTCTTTTCTTCTCCCTCAGCCTTTCCTCACAAGCCTCCTGATGAACTTGGTCACTACTGCCTTTTGAGTTTCTCCAGCCATCTAGAAGTCCAAATACCTTGGCTATAATGCCCCAACATAGATACAGGGATACTCTGGAAGACGATGACCATGACAAAACATGGTATTTGCTAAAATAATTGTTGGTGGTATTTCCAGTCTCCCATCATCCACAGATCTCTTAATTTCATTCCAGAGAGAGCAATTAAGTTCAAAAAGCATGATTTACCTATGGTAAAGCCATACTGGCTATTTCAAATCACCTTTTCCTTCACATATCAGCAACAGCTTCAAAGAGGCTCTGCTCCAGAATTTTCCTAAGGACTGAATGGCCTACTGTTCCCTGGATAATCCTTCTCACTCTGTTTACAAAGGGGGTGCAGCATTTGCCTTTGTCTAGTCATCATGGACCTCCCCTGATCTCTGTGACATTTCAAAGATTATAGAGAATGGCCTCACAATGACCTGAGCCAGCTCCTTCAGCATCCTTTGTATGTATCCTATTGGGTCCCATGGACTTCTATGAATAAACAGTTTCCTCAAGAGCTGACTTAGCCCTTTCCCAGTACCAGTAATTATCATCCTCCCTGAACCCTGTCTCCAGGCTCAAAAGCTTCAGCCTTGCCTGCATGTGCTGTAATGAATCACCCAGCTATTTCAGCAGTGAGTCCACATTTTCCTTGTTTGTTCTTTTACTGTTACAAGGAAAACTCTGCTATTTCACAGTACTCAAAAGCCTGGTGCTCAAGGCATATTTGAGGTGTTAAAAATCATGTCCTTTTTTTTCCAATCATTTTTTCATGATACAGAAGACCTCAAATGGAAAGGTGACTGGAGGTGATGCACCCTCTCTCAGTCTAGAGCTTGCAAGGCAAATCCATTCTTCTTTTTTTCTCCCTCAGAGATTAAAATTTTAGTATCCCAAGAGTACATACTATTAGCTGATCTTGCAAGCTGAGTAGCTTACTTATAGAACCATAAAAGATTTCAGCTTTGTCCTGATGTAAAGCAAGGAAATTATAAAATCCTGAAATATTTCTTGCCCAAAATGACTCAGCAGATGATATGATAGCAATCTATATGACTAAAAACAAAACCAGATGCTAAGAAAAGAGACATGCTGGGATGAAAGGACATTAATGAGCATCACTCTTCTGGTGGATGCTGTCTCTATAGCTCAGAACTCATTTATATTCAAAGGAAACACAGGGTATCTGTAAAGGACAAAAGAATGATACAACACTAAAATCTGTTTTTTAATGGCTCCAAGTTTTAAATTCTAAAAAAGAGGAAAACAAAGACATGAACAAACGCTTGCTTGCTCATCCAGAGTAACTCTGTGATCTGAATCCGTAATAAAAAATCTTCATGAAAGGTGAATGAGTAAGAATTTTGCATAGTTACTGTTGCTATGAAAGCCACTTCCCCACATGTTCCACAAATTATTTCCCTTTCCTTATCACTCACAAACAGGTAATGAGGTGCTAGGAAAATTGCCTCCTCTAAAAGTTTCTGAGATCACATTTGAAAGGAAGCAATCAGAATGATGTTCTTCAAAACACAGTGAGTGTTCAATAAGGAAATTGTAAGGGCATTTTGTGGGACAGAGTCAGACTCCACAAATATGTGTGAACAGCATCTGGATCCTCTGAGAGAGAGTTGGCAGCTTCACCTGCCCTTCTCTAAAAGGGAGAGGACACTGCCCAAATTTACAACATCTACTGCACCCTCACCCAACAGTTTCTAATACACCTACCTGTGTTTCATGTTTCGCTAGTATAAGCAACAAACAAGAAAGGTAATTGTGCAAATAGGAGAGAAATTGGATATTCGTGAGCTGATACAGACAGGAATCACATCATTTCTGCAGAAGAGCAGCAGCAATCATATTCAATTGCCAAATGATAAGAACCACCTTTCAAAGACACATTTGGAAAGAAATAAGCGTATTCTTTGCAGGAAAACCTCTCTACAGTAAATACACCAATTATTATCAGACCATGTCCCCTGGAATTAATGAGATATTTCTAGGGCTCCTCAAATAAAATCTCTCAGAACAGGAAGGGATTTGAGCACTAAAAAAGCAACAGCCACAATGCCACAAATAAGTTTCATGCTTATTTTGGAGGAGAAGGCAACTAACTTTGTTTTCAATCAAGTGATTACAATGAGATAGCCCCAGAAGATTCTCAGCTTGACTACAAATAAGCATATATTTTCAGATGCAACAATGTCCTCCTCCAGTTTTGAGTGCAATAGCAGATTCACTGTGGTGGTCTATGGCTCTCACACCACCTCTCCATCCATCCATGACTGACAAAGCTCCATCAGGGTAAGAGAACTCTGACATAAGAAATCACTGCTTGATCTGGTGTTAGTACCACATAACAACTTTACACTAGCAGATAGTGTGAAAACATATACATTTAGTAATAAATGTGAGTGAATTCACACTTAATCTGGTTGCTCTGACATATTTTAAAGCAAGTAATAACTTTATGGAAGCACCCTGAAATGTATGTACGCAAAAAGAAAGTGAATCTACTGCACATGTAAAAAACATGATATTTATTTATGCTTCAAATCATTGTAAAATGACTTTGTAATTGTCATGACTTCAATGGACTCACTCAAAACATATAGCAGAAGCCTAGGTATGGTTATATCCACTAAGTAGCAGCTGATCAGATTTAATTTAGTTACCCCTTTTGTAACAGGAAGAACAGACTATGACTTATTAATCACTTGAAAAAAAGATTCTGATTTAGGTTTCCCCATAAAATCTTCTCAATTATACTCTCTATCACTTTCTAAACACCCTCTTTTGTTGTTTTGTGCACAAGTAGTAACTTTTGTGACCAGTCATTTCTTACAGGTATATGCCATTAAATTCTTTGGAAGATCCATTTTCTTTTCACATTTTGAAGTACCAAATTAGTAGCAGTGACTAAACTAATCCCAACTAAATTTAAAGTAACTATTCACTGAAACTTTCTCTTTTACAAATAATATTAGGAGTCCACAAGAAAGTCTGTCTTTTCCTATTCATCACATTGGTATTAGCTATTAGACGCTTGTTTTGGAAACTCCATCAATGAATCTGTAGTTATTCAGAGTTGCTTAACCCAAAAGCTTCACCTCTCTTCCCCACTGCTTTTCTACCAGTTAATTCAACTGTTCTGAATAGGTAACATCAATACTCAAGGAATACACAAGTGTAGAGTACTAACATGGCCAATTCAAGCTAGCTGAAAATATTTTCTCTATTAAGGTTTCTGATGACCTCATTTCCAAAAGAGTTTGGAGAAGAAAATAGCTTGTTAGTTTTTTTTTTTTNTTTAAAATTATATTTTAGAGAAATACTTTTAAAAATATGAACCACTAGAGTGAAGGGAACTTTGGCATTTAGTGTTTCCCAAGCGTCGTCATGTTCTATGTTACTCACGCATGTACATACTCGTGCACTGTCTCAACTACTAGTTGTGTGTAGCTGTAGCAGCAATACCTTCCACCGATGACAGAGAGTATACCACCGAAAGATGCCTCCACAAGTCGTTGATAGTTGTCTTCTAAATTAAATAAGCTGTGCTAGCAGAAGCCTGTATGCCAACGTTTGCATTAAGGCTTTTATTAAAAGATTTAATAAAAATTGCTGCATCCTCCTCTCCCCAGCAACACTGTACTCTAGCGACATTTTCTGGTATGAACTACTGTTCTGCTTCATTTCTCTTGCCTGATTCCTAGAATCAGGAAGATATTTTTATGCAACCATCTTATTTTTAAATGCCATATTTACTCTAGACCAGTGCTGCAGCTTTATTTTAATGACAAATAGAGCAAAAGAAACATCTTTACATCTACAAAACCAGGTTACTAAGTAGATGGTCTACTGGGCATATTCCCTTAGAGATATCTAAGAACTATACGTCAGGCTTACATGGCTCAATGAGAACCAGAGTATACACTTCAAGTCCGTGTCTTTATAGGGCAACATTAGCTACTCCAGTCACATTAATAAACTGGTAAACATGTAGTCTGAGGCATCATACCATGAAGTATGGTCCTACAATCCTTCAGCTGGGTCCTACAAGCAACGCAGCTGTGATGCTGCGCCTGGGTTAAGTGCAAGCCAGCTCAGAAGAGCTAGTTGTAGCCTGGACGTGGCATTAGCTGATACAGACTTACTGTTTGGAATTCAGGTTACCCATGTAATTCTCCATAGTATAATATTCCAGCCCACTTTTCAGAGTGCTGAAGACCCAGATACCTTCTTTTTCCTTTTTGAGGGAGTTGTTCAACAATAAGAACTTCAGAAATCAGTGGCCTGGATTCTTAAGTGCCTGAGGCAACTAAAAAGTCTAATTTTAGGTTTTTAAGTGTCTTGGGTGCCATTTCCAGTGTTCTCTAAAAAACTTCATCCAACCCACCATACAGACTGTTTTTCCTAAACTCACTTTATTAATCTCAGAGTTCCCACTCAATTTCTTCACACCAGTTCAGCACTGGAGGTGCAGGAGCCCTCCTGCCTGCTGAGCCTGCCATATGGAAGAGTTATTTCTCCCCCTCACTGACTCTTCATTTTCTGTTTCATTTCATCTAAGCACACAACTTGTTCCCCATTGCCTATTCCTCTCAGTTCTTCTCTCTCTTACCTACTTTTTGCCCGCTTTTTAAAAGTGCAACTGCACTTACTAAGTTTGGGAAGCATCTGAGATGCAGTCTGTGGGAAAGATGAAATGCAAAATAATTCTCTTGTGCATAGCTCCCTAAAGTAGGGGCAGTGCTGGTGAGATCTTAAAATCTCTTGGAATTACCAGAATATTCCTTCCTCATTACACAATCAACTTTGAAAGGTCCGAGATAAATCTGTGTACGCATAAGGTGACACAAAAATTTTAAAAATATTCTGATGCTACAGAGTATTTAGGAACGCAGCCCGTGAGACAATTGCCTGGATCTGCTCACAGTAGCTGCAAACATGCACAAGCTGCTACAATTTCTTCTGCAAAGCGTGTGTGTGCAAGATAAATGCCCGTATGTCTTTGGGTCTACTAAGCAGGGTGAGATTTAGATGAAGATCTCTGAAGTGCTTTCTTCATAGCCAAATACATAAATGAATTAGATTTTTCAAATCATTTTGATTTTACTCTTCCCATGATTTGATAAAGCTGGTTACACATTTCTTTATACATAATTTTAAGCTATGTGGATATTTAATAAAATGGGCATCCATTAACTAATCTGGTTAGGCCTTAAAAGTTAAGTTTTAATAGGCAATGTGATGCTGACATTTACATTTTAAAGCATATAAACTGCATTTATGTACATATCTAAATATGCAAGTCATACTTCTTTTATATATCCAAATTTGAACTCAGTTCTCGTGTCTAAACAGTACTTTGAAGATCATGATAATTACTGAAAATAAGTTGTTAAGCAAAACGAGAGTCACACAAAATACAACTAGCATTAGTTTGCTCAGGCTCCATTAGTCACTGCCATAAACACCGTCATTTGCCAATTTGGTCGCAGGTTAACGCAACAGAATACTAATTTTAAAATCAAAGCCAGCTGAGAGCATTAGTTTTGTAACATATTTTCTTAATCCATTTATCACAGTAATGATTAGTTCATGTTCCATCACAGACACAGGTTGCTTTTAGTAGAGAACAACATGCAAACAAGGGCAAAATGAGGTAAAACCCTGTGTAATCGTATTAGATCAGCAACAGGTCTAATGTGCTTGTTTAAGCTATTTAACAGCCAACTGTACAAAAAACATCACTAGAATATGGTATTTTTCTACTCTAGAGTCCCAGCCCGTTGCAGATGTGTCAGTACGTTCATCCTCAGAAAGTTACAAAAGACTTCATTAGACTTTGACTATTAGAAATAATTTTTGAGACAAGTCATTGAGTATGACTTTTAAATCAAGGGGGTGATATAGGTCATAACTTAAATCATGCTGAAATTGATATGAACTCTAAGAAGATAACTGTTGTTTCTCTCAGACTATCAAAGCCATAGACTCAGGTAACTCAGCCAGGACAGTAAACACATTAATCTGGTACCAGTACTGTGCTGCCTAATATTAAACCTTTCATTTTCACAATACTGAGGAACATGTGCCATCCAACGTTTGTGAAGATACAGAGAACCTCTTGTTTCTTCAATTTGCCAGTCAGCAAAGTTCAAACATTATACAACATTCAGATATTGTCTCTAGAAATTAATTCCTTATGATTTAGGCAAGTCACATAGACAAGGCTGTATGTATAAGAACATAAAATCAATATGTCTCCTGTACTGGGTCAGCCCAGCTGGGCCACCTTACCCAGTACACTCTGTACAAGGATAACAGAAGGTGACATTTAAGAAAACCGTGTAAGCTTGGCCACTTTTTGTGGTCTGTTCCCCTTGTACTTCCCCAGGGTCTACAACTGTTGTTCACAAACGTTAGCATCTGTTTATGGGCAAGTTGCCCACGAATGCTGTTGTCTATGGACATGCTGTCCATGTCCCAGCACGATACGCAGACAGGAGCATCCACCCCTGGAGACTGTCAAGAATCAGCAAGACAAAGCTTTGGCTGTTCCGATCTAGTGTTGGCTGAAGTCCCACTTCAAACAGGACACCAGACTATATAACCTTCAGAGGTCTTTTCCAGTCAAGAAGCCTGTCAAATCAAGTACTACACAATATTCAAACATATAAATCAAACCTGTGAACAACATTCTGATATTCCAGCACTGAGGTCAAATCCTGAGTAATTAGCGCTCAGACCCTGTGATGGCTCGAAGCACATCTAGCATTGATGGAATTTACTTTATAAGGTTTTTATAAAGGTTCCCAAGAGAAAATGCAGGTGAGTCAAATTTACCAAGTAGATAAACGCAAACCTGAGTCTGTGCTCCCATACACAGGCTGTGTTTTGGGTGATCACAGAAGAACAGTTACCTGTGGTCAATTTATCAGTAATATCTTTTAATTCTGAGCTAGATTAAGAACTCATTCTGATGATGTAGTGGATTTCTACTTTCATTATTATTACTGTTATGCAGAACTTCCCCATTCCATCCCCTACTTCAGGTATGAAGCAATCTTGGCTTATCTTTGATATGCCTTTAAGATTATTTGGAGGAAAGAGGAGAAAAAAGCCACAGAGCAACAGTTCTTAGAGAATACACTTTAAAGTAAAAAGCAAATCAAGTGCACTGTTTTAACTACGCTTTGTCGGAAAAGCTATCCTAGGTATAAAGTAAGTATTTTTAGGGTGCTATTCTGATATGATAGAATCTTCTTTTAAAGAAAGATTATCAAATCTGAGAATTTTAAGGTAACATTTTAGACAAGATGCTAATGAGCCCATCAATGCCTTCATTTTGCCTCATTTTTATTTATTTCAGGGTAGACAGGATTGAGTGATAATTGAAACTTAGAGAAGTTTTTAGAAGGCAGTTGCACAGCCCATTTTGAATGCAGGGCATCAAAAATGCAAACGCATTCACCACTTAAAATACAGCATTCATTATTAAAGTGTGTAGATTGCTAATGCAGTTTCCTTCTTTAAAAACAACAAAACCTAAGATGACAGCCAACTTCAGGTGTTCAGACATAACACTATGAAAGATGTTTAAGGCAACACATTTTTCTTTACCTTTTAATCAAGCTTAATATAGACAAGACAATTTTAAGGTACACAAATAGTTACCTTGGCACAGAAGAAATGACAGCATTATACTGCAATAGTTCAACAGCACACATATCCACAATTAAAATATATACCATTTTTTCTTAAATCTACTGATGTTTTGTCTCTTCAAAGCGCAGCATCAGCATCCATCCTTCTTATTTGTACCACTCCCATTAGCACATCTGCCTCTCACAAGCGCTAATGAACCCAGCACAAATGCTACAAGGCCACTCCCCGCTCAGTTTTAATCAGGTGAGTAGCTGACAAAAGAATCAGTCAGGCCCAGTCCCAAAATGATTTATGGGGAACCAAGTTACGAAGCACCTTATAGGATGCCTATGATGGTTTTATAAAAATCATGTAGATGCTGAACTCCCAGAAGGATATGTAGAAAACCAAAACATTCAGAGAAAGATACCCAGAAACTGTGCCATATCAATCCTTCATACTCAGCAGGCCTCTTCCCTCTCCAAACTGGAAATATTTTCTAACCGGGAGCTTTCTAAACAATCTCTGCTACAACTCTGATGCAATCCATTGCCAAAGGCAGCTATGTTCTTCCTATATCCTTCCTCCCATTTTGTTTTTATGCTTTCTTCAAAACTTGTTCTTAAAAAAAAGAAGTGGAAGAAAGAATTCTTGTAAATGATGCAAGATAAATAGAGCAAGTTAATTCCTCAGGGTAGTAGGACATCACTATTAAGATATGTCATCTCAATGCTTGGGGTGGGCATTTCTAATCTTAGCAGCCAACTGCAATTAACCAGAGGAAATAAAACACAAATAAACAGGAAGACCTTGCCCTTTTAATAGGTATATTTGATTTTTTCTGTGAAAGAAAACTCACCAATGGTGTAGTATCTCTTCAACTCACTCCTCCGTGGATTGCGCCTTTGGGTGTTTGCGGTGTTGTTCTGTTCCTCCTCAGAAGCAGCTGTCTTAGTGGCAAGCAAAGATTTACTGGGAGGAGGTGTCTGAGCTTCAGCTGCCACTGGGTTGCATCCTGGCCCACTAACATCCACCGACTGGGACTTTTTCTTTAATCTAAAGATAACGTAAGACAGTAACGTGTTACTAATCATCATTCTAGACTTAAATTATGTATAGATTAACAGCAATATATTCATTGTACAACAATTCATGTCTGTTGCAGCAGAACACAGAAGAGCAATGGTGATAAATTAGGCCTTATATTAATTTCCCCATTCAACTCCTGCTAAATCAGTTACAGGACTTGCACCTCACATGTAGCTACAAATGGTAAATGCCCTCAGATCAGCAAGCTGAGCTGCTTGAAGGATCAGTCTCTAATCTGTTTCAGAGAAGATAACGTGCCAACAATTATCCTATCATTAAGTTGCCTGGTTTAAATTTACACACACAAGGGGTGTACAAAGAAGTTAAATCATTTGCACAAAGCTGCTGAAAGCCCCAAGAGAAAGGAACTGACTTCAACCTACAACTGAATTTCCCATTCTGCAATAGTTTCAACGTGTTGTTTCTCACTGAAACTCAAGAATCCCACTAACCCCAAGCATTATTTTGTGCACTGCAGCTGCAGTAGATGTGGGAAAAGAAATCCTCTGTCCCACAGAAGCAATCAGTGCTACTCAACTCATTACTGGCATCCAGGTAGAGTACGACTTCTTCACTGCTATCCTCTGAGCCCAACCATCCAACCAGTTTTTTTCCCATCCAGCTGTCCACACATCCATACGTAACATCCTAACTTGGGTGCAAGTATATTGTGTGAGTCTGTGTCAAAAGCCTTGCTAACGTCAAGGCAAATGACATCATTGCCCTCCACTCCTTCCCAAATCTAGTCATTTTATTAGAGTTCTGTGGGAGAGAGACAGAAAAACTCTCAGATACTACTTCAGAGTGATGAGTACACTCCCATCACTGAATCACCATAGTTCTGGCATCTCTTCTATCTCTAGCATCATAAAATGGATGTTATTATGCTACTTGAGTTATTGAACAGAGACAAACGCTCTGTTATGATGAAGCTCACTACATACACCTTGGATTTTGTCAACACTTTCCTTAAATTAAGTCTCTATAAACGTATATAGTAGACTATATGTTTTGGTCCTGGAAATAAAGTAGGTTTATGGCATTGCAGTGAGATACTGATTTGAGATGAAGGGATCATCATAATCCTGAAATTTTGAAGCAAGTGAAGTGATAAAGTTCTGTAATGTGAAAGGATCATTTTATTAGGGTAATGATTTAATGATAAGAAGCCTCCTTCTTAACTCTGTGTTTCCTTATTTTTTTAAAATTTCTTCATTTATTGGTTGTAATTAAACAGCATGGATTCCTTCACTGAGAATGGAATCTGCTAGTTTAAGAGATTAACCAATTAAATATTGTAATAATAACTTCTGCTATTAGTAGACTGGAAAATCTTCCAGTTATTCTCAAGCTCAGGAAGATACATTAAAGTATTGAAGTGTATGTAAAATTTTATGACACCATGAAACTGAAATTACTATACATACATATGGAGCATTGTTAGGCCAGAGAAAGGACTAGCAGTTAAAAATTAACTTCCTTATGTGGTCCAGTAAGAAAGACTGCAACCACTGTAACCTCTTCCCTAGAGCGGCCCAGGGTGTCCTGCATTTAAAGCAACACTCCTCTTCTCCAGTGCCTCTGCACAAACAGTTCAGGATGACAGGGACCTTTATCCATCCTACAGATAAAAGGGGTCCAGGGTCAAAGCAGATGTTCATCAAAACAAGTGTCTTGTCTCTAACATGTCCATCAATGGAAAGAGTACAGGTAGATGCACAGTGCCACCTTCTCCAGAATATCCTTCCAGCCTCTGGCAAACTACAGTTCATGGGTTTCCTGAATCAGATGATGCACCTTTTTTAGTCCTTATTTTGCTTGTCTTATTCTTAATAATTCCTGAGCTCACCTAAACTTCTGATATAGATGGCATCCTGCCTTGATGGGTTCTGTTTTAACCCATCTGTGTTCATTTTAGTGTACAGTTGCTGCAGTAGTTTATTTTAATGACTCTTAAGAGTGGCATTACAAGAAACAATGAACAACTACGACTACCAGCTGCTTACATCGGCTCCCGTTGTCCAAAGAGCCCTACAGATATGGGAAGAACAACTCTTCACTGTGATAAAATAATCTTTACTTTGAGAATCTTGGTCTATGTTCCCATATACAGAGTCAGTGGGGACACCCCAAACAGCTTGAGAAGAACTAACTGAATACTTCTATAAGCACTGATACATATAAAAATCAAGATAAGATTGTGCAGGGCATCCTCCCTGAGTAAACAGTGTGTAAGAAGAAAAGAAAGCTATGTTGTTTGAAATAATGCTCTGGAAACTGAGAGCTTGATCTGAGAGGTTCTACCTTTAAGGTTACAGCTGGTCAAATGCACTTACATAACATGAAGGCTGGAATATTTCACTTTAAAATTGAAATGGTGTTTCATTATGATGTTAAATTCTGCTACGTTGCTGAATGTGCCATATTTCAGGTTGTATAAATAGTCTCTATAATTCCTTGCCACTTCAAATCTTTGAAGATTTAAAGGATGAGTTCTGGGATTACAGTCTCTTGCTCTGTGTTTTGCAAAATAGTTGCAAACAAAGAATCATGGAATGGTCAGAGTTTGAAGGGACCTTAAAGACCATCGAACTCCAACCCCCCTGCCATGGGCAGGGATACCTCCCACAGACCGGCTTCAAGTATTTTCATAATCTCAAACCAAGGGAAGTGAGGCCTAAAGATCACTACGTGTACATATGTCCAGCATTATGTATTTCTGTGCTCTGCCCCAGAGGAAGATGGGACAGCAGGTGAGTTGAAATAAATTACACAGATTGAAAAATACTATTAAGATTTATATTCTCAACTACATTATGAACACATTATTTGCCACCAAGGCTGTCTGAAGGACAGTCCAATTAATAAAGATGTGAATTTCTGTGTGGAGATAGCTAACAAAATAGCTTGCTTCACTGTGGGGAATAGCAGATTGTTGTTACAAATATGATCTGTCTATTCTTCTAGAATAAAGGTATAATATTTGTCATCTGAGCAGTAAAAATGTCACATGGCCTTTTTGAGGTGACTTATGATTAATAAAAGACTTGGTTGAAATGCCTATAGCAAATTAATGTCCAAAAAGTTATCTAGTCTTGTAATCTAGAATAATTTAAATATAAGACTTCCAGAGTCACAGGTACTTGAGTACTAAAATTAAAGAACAGGAGCACAAAAGGCAAGCAATTGCATGTAATATTGTCAAATTCTTCTTGAGAGACCACGGTGACAGTGCTTTTGCTGCCAGGAAAGACAGAAAGGTACAGGGTCTGAATTACTCCAGACATGCGGTAACGTGGGCAGCTGAGTAGGACCCAGGTTCAACTGTAAGGGCACACCTTTACAGGAACTATTTGACAAAACCAAGTAACTTACTCAGATGCATCTTCCTTCAGCCCACCTGAACTGTATATTGATACAGTCACGGCTGGCAAATTGTTTGAAACAAACACTGCAGCCTTTGAATCTCTTCTTCACTGAACCACATCTTGCAAAGAAAGCTTGAGTTCCGTGCACGTTTTGAAGCCAAGGAAAGGAATTCTTTGTAAGCCTGACCCTTTTCCAGCACCTTGCTTTATTAGTAGCTTTGTGTTGCATTTGGTTTTTGTTTTTTTATATTAAAGCTGCATGGTCAGGTCACAGAATCACAGAATCACAGAATCACAGAATCTTAGTGGTTGGAAGGGACCTTTGAGATCATCGAGTCCAACCGCAGGACAAACCAAGGTTTATTCTCTGACAGAAAGAAATCTGAACATGAAATGCCTCGGGATCACATTGCTGGTTTTTGCTTTGTTTCAGACTGTTTATAGATATATATAACAAATAAATGATATAAGAAACACTGTGGCAAAGCTTTTTTATCTTTTACTCTATGTATTCTGTAGCAGCCTTCTCCTAACTTTTCAACAACAGGGAACACAGGTCTTTCAGTATCACCTGGTGTGACCCAAAACAACGGTGCTGCAGCCAGCTGGCAACCAGTGAGGAGTTCAAAGTCAGCACTGCATTAGTTGGGCTTGGAAACGCACATCTGATAGCAAAGACCAAGTCCTGACTTGACCGAGATCTGAAATAGAAGGGCCAAACATTTATTTTTCTGCAGCTATCCTTAAATGATAGGAGTTCCAGGGGAGAGAAAACTATGCAACAACAACAGAAATTAAAAAAAAGAAAATCTGCAGCCTTTGAGAGGTATGAAATGCTGAGCTGGTTGCTGCTGGTGGCTTCTGGCTACTGGTGGCTTCTGTGTTTTCACTTGGGTTAAGACAGGCACCTTCACAGCAGAAGTGGTAAACTCAGAAGAGAGGCTAACTTGGAATGACCATGAAGGCCCAATTATTGATAATTAACTGAGGCAACCCACCCTGGTTTAAGAGTGGGGTTCAAGAAGGGCCAGAGGAGGGATTACTCAGCTGCTGCTGACTGGATCTGGAAATGCCATTTTTGCTTGGAACATGGATGAGCAGCACCTCCATTTTAGGTAATCATGTCCAAACGAACATTTCACATACCTACCTGTGTAATTCAACTGCACTATTGCTAACAATCCTTTAAAACCCCATTTGCTCCATATATATCTTGTATTTTCCTAGAACAGATGTCACACACCCCAGTAACTCCAAATGTCCAAGACCTACACAATGACACCTCAGTGCCCCTCACCTATCAGACATGGGCCCAAAGCCCAAACCTGCCTCTTGGGATCCTGCCAGTTACTGATCACAGAGGATTTGCACATTTAGCTAATTCAGGAAGAATATGCATCTCCAAACTGCATGATATAACATTCCTATAACAATTTGTGCTTTATTTCTCTTTCCATGCTCTGCATACAACTGCAAAGGTTTTACTGCATCTTAGAAACAGCCTAACAGATGGCTCCAGCTTCTACCTCCTCCTGACCGGCTGGCACCCCACACTGCCCAGCAGCACCTCCCAGGAAGAGGTCACTTCAAATGGATTCTTACCATTTCCCTCACAAAGAAAATGTTGAGTGGTCAGGCAGTGACCACCAAGTGCTCTGGGCAGTCCACACATATGGGAAGTCCTGAAATCCTGGGGTTAGTGAATTCACTGGGAATTCTGCTGAAGATTTTAAGAGCGTTAGGATTTAATCCCTGGCATCCACTATCACAGCCCTATTCAGTTCCTAGTACAATCCATGCACTGTTTCATTTTATAATCTTGCAAACTGAATTTTTCCAAAGCAGCATGGAAAAAAAAAAAAAGAGACTTTCTCTAAACAGATCTTGAAAGGACCTAAAAACAAGCATGGATGGCAGTCCAGTCAAAAAGAAAAGAAAGGAAAAAAAAAAAAAAAGGCATTTAAACCATTTATGGTGGAAACCTGCAAGCATACAAAGCATCCCAGGGGCCGGGAATCTGTACTATTTGATCTTTGTGAATTCTTAAGTAAAAATCCCTACTGTAACAAAGATTTGGAGAAAAGCCTAGCTCATTCTTATCTACTGAATACAAAAAACCCTCCCTGTGCCCCTTGTGACTATTGCAGAGATTTTACTACACAGTTAATAGGAGAAGCAAAATCGTCCGTTTGAAGAGCGATGCTTATTATTCAGAGATGCATCTAGTATTTTTGAATGCACAGCAGAGCTGGTTATGAACTTGATTTCTTTGTAGCAAGAAATGTGATTTAAGCCAAAGACAACAGCCATGATTTATCTGATTCTGGGGAAAAAAAAAAAGTAAACAACTTCCTCTGTTTTCAACACAGCACTGCAAAGGTCTGGCAACTTAAACACTGGAGAAGGCCTAATTCCCCAGCGTCTGCACAGACTAGCCCCCAAACCAATTACTTTATTTCCCTGTGTCCCCCCACCAGCCTCCACAACAATCTACGTTTGCAGATGTCTAGTTTTGGAGATGGAGGTTTTTGGCTGCCATGGCAATTCGGAGGGATCAGGTCAAAGGCTTGTGGTCTGCAACCAGGCTCCATTTACTGCTTGAGGCTCCTTCTATGGGCTCGCAGCTCAAGGCAATGCCATGGAGGGCTGCTGGAAAATCTTTTGCTTAATGTTCTTGAATACCACCTGGCAGCTCTGGCCATCCCCTCTCAAAAATAAGAGAGCAGGATTAGACTGACACCGACAAAAACCACCCGTGCTGCTGACGAGTTGGTTCCTCATGGGGCGAGACGAAACAGACTGCGGGAAGGAGCCGCCGGAGGGGAAGCAGCGCAGGGACCTCTGCAGCCACCAGCCTCAGGAGAGGGGACTGGAAAATGGTTTATCACCATCAGGGAGTTAAGCAGCAAAGGAAGGCGAGCATCGAGTTTGAAATAAACATAAAGAAGGACTTAGAAAGATATATAATTGCATGACGGAAATAATTGTGCAGAATAGGAGTATTGCTCAGGACAAAAATGAATGGCAAGTCAGGCAGAAAACATCCATTATGGGCTGTGAAGCATGCAGGTACTTCAGCAAATACATTCCCGGACTGCTGGAAGTTGGAGGGGTTTCCTGGGGAAAAAGAGCCACTCAATGCATGCTCCATCTCTTGTATAACCCTTAAGTGTCCACTAGTATGTAAGTACTACACACAACTGAGCGCAATATACCTGCGATTCAAACCTGAATTGGTCATTATGAATTGCAGAGGGAAACAAAACCAACACCCACAAAGCAGCTAAGAAATAGACCACCACTGAAATTGTTCAGACAATAAACAAACAAAAAAGAACTCGCAGAGAGACCCTTCAGACTGTTACTTTACATGTTGATCATGCAGCAGAGTTTTCTGATAATGCAAGCAGCTCACAAGACCATTCGATGGCAGAAAACGAGAACGAGATGACCTTCACATGGATGACAGTATGCAAGGATGAGGAATGAATTCACAGCTACACAGCCCAAAAAGCAATTCAAAGCAGCAGGTATGTATCAACCACACAACATTCAGCCCAACTTCAGGAAAGAAAGCAGTACAGGCAGAAGAGCTATGTGCAAAAGAATTCTGGCATTGCAAACACGGTATTTTGCTCTGTACCCCCAGCACAGACAGCAAACACACAAAACACTCTTTTTTGTTCCTTTACACACACTACCAAATATTACCATGCAATGTAAAGACATAACAGTTGTTAATCATTAATCTCATTAATCTGGTACTCATCAGAGTACCAGAGAGCAAACCAAAACCACCCTCTTTCCACTTCCCAGTCATCCTTATGGAAGTGGTCCCAGCACATGCAGGAGAACTGCCACTGTCCCTCATTCTGTAAGAAAATACAATGGCAAACCAGGAGTTTCCACCAGACTTCAGGGGAAAAGATGAAGAGTATCTGAATGATCGAAAAATTGGTTTTCTGACATCTGGGTCAGCAACCCACACCCTTTTAACAAGATCTATAGACACCGCTGGCGCCTCATACCTTTCAAGGGCACATCACAGAATAAAGACTTAGGAAAGTAAACACAAACCTTGTGATTATTCCTGGGAGCATGACAGCACTGCTACAGGTAAACCCTTGGAGGACCATTTACAGAAGACATATAGATTGGTTGCTGCCAGGTTACATCCATGGACTCCAAGCGGGAGAATCCAGAATCCACTTGTGGTTCAAGTGTGACAAGGCATTCTCACTGCCTGGGAGAGAAGCGTTAGTGAGTCCACGGGCAAAGGAGTCAAAGTGCTCTACACTCCACACATGAGCCTTGGAGATGTACATTCACAGGAGGATGAGGTACGGCAGAGGTGGGGAGGGAGGCGATGATGATGGAGAGGAAGATGGCATAAGTCACGCTAAATACATAATGTAAGTCAGACAGTCACATCACATATAGAATTCACTCTGGTTTTCCTGCCTAAGATTTTGTAAGGATCAAGAGCTCAAGATCATATGGCTTCGTCATGGCTGTATAATATTTTACAGCTGGTTTACATGGTGGAAGTAATATGCTCTGCAACGAGGGTGTCTGTTTTGTCAGGGATGAGAATTTCTTGATCTTTTCTTTCAGGATTTTGAGAGAGTGGGTTGCAATGCTGTGCTATTTGCTGACAGTTATCTTCATTCTGGACATATTTTAGAATAGATGTGTAAAGTAAATTACTATTTTGAATCTTGCTATTTTGTTAATAGCTGCTATACTGTTATTTAAATAACTCCCACTAGTTCCATTTTCACAAAAGCTCTTCCAATGGTTTATGCAAATCTACTTTAGTACAATTTGCATGGGTCTTGAAATTTCCAGCTCTGTCATGTTCAGCACACAAAAATTTTGCATAATGGTTTTAAAGTTACAATAATTTCTATTTCATTCTTATTTGTCTCATTAATGCCGTAGCATTATATCTAATGCAAGATGGATTCAAACTGTCCAAACTATTTTAAGGTTGTATCACTAAGGAAAGTCTTTGTCTCACTTGATTAGAAGGAACTTCTTCTTACTGTTGGCTGTGCAACCAGCACCCAGGTCCCATTACCCTGAAAATTACTGTGAGATTTTCACACATCCTGTACTATGCAGGACCACTTCCTACATTTCCAACTTCCCTCTCCCAAGCATTGAATTCAGTTTTCAAAGGCAGGTGGTCTGGGAGCTGCATGGATACCCCAAAATACATGAAATACCAGTGAAGCCATATAAACTCATAGCATTTTCCCATATATTAACGTAGCCATAATATCAATTATTTTCTGTGCTAGCTGCAAGTAATTTATACATCAACAAAGCTGTTTTATCCATAGCCTTTAATTTAGGCAATGGCATTTACATTTCTGATTCCAGTCCTAGGCTTTACTGTTTTCTGAGTTGTTTACAAGTCAGCTGCAATATCCCTGGGCACTTCGTGCTCCTGAGATCGCTCAGTATATGCAATAATAACACACAGACATTAATGTAGTGAAATCTGGAAGCAAAAGGGCCTTTTAACTTCTCAAAGAGATGACAGAGGAGGTTGGAAGTTACAACACTCTTACAGTACCAGAGGTGTATGTGTTCTAATTCTACCACCTCAACAAATAAGCAGCAGCACAGCAGGCATCGTTGCTCAGGTTTGAAGAACATGCTGTGGATGTGGTTGTCCTGAAATATGGAAATGCAAATCTGCGTATTCTTCTCCCTTTCCCAGTAGCTCATACAATTTGAAATGTACATTGTGAAACAATGTACAGACTTCTTTCAAAATATCAAACCAATTTATACATCATTGCTATCCTTATTCCACAGACATCACGGGATAAAACATCCTGATCTCAGCATTGAAAGTTGCAAAGATATTTCGTAAAATGGGAAAAGATAACGAACTAACAGTGAGTGAGATTCATCTAGGAGCATTTTAGCCCAGGCAGATACAACAGCCCATTGGCTGCAGTGCCTCCAGGCAAGTCCGGCTTTGCTCCTGCATCTCCTTCCTCCTGTCACGCCGTGACACAGCACTGCCATGTTGCACAGTGCTGTGTGGCAGCCACGATTGCCAGTCCTGGGACCAGAGCTGCAACAGGCAAGAGAGCCTCCATCTTCAGTCTGAGCACGAGGACATGCTGCGAAGAGTGCAGAGACCACCCTTTGTGATCTGCCGCCAGACCATGGTGGTCAATCCAAGGTGGAAGAGAACACAAATCTGAGGCAATCATCCAAACTCTCCTCATGCTCGTTCCCAAATGGAGCCTCCTCTTCCCAAAGCCACAAGACTCAGCCTCACACTGAGGTTCAAAGTGCCCTTTGGGCAAAGCTCTCTGCTTCCCACCAGGCATGGGGGTCTATGGGGCTGCACCATGAAAGCCACTAAAGCTGTTTCGTTTTTATAAGAACCAGGCACAGCACATTACACAGATATTAGTACTGAAAAAATACCTAATACCTAGAAGTTTTTGGAAGCACCTACCTGTCTTCATTAAATACAGGTTAATGACACAAGTGGACAAAGGCTGGCAACTTAAACTGTAAGCCAAACAGGCAACTATGTTATCCAATTCGCACAAATACCATGTCTTCATACTTTTTCATAGGTTAGCCTTAAAATAAGGATTACAAAGATTTGCAACGTGTGCATAATATGTTCTTCTATAAGTCCTCACAGGACAAAAGCAACTGTCATCAAATGAAGCAATTAGCACCAACTCACAAAGGGCAAACTCTCATTACAGTGAAGGAAGAGACAGCGGCTGTTCCTTGAAGAGCCTAAAACATCTAGGAACATCTTGCTAGGAACATAAATTGGTTCTCAGAGTGCTCCACAGGACATAATAATATTAGACAAATCTCTGTGAAAGCACCTAACTTGTCAAAGGCAGGTTAGAAACTAGGCAAAATGAGAACTTTTCCAGCATCATAGCCAAAGGAGAATTGAAGTTTTGCCTTTCAACTTGTGCATAACTCAAGTATTTTGCATAGTAAGTATCGTTTTAGCATTTTAGTGAAATGTATAGACTGTATAAAATGAGCTTTATATTGGTTGGCTTTATGGACTATTATTTTATATATACACCACATCCTTCACTGAAAACAAGTTCATTCAAGCTCGTTTTCCTTGAGGGACTTTCACTGGGTACTAGCCATACAGCTTTGAAAAAAGTGTTTGTCTTCTTTTTGCATTTCTGATTCATAAATTAGGTTACCCACGCTTATACCAAATGGGAGAGAAACATCTTCAAAGCTCCAGGAATATTTTGTACTTAAACAAGACAAAATTATCCTCCTACCCTTCTGGCAGGAGACCCTCCTGTGCTAAGTATTCAGCTCCGACTAACCCTGACCAGCTTTCCCTCTTCACCGGGGGTCAGTAACATGGCAAAAGCAGCTCCCAGCTTTTCCTCCAGAGCTCCCAGACCAGTCCAGAGGGCTGACTGGGGATGCCAGCCCACCCTCTATGTACTCAGCCACTGCAGCCACACTGTAGACAGAGATTCAGAGCCTTCTTAAGGTCCCATCAGACGCAATTGGAAAATGGGAAGCCTGTTAACTGCACCTACTGAGAAAACGCTCTCTTGAGCATGTATGTTTTCAGGTCTTGTCATCACAAAAAGTAAGCAGTGCCACTTGATAAGCTGATTAATAACAGGTTGTACTAAGAGAATCTATATATAAAGAAGAAACATACATCTGAACAGATAGGTTGTGAAATAATGCCTACTTATTTAAGAGCAAACGAAAAACCCACACAACTATTTTGTTTCTCAGTTCCATGGTAGTAGGAAGAACATCTTTAACAACATTTTACTTTGTGCCCACAAGAGTGTAAAGGTTGTAAAGGCATTTCTTTGTCTTAACCCTCCAAGCACAGCTCACAAGCATTGATGATACACTACCCTGGTCGCAGAAGGGGCTGTGCACTGTGGGAAGCTCTACTGGACAGAGCAGCAGGAACTTCAGGAGACACAGGAACCACAGGAATGAGAACCAGGCCATGAGCATCTCCAAGAGGGAACAAAGTGGCTCAGGCAAGCACAGAGATTACATTCAACCTGAACCCAAGCAAACATGTTCTGGAGACAACAAACTATGGTAAAAAAAAAGGGAAAAGAAAACACTTCAGGAACATGACAGTTTTTTAATATTATGTTCAACTAATTTCAACATCTTCTAGCTGTGGGGACAGAAAATAGATATGATGTGATCGCAGTGAAAATTCCCATTCTCAGTAAATTCTAGGCCTGCAGAGCTTACAGCAGGAGGCATCTATCCTACACTAAGCATATATTTTTGTTTGGATATTGGATCGCAATGGACAACGCCTAAGAACTTCCTGAGGGCCGCGAAGGCTCTCTTCATACCCATCACTGCAGTTGTCTCCTCATCTTAACTTTAAGCTAAGAACTATGCCAGCCAATTTATCTTTTCAAGTTTCTTTACAAATAGAATTTCCTTTTGTCTCTTAAGATTACTTAGCCCTTGGTTCTTTTGGGTTCTCCTCTGTAATCCTGTTTTCTGCTTCCATTATCAAGCCACTGTGCTTTGATGACCCAATGATCAAAGCATATTACTGGCTGCTGAAAGCCATCGGAGTTTTATATAGCAGATTTCCACTCTTTTAAAGTTTCTGTCTTCAATACAAGCATCACCATTCATTTTGATTTGTCCCATTTACTGAATGTAAAGGCATTGTTAGACTACACGCAATGTTGCCACCACCAGATCTCCTGCTGGACAAGGCAGCAAGTGCCCCAAGCACCGTCTCTGTGCGCAGCGTCAGGACTGTGGGCTGCTGGGGGTGGCGCAGGCATCCCTGAGCCATGAGCTTTTAGCAGATGGGGCTGGTGTTTCACTTACAACTGTGACAGACAAATAAGTAGTGCGGTATTTACATACTTCAGATTCACATAAAGATGTAGGACTCTAAAAAAATTGTACACTTAAGATGATTTACACATCTTTTAATATTTAAAAAACAAAATATACTTTTCAGTCTTTCATATTATAAAAATATATACCGTTTCTACACAGTGGAGCAAAACTTTAACATTAGGAGAGAAAAATGCCCAAGAAAGGAAGGGACTCTTATTTTATATCCATAGCAATGATACCAAGAAATATTGAAAAAGTTTTTTTTTTTTAAATACAGCAACGGTCATTTTGTTCAGCACAGATTGAAGGCTTCATTTTTAAGTTCTGCGTTTAATAAACCCACTTTGACATCAAGTACTGCAGTTATCAAGTTTGTCAGTATTTTGTCAGAAGCTGAACTTTCTTCTGCCAAGTGTTGCCAGTCAATTAAATTGAGAGCAGCGTGATGAAGTGTGATACTGCTCAGTCTTTAATAAACCAGCTGTGTATTTCTGAGTCTCTCCCACTTTCCCAACGGGCCATGATTCAGCAGCATCCTTAGGTCCCTGCCTGATACTGAGACCACCAGCAAGGTGACTCAGCTGTATCCCTCCTAGTGATGACCTGGAAGTGACCACTAATGCACAGCACAGGTTATCAACAGATACCATCCAACTTGTTTTTTTATTTTATTTTTTTTAACATGTGCAGTGTAAATCTCTAGCTGTCAATTTTCATGTCAACAGTAAAAAGGAAAATCAGATTTGCAGGAGTTAAGGTACGTGGACTCTTTTCAGCACCCTGGTATGGCAGAACTGTATTTCTTGAACTGGTTGTGGAGGAAGGTCACAGCTTGTCAAGGACCAGTCACAGAATGGTATGGGGTTGGAAGGGACCTCTGGAGATCATTTAGTTCAACCCCCTGCCAGAGCAGGTTCTCCTAGAGCAGGTTGCAGGTTTTTAATGTCTCCAGAGGCAGAGCCTCCATCACCTCTCCGGGAAGACTGCTCCAGTGCTCTGCCACCCTCAGAGTAAAGAATTTCCTCATGGTTAGATGGAGCTTCCTATGTTCAAGTCTGTGCCCATTACCTCTTGTCCTCTCACTTGGCACCACTGAAAAAAGATGGCCCCATCCTCTTGACACCCACGCTTTAATTATTTATAGGCATTGATCAGATCCCCCCTCAGTCTTCTCCAGACTAAAAAGAACAAAGTTACTCAGCCTTTCCTCGTAAGAGAGATTTTCCAGTCCACTAATCATCTTTGTAGCCTTTTGCTGTAGCCTCTGCAGCAGTGACTCAGAAGGCACGTGGTATACATGTAGTTTCAAGAGGAGACAGCTAGCATCTTTCTGCAGAGAGACCTACCAAGCTGTGACACCAAAAAACACTTAAATATCAAATGTCTTCACTTATGTTGCAGAGCACCTAGAAGCTGTGTAAGAAATCACATTAATAAACACAAAGTTGACACCCGAGAGGTAAGTGCATGCCCAGGGTGGTACAATCCTGTTTAGATCCTCACCTTAAGGCTCAGCTCCTGGTAAGCAAAACTTCCCCGCGCAACACCAAAGCAAAACGATCCCTCTCAGCTTTTCCTCACTTTCTTTCAGGATGCTTCTTGCATCTGTGCTCCTCTTAAACTCTCTTGGGTCAATCGTGTTTGAGCTGTTGTGTCTTCAGTAACTGCACTCTCTGTCATGGGCATGAGACAGATTTTGGGGACCACAGCTCCTGGCTCTGCGCATTGCAGTAAGCACAGGTGTTTTATTCTTTCCTTCTCAGATGAGTTGCTTGACAGTTACCACTACAACTTTGATGGATGAAGGAGGAGGAAAGTGCTCCCACCAAGACGATACCAAGAAGGGCAGTCTTCACAAATGCTGTAGTGACATTGCATCAGTATGAAAGAGATCATTAGGTTTTATCCACAGACTGGGTATCTTCTTAATCTTTCAGCTATAGAGGCGAGGAGACACTGCAGCAAGAGCAAGGAAAACCAGGAGGGTGGAGGAAGATCAGCAGTGCTCCAGGGCAGCCACCTATGCTTCCGTGGTGGCAGCAGTGGTTCTTGCAGCTTCTGCTGCTCAGGTTGCAGCTCACACCTGGATAAGCTGGGAAGAGCCTTACCACCACTTATTTCTCTTTCCTTATGCAGGGGTGACTTATAGGCAGCACATACTGAGATTCAAGAAGACAACCTAAACCCGTAATTCAGTTTCATGCTGAAGTAAAGACATGTCCTCACCAGCAGAAAAGGATGACCTTTCCCTTGAACCACCATCACAGACTTATGCCTGTGACAAGCAATAATCATCTTCTATTTTTTTTCCACTCACAATGACAGAAACTAAGTTGGACAAACATAGAAACAAGAGACTGTAGAAGACAGCTGCCATGCAGGGCTTTTAGTATTATTTTTAAATCAATAAATCCGAAGAGCAGAATTACTATAAGCACTGCAGCTACACCCACTACCAGACACTAGCAATCCATAGGCATCATAGTAAATGACTATTTAAAGAAGAATCCAATCAAATAACACTATACTGTGGCTTTCCAAAGCACAGTGAAGCTTTCCCCCCACCTTAGTGCAGAATAAAAAGCACCTCAAGGCTGGTCTGGCATTGCCATGTTCAGACATAAGCCTCAACAGGCAGCTGAACCTCTAGGGAAGGTACAGGAGATGCGGAGCTAGTGTCTGACAGTATGAAAAAGAGAAGCTAAAGAGAGATTTAAACACAGTTGGAATTGATCACAACTAGAGCCCAGAAGACAAATGAGGCCACAGGATGTTAAATGAGGCAAGTGAGTTTGGAAACATATATGCATTTAGCTTCCTAACTAGAGCTCCTCAGCTCCAAGACAGAACTGTTAAACAACCACCTGACCGGAATTTTTAAGAAAACAGCATACAAGCTAAAACATGGAAGCTGCATTTAGATGCATGGAATAAAACCATCATGATTTTAGAATTCCTACCATATAAATCAGAGTCTAAATGCAAAATAAGAATCAGTAACTCACATTTTCTTTTCAGGAAGTACTGGCATGCTTTCAAGATGTATTTAACGAATCTCACAACGTGTGGTTTTTTTCCTTGGCTAATCTTCTATGAAAAGTAACTATTAGGAAATCAAAATATTATGGCTAAGCCTTGCTAATCGCTCCTATGAACAGAACGGTAAAACCTTTCACTCAAATGTGAAAAACAGGAAGAAGACGAAGAATTAACAAAATTAAATCAACAGAAAAAAAATTAAAGAGACTGGATCTTATTCCCTTCAGGCACTTCAGTAGCCCCCTGCATTTATCTATACTTAGTTCAGATCCCAGTAAATTTGGGGCTAACTTCTTAGCATACAAGGAGCCTGCAAAAAACACCTATTAAAATCTGTGTAAGTCTTTACAGCAAACTCAAAAGAATAGACAAGGGAAAAGACAATAGAGTTCTTCACTCTCCTGCCCGTCTGTACTGGACACAAGCGTTACTTGGCACTGGGCACAGAGGGGAAGGGCCAGCAGGAACCTCCTGCCTCTCCTGCCTGTTGAATGGCTCTGCTCCAGCTCCCTGTGCCATGCAGGGTTCTCTCCTTGAAACCCCAGCACCATAAATATCCATGCATTACTCCTCCAGCATAGTGCATGAAAGCACCAGTTTCTCATGCAGTCAAGATTCCCACTTTCAGACTGGTTCAGGCTCAAAAAACCCCAGCATTCCACCAAAGTTAAAACCCATAAGAAGTCAAGCTTTGGATTGGGAAATTCTTATGCTTTCCGAATTTTGTCTAAAGTAATGGTTCCATCTAAGAAAATGCATTTTGGTAAACAAAATCCAAATTAGACTGATTTAGTTTGGCTATAAGATTAATGCCAGGTTTGTATTTTCATAGAAATATTTTATAGCAACCCAAAGATTGATTCGGAGACATTTAAAAACAGACACAAAGCTTGTTCCTACTCTGCAGCAGGAATATGAATTACATACACCAGTCCAGTGTCTGTCTTGGTACTGATCATTACAGTGACCTCCTGCAGATACAGTCCCACAGCTTTTCCAAGATAATTGGGTGCCCAAATGACATATATTTAGAACATCATAGTACTCATAATTTATGTGAACAAAATACAGAGTTCCTTGACCTTCCATTCCATTTATTCTGCAGTATGTGCTGCAGAAAAAAATTGGCTTGGAATTCAATAATTCATAAAAGTGCACGTATTTTGAGATCATAAAGCGTTTAATGTTATTACAGTAGAAATTAGTAATCTGCTCCTATCAAAAAAAAAAAAAAGAAAAACGAAAAATAAGACAAGTAACATACAAGTGGGGAAAGGATAGAAAGTATTTTATGCATGAGAGCTGACCTCTTCATCTGTGCTGCAGCTACTGCATTTCATCTTTATAGAGTGCTGAGAAACCAAGAAGTTATATAACTTAGTAAAAAGATGATAGGGCCAGTGTCATTTTAAATCCCACTGTGTGAAAATCAATTACAGGATGTGAAAAGAAAAAAACCCACAAACCTCTTCAGGAACCAAAATCTCCATCCCATAATATATTCCTATATATGTGTGTATTTTTAAGTAAGAATGAGTGATAAAAGTTTAAAGAAAAGGAGAGTGTGGGAGGGAACTGGAAGTACAGGCAGAGCAGAGAAGGAAGAGAATAATCACAGATCGTTTTGGGATGCTGTTATGCTGAAGTAGAGAGACAAATAATTTTGATGACATCATTTTGATTGTGCTTATGATAAATTGTAAGTAGGTAAAACAACAGTTGTTTACAATATGGAGCTTAATTGGAATAAGAAAGCCAAATAATTTTTCCATGCTTTTGTAGGAAAGCGTACACTTTAACCAGGAAGCACAGTCCTACACAAATCAGTCTGCCCTTTTCTAAGGGAAAACAGGCCCATCAAAAAAAAAATAAATTAAAAGGTACGTTGGATCAGAGGCAAGTTAGGCCAAGTCAACAGATGTGTTTTATTTTCCAATTGTTTGAGGAAGGAAAAACCAAAAGAACAAAAGCTACCAGCTCAGGAGCCATACAAGAACCTCTGTAATCCACAAAAATAGATTTAATCCCTGCATTGACTAATTTATTCTTTCATTCATTCAAACATACGCCACTTGGAAAAAAAAAAGATCTGGTAATTCTGATCTGATCCATTTACACGAGGAGGGAACTTTTATAGAAGGAAAGAAAAGAAGACATTTTCTGTAAAATGGGTGCAAAGGAAGAAAAAAGGAGCTAATGTAAAATATGGCCAGAGCACATGAAAAGAGAATTCACTGAACTGAATTCAAATTAAAATGACATTGTGCAATCAGCAATTCAGAATGGCTGACACATTTTACTTCAAAAAAGACAATGGATAAACTCATAGAATCACAGAACTGTCTGGGTTAGAAAGTGGATAAAATCATAGAATCACAGAACTGTCTGGGTTAGAAAGGTCCTTAAAGATCATCGAGCTCCAACCCCCCCTGCCATGGGCAGGGTCACTTCCCACTAGACCAGGTTGCTCAAAGCCCCATCCAACCTGGCCTTGAACACTTCCAGGGATGGGACATCCACAACTTCTCTGTTGTGAACAACCTGGTCAACAACAACCTGGTCCAGTGTTTCATCACCATTATCTTAAAAAAGGTCTTCCCTATGTCCAGTCTAAATCTACCCTCTTTTCAGTTTAAAACCATTGTCCCTTATCTTGTCACTACAGGCCTTGGTGAAACAACTCTCCCATCTTTCTTATAAGCCCTCTTTAAATATAGAAAGATTGTGATTAATTCTCCTGGAAGCCTTCTCTTCTCCAGGCTGAACAATCCCACCTCTCTCAGCCTGTCCTCAGAGCAGAGGGGTTCCAGCCCTCTAACCATTTTCGTGGCCCTCCTCTGGACCTGCTCTAACAGGTCCATGTCCGCTAAAGGACCATTGAAGATGCCCACCAGACCAAGGTTTTCACATGCTTGGGCACAGAACTCCACCTAGATTTAGGCCTGTGAGCACCGGCAAGGGCTACAAAGCAGCATGGAGACAAAAGGCACCACTGTCCATACCCAGAGAAGGAAAACTTTGCACTAAGCATAGTACCAAGAGTTAAAACTCTTGCTTGATAATCAGCCTCAACAAACTGCAGGTATTTTGGTCTGCCAGTCTGTTAGAAAATCAGGGCAGAGACTCTTGAGCACAGCAAGCTGGAGAAAAACGTACTTCCCCAGCTGCACAACGCTGTCTTGCAGAAAAGAAAGAGCAGTTGCATTTACCAGTAATCTTTATGTGACTGGGTTAGCTGCCAGCTGAACCTGGAATCTGCTAAGCTTGCTTTCACAAGAGTATTTTTTACCCACAGCATTATATTTAAAATATTTTAGAAGCATAAAGAGAAAGAAATGTTCACTGCATTTTGTTCAGCCATTTCAGGATTTCCACTATTTAAACAGCAGCAGCAGAATTTTAATGACTGGGAAACTGCAGCGGTGCCGTCAGAGAAAATTGTAATGCAGCAAATTGCTACTTCTGTGAGTTTCCTTCCCCGTACCTCTGATCTTCTAAATCTTCTACACTGCCAGCACAGATTTCTTTAAAATACAGCTTCTAGCTGAGATTAATTCATAAAGAAAAAAAGAAAAAAAAAAGCCTTGAGAACTTCTTATACAAGTTTTATAGCTGCAATACCTGGGAAAGATCTACCCAAAAGCAGAATTCCCAAATAGCTCCCACTGCCATCTGATGATATGATTTCTTTCTTAACTTCCTTCTTTTTAACTAAAATGCCTTTGCATTTTAAAATAGCCATGTGTTACTGTGCCCTCCTGCCAAATATGCCTTCTGGGTAGCAATTAAATGTATAATTGAGATCTTCAAAACATTGGAAGGCAAATTCAGTGTCTTTTTAAATGGCTGCCGGGACTGAGATAACACAAATCAACTTATTTTATGCCAAGACTCACTTTTGCACACATGTATTCAATATGCATCACACGACCCCTCATAAGCCTGAGGGGCTTCTTCCACAAAGAACACTTCCAAGGTTTTCAGAGATGGGATTTTCAAAGCTTTAAGATGAAGTTCGCAATTCTACTGTGGATGAGATCATCAGTCAACTGCTAAGATTTTAAACTTTTTAGTGATGGCAGATACTTGAGGCTAGATTTGTAGGCAACCACGTTGGTCCGAAGACAACTTGGCTTTCTCCTCTCATTTTCACAGAATCACAGAGTATCAGGGATTGGAAGGGACCTTGAAAGATCATCTAGTCCAATCTCCCTGCTGGAGCAGGAACACCTACATCAGGTCATACAGGAACGCATACAGGTAGGTTTTGAATATCTCCAGAGAAGGAGACTCCACNGAGGACCTCTCTTGACCTACTAACCACACCCCTTCTAATACACCTGAGGGTGCCATTGGCCTTCTTGGCCACAGGGGCACAGTGATGGCTCATGGTCATCCTGCTGTCCACCAGGACCCCCAGGTCCCTTTCCCCTACACTGCTCTCCAACAGTGCAGTTCCCAACCTATACTGGTACCTGGGGTTGTTCTTGCCCAGATGCCAGACTCTACACTTGCCCTTGTTAAATTTCATTAAATTTCTCCCTGCCCAGCTCTCCAGCCTGTCCAGGTCTCGCTGGATGGCTGTGTGGCCTTCTGGCGTGTCAGCCACTCCTCCCAGTTATGTGCCATCAGCAAACTGGCTGACAGTGCACTCTATTCCCTCATCCAAGTCATTGATGAATATATTGAATAGTACTGGTCCCAGTACTGATCCTTGAGGGACCCCACTAGATACAGGCTTCCAGTCAGGAGGCCTAGTCATTAGTAGAGCAGGACTGACATTCCTTTGAGACTTATTCCCCCATTTACAACTTAAGGCTTCTTGCAGGAGACTGACAGGAAGCAGTTTATCCATATTGCTACCTTCTTACAGTTACTTTTTCAGTGCTCACCACTGACGTTTATTTATTCACCACTCACACAGAGGAACAGATTATTTAGTTGCTCATCATTGCTCAGAGAAGTCATTGATAAAACTGCATCTCACTAGGGGTGACAAAGCTAAAAATTCAAGGTGCTGCTTCCAGCTTTGTCAGAGCACTGCAGAATTGCAAAACCCAGCGATCCTCCTGATTACCACTTCTTACTATTAATAAATGCTCCAAAAGTTTCCAAGCAAAGACAATATCAATTCACTACAGCTCTTTTCATCTCCCTGTCTTCACATCCATGCAAACAATCCACGATTCACAATTTGAAATTCTCAGCAGACAGTAAAAGGTGCCTTTCATCTGGCTGACCCAATAAAAACACACCTCAGCTGCCTTCTGATTCCTCCTCCTCCTCCCATCAAGCTGTTGGCACTACTCCTGAACTGCCCCCCATCTTAATCTCCTTGTTTCTCTCTAATATTTCTCCATTCATATTGCCTCACTTCCCCCATGATTACAGGACTGAAGGAGCACATAACAACTCAAATAAAAAAATTCGTGGAACTGAGCTAAGCCACTTCAATACCATTTTCACACGGACTTTTCTCTGCGGGAGAGATTTTTATTTTTTATTTAAAGAAGGAAAGAAGGATGGAGAAATAATATAAGCAATCAGATTTGGGAAAGCTTCCAAGAGAAGAAATGTCAGGAGAACTACTGCAGATGTGGTAGCCTGCGCATTTCAATCAGGAATACAAATAATGGCTACAAAATCCATTTAAATGACTGCACAAAACACCGTGATAAGAAATTGCTTCCTTCTTGTTTCTTAGGCCTTTACCCTGGCAGCAGTTTGAAATTATTACCTCCAACAGAGGCATTCACTCAGGAGGGCAGGGCTCTACAGAGCTGGGATGTCCCTGCCTCATCATTTGAACTTCTCTCCCTCCTGCTCTAACAGACTCCTCTCTCACCCTGATGGTCTGTTCTGGGAGTCTCACGTCTTTTGCCTCCTCAGTTCCTCCCCTCTCCTCTTCTTTCTCCATTCCTCTTCCTTATTCCTTCTCTTGAGAGGCAATGAACTGCAGGACATGGATACCCATTTAGTCTCTCTTGAGATTTCGGGCTCCTCTTTTTCCTCTAGGAGGGTTTTTCTGGTTGCACCCGTGATAGTCCATATTAAAGCACCCCCACTTGCATCTGCTTTGACCTGCTGGAGCAATGGGAGGAAGACGGAAACAGGGTGTCATCACCATGGAGGGCAAAGCAGGGCCCAGTGGACAGATTAAATCTTTCTAAGGTGTTGCACACATACACAAAACAGTAAGAGGTTATTGATGTTTGTGTGCTTTAGTTTCTGGTGTATGACCACCTCACACAGGCTACCTAAAAAATTAGGACAAGTCTCTATAGGACAGACTTTCCATTGCCCTTTTAAAGATTTACAATTAATACTGGAAAATCCTAAAAGTGAATGATCATTGTACAGTAACAGAATATACGAAGCAAAATTAATAAGGCAATGATCTCTCAGCCCTCCCACTTCTCTCCCCAGATTTCCTAACGCTGGATTCAAAGAAAACATCTCCATTATTTCAGCCTGGAAGATAACGTGCTTGATGCTGGACCAATGCCCGCTGAAATAGATTAGTGCAGCAAGCCCCTCACCACAGACATAGCCCCGGGCTCTCTAGACCCCCAAAGAGGTCAACACAGACACCTGGCTGCATGTAGCATCTTACATGATCATTGCATACTTGGGTATTTTTTGGTGTTGGGTTTTTTTTCCCCCAACAAATGGTTTTAAAACAAAAGGTATTCCCTCTGTTAATGTAATAATGTGCCTCTGTCTTTATAAGCAAACTGGATATTTTTTTTTACTCATTAGCCTGTTTATAAGAAAATAAGAGAGCTTCAAAACCAAGGCACCGTTGTCAGTCAAGTTGCTGTCACCCACCTTAATGCACAAAAGCCCACCTTATTCAGAAACTGTGAGTACTTTCAGATCCATATGCCAATAGGAAGAGCTGTTTTTAACATGTTCTTGTATCAGCAAAACAAGGTCTGCATTAAGAAATAACAGCACATCTAAAAAATTCTTTATTCACAGAGTCACCCTAATCCCAGGAACTCTGGCAAAAGCCATCTATTTTTTAAGTGACTTTCTCAGCAACCACTTGCCACGACACTGACGTCAGCCATCTCTCAGGTCTCTTGTAATCCAAGTTTATCTCTTGTCACTCCAAAATCATTGGTGTCTTCACAACTGCCAAATCAGGAGAGTGTTTATTTAATTGGTGCTGTGATCTAAGATGCCTATTTCTATAAAACTGTGTTTTAGGAATGGGTATCAATTCAGCTCTGGATTTAATAAAAAAGATGGCTGAGCATTTCCTTCATTGGTTGTAAGCCTCTTGACCTTCCTCTACCTTGTGAGCCAAGACTGTCAAAGAGGCTATGTTGCTACTGCTATAGCCAACTCCCTTCATCGAAGTTCATAAACTCATCAAGGAACTATATCAAGGGTTTGGTTTTGTTTTCTTTTACCCCTAGATAGTTTGTGGAGGAGGAACTGCTTTTCCCTACACCTCACCCCATCTTGTGGCACTCCTATGAAATAGGCCACATGGGACAGGCTGGAACGAACAACTCTTGGAGCCAGTTGCCTCCCCTCACCACAAGCCATCTCACTTCTACTTCAGTGACTCATCCAGGGCAATTGTATAAATAGGAATTCTCCAGCTTTTCTGCAAGTCACATTTTATTTTTCATGCTCTTCGTTTTCACCAGCAGTTGAGTGTGCTAGCTAGTTCTTGCAGCCAGCTTGACACATGTGATGTGAGAAGATACCAAGCCACAAAACTTATCAGAGATAACAGGCTTGCAAAACTGCAGGTTGAAAGAAGCCTTGCAAAAGAGATCACTGCCTTATAGATCCCATGAATCGCACTTGACAGTTTTAGCAAACAACAGGGTTTTAATCCTGTTGGAAATTGGGGAACTGCAATATGTCTTTTTTTCTGATCACGGGTAGGTTAGAAAGGTCAGTTCTGAAAGGAGGCATACATCCCTAATTTCCCAGAAGAAAACCAGTTTGAGAAATAAACAACTCCTTGCATTGACATTAACTATAAATAGCACAGGGAGGCAAAGCAACACCAGGGCTGTTAGTGAGCACCTCTGAAGTTCAGAAAGCAGGTGGCTAAAAATGACATTTGGAAACAGCTAGGTATTTTATTCCCATTTAGCTGTCATTTACAGGAAGAGGGAATATAAAAGTATGAACTAATTTGGTTATTTACCCCATCAAATGATGTATCATTGACAACACCTAAACTTGTTATGTTTAACAGCATGTCAGAGTGATCCATCCTTGTGACAACTGTCTTTTAAAACAACGTATCACAAAAGAAAAAGAAAAACAAAAAGACAGACAGAATTTATGTCTCTATGATTCTGAGCTCCTGTAATAAAGTAAATGTTCCAAAGCCCATAACAGTAAAATTCAGCGATGATTTTAATCAGTTTTGCCTCTAACCTGCGTCTTGAAAGAAAGCTTTCAGCTGGGAACAGGCTGACTTTTCATCAAATTTTCCTTCTAGAAATGGCATCTATGGGTCACATATTGTATTTTTAACACTTTAAAAAGGTGCAATGTAAATTTAGGAACTGATATCACCGATCACTTAGGTTTTACCATTTTCCTTTACGAAAACAGTTCACTTTTCATTAAGGTCACCTTCAAAATAAACCAAAACACATTACGCAGCCTATGGTGTTAACATCTATGTTATTATAAAAGATCATTAACAGAGTTTTGTTCCTCTCTAATGGTTTCTTACTTCTTGTCCTTTCAAGGAGGATACATAGACGGTTTAGTATATCTAAGACAGACCCTGTCCATTGCTTTCCTTCAGTTCCTCCTCAAAATCATCAAATCAAATCTCTCTATCATGCAACTTAAGAAACAGAAGTGCACCATTAGAAAGGCTCTTTCCTAAAGTAAATGGGTCGCTAACATCCATTGTATTACACAAAGGACTTTACAAAAAAGCACCCAAATGAGAAATGGCTATCAGAAAAAAAAAAAAAAAGAGAGAGAGATTAGACCACTGTGCTGATACAGTTTTTTCAGCACAGGGTTTTCTACACAGGCTGTATGTACAGCAAATTGCTTCATGTTCTCTTTAGAAAAATACTCTCACTGCAATTTCTCTTGTTCCCTCAAAATGTGAAAGGTATAGGAGGGTCATAAATGAAAGAATATTCTCAGGCAGAAAGCAATGTCTAGAAAATATGGAGCAGAAGAATTTCTGTCCTCTGTAAAATTTACTGACGAATACAGCAATCACCTCTCTCTAGTAATTTAGGCAGTGCTTAAACTCACCTTCCCACTAGGGAACTTGCTGTATCACTGGTCAGAATCCTCCCAGCTGAAAAGCTACAGGTTAAGTGAACTCCATGCTTGACACTAATGCTAGGTTAAAGGTTGGATTTACTGATCACAAAGGTCTCTTCCAACCTAAACAGTTCTATGATAATCCTTCACAACACCTCCCTGATCCCCTATATCCACCAAACGGGTGGAACGCCTTTCTTTGAAACATGGAGCAAGCCCACTGTGCTCAATTCCAGATGCTCCAGCTGCAGAAACTTGTGTGGTAGGGATTTAGAGAGCATTTTAAAAGTTAAGAATCACAAATAAGCAAATAAGAGGAAAAGGGATGGGCTGTGACATTCATGACATGGGCACTCCGATTAATTTTGTCTCAGCAACAGTTTTAGCAGCAACCTGTCAGGAAAAGGAGTGTGCATACTGTATTATACAGTGCTTTGGAAAGAAAAGCTTTGCCAAGGATCCCAGCTAGATTGGTATTTTCCAACTGCAGTAGAAAAAAAGTGGTTACACAGTGAAGTACAATATTTCTTCTCTTACTATTTACACAGACACATTTCCAGTCCATTCAAGATGAACTTTTAGAATGAGACCAATGAAAAAATACAAGTTGTTTCCCTTTTCTGTTCTCAGCAGCAGAGTTGTTTCTCTTCAGCAGATTTCTCTGCTTTGAAAAGCAATGATATCAGATCCCGAGCAGTAAAATGGAATTATTATTTCAGGCCATGAATTACACTGTCCACAGGAGCTCACAGTAAACCAACCATATTTCTATTTAGAGGCACAGCCTGATGTTCAAAAGCACAGAATGCACAGGAACACCTACTGGAATTAGAGCTACCTAGTGCTCAGAACCAAAGCTAAGTAATATTTAATTTTAAATTTTCGCATTGAATGAGGAGTCTAATTTCAGCATCCAAGATGTTTAATCCAGTATTAATCTCAAAACATTGGTATTTGAGTTTGGTTTTTTCATAAATAGAGGGAATGATGTTACGCTCATCTTTGCCAGGCAGTTGCTCACATCTCCATCTGTGTGGTGAGCGTGCTGGGCAGGCTGCTGGGCTAACATAGCAGGGCTCCTGAAAATCAGAAATAAACCAGGCAGAGTGAAGGCGGGTTCCTGTGCAAAACCTGCCCGTGCTACACACCTACAGCATCTGCCAGGGCCATTCATCTTCTGTGGTCCTAATCACCATCAAATACAAAGGGGGAAAACTGAAGACAAACAGAAGCCATGGGCCATGCAGGATGAAGGCAGCAGTTCTGGACAGTGACACCCACAGCAATTGCAAAAAACCCCTGTCTCTCTCTGACTGAGGCCTAATGGCTGATATGACAAATTCTGTTTTATTGCCATAAAATGATTACATTAAATAAGGACCCCTAGCCATGGAAACTGTGGTCTATCTAATTAACACAAATTGAGCTGGGAGTCCAGGACACAGAGATAGAGGCTGGCATGTGGTACACAAGCATACGGTTCCTGAGCTTGCTTTGGAAGACCAGATCCCTCCTCACTCTCTGCCAAGCCACGTTCCTAGCAAAACTGAACTGTGATTAGTAACGGTAAATTGCCCTTCCTGAGAAGCTGCCACCATCTCTGCACAGCCATTACTGTAACGCTTGTATTTCCTGTCACTGTTCTTTAACCTTCGCTCTTCCAGAGTTCACAGCCTCATACTTGACCCACAGCTTCCCAAAACAGCACCAGCTCCTTAGCGTCCTCTAAAGCCTCGTGTCATGGAAACTACCCACAGCTGAAAGGTATCTTGGTACACCTGAGCCTCCAGCTTGTCCTCTCCATGGATCCAGAAAGGAAGACCCTACAGTGTAACTCAAGCTGATCCCATCTTCCTCAAGGCCATTTTTCATTCCCACTGCTCATTGTTTCACCACAACTCATTTCTTTGTTAACTGTGTATTTGTGTACAC
The DNA here is from genome assembly GCA_013400055.1 of Nycticryphes semicollaris. Taxonomy (NCBI): domain Eukaryota; kingdom Metazoa; phylum Chordata; class Aves; order Charadriiformes; family Rostratulidae; genus Nycticryphes; species Nycticryphes semicollaris. The sequence continues at coordinate 870,125 of VXBJ01004046.1, forward strand.
CAGAGGAACTGTTACCTGTATCCCCACCTCCAGCTCCCAGAACACCCACCTGGACAAGCAGAAACCAGACAAAGGGGAATACGCATGGCAGCATGGAGGAGGACTCAGGTACTATGAAATTTCTGTAACTTCCACCACTGCTCCTGAGGAAATGCAGGAGTGATACTTTGCTAACACTGCATCCTCAAAAACCTTGGAGAAGAGAGTGAATACCACAAAGCTCCTCCAGCCAGTAGATCTGACCTTTCATAGCTTTGAGTAGACAGAGATACCACAGAAGTACACACATCTTTCTACCCATGATAGTCAACATACATCTATTATGTATAAATCATTGCTTTCCTTGCACGTTCAGTACCCATCTCTTGCGCCTTGCAGGATCACAAGTATTCCAGATTAGCATGCCAGATTAGCAAAGCCTCACTGGCAGTGGCTAAAGCCTAAACATACCTCAAGTCATACACATCAGTTAATATATTTTCCAAACCCTTAGTGCAAAGGAAAAATGGGGGGGAAAAAAAATCACTGTTTTTGAATGCCAACTTTCGATTTCTTTTCTTAAAGATGACTGCAAAAGAACCAGTCCTAAATCACAGCAGCCATCTCCCATCCTAAATAAGAAGTTTAAGGAACCATGATTTGCAGCAATTAAGATGCTAGGAAAATCCAGGAACTGAGGTCCTGATGTGGCAAAAAAAGCAGAAAGATACTTGCAAACTCAGATGTTCCTTTGGTGCAATGGTGACATGATGACCACTTTCACTTACATCTGGACAGAATCTACTCTGATCCAACACACATTAAGGCCAAAATCTTCTATCAGTGTAAAAAGAAGTAGAATAATTTTCCTGACCCAGCACTACACTCATGAGGCTGGTACCTGGTAGAGCTATGCCAGAGAAATAAAGCTTGGCCATAAGTAAGAAAGCTAAACATTAACTTTCTAAAACTAAAATAAACATGTTTGCAGCCTGTTGTTGAACCTTCCTTATAGAAATGTCTGTAACTCGATATATCTAGTACTCATACATCTTCCACAGTGGAGAAGCAAAGTAGGGCAATTAATAGAACACACACCTTTGTAAACTGAGGGATAAAATGAAAGATTAGCTGAGATAAGCTCTGAACAACTGGGGTGTATTACTGTGTTCACCACCTTGTAATTTGTGGAGGGTGACATGGCCATTGATTCTGTGGCATCATCAGGTATAATGTGTCCCACGCTAGCTAGTCACACAATTCAGAAGAACTCTAAAGATTTCACAATTTTAAAATTAAATCTCTAATATTTGCATAGTAAGGACACATCTGCCTGCAAGGGGCTAACTGAGATTTCCTTTAGGCTAATTGGCTGACTCTGCCCTCCTGCATGTTCTCCCGGGTCAGTTAGTTGAGAGAAGATAAACTTTTGGTGAAGAATACCATCTGATACGTATTGCAGTTTCTCAAAACAGTTAATCCTACACCTTTATATCATGGGAACATAAGAATGCCATACTCCACTGCAAGTGTAAGCAGCAGCTATAAGCAGTTGAATGTAAGGTTATGTGAAATCAGTTCTTTCAATCTCACTTTTTCTATGGGTTTTTCCATTATTTTTTTTTTTGCCTTGCTTCCTTTGCACAAGTTTTAAGTCATCTCAAGTATTGTACTGGTCCTTAGCAGAATACCACATTTTGGCTCCTGTGCTTTATCGCTTTCTTTAGTCTCTTTCTTCTTCCTACATATCCTTCATCTTACTTCTTCAAAACTTTTGTGTTTGTTCTTCCCATTCTTGCATCTCACTTACTTTATTACATTATTTCTCTTGCCATTGTCATTTTTCAGCAGACAGCAAAAAAAAGTTTGCAAGAACTTTAGTTTTAAATGTACTACTGCTATTTTAGGGATGCTTTAGAAAAAAAACAAAACCCTCTGAATTGATGAAATTTTTTGTGAACCTCTGTTCTCTCTGCGGGAACATTTTTATGTCCTTTCATCATAATGTTGCATAATCAGCAGTCAGAGAACATCACGTGGACCTGGACGAATTCTGCCTGCAGCGGTGGGCTGCATGGAGGGCTCAGACTGAGGGTACAGCACTCGTACTCGTACTCTTCTACCTGACAGTCTAGAAGAATCTTGCGGGAATTCACTTTCCCACCGAAACAGGTACCGTTAATGTCAGAACAGGAACATTTGTTAAAAAACTGGAGAAGGCTCAGATAAACGAAATGGCAGCAATTCATAATGTATCCAAACGAAGATGCTTTTCTTCTCATTCTGTTGCATTACTATGGCAAAGCCTTTCTCTCCATGGCACATATTGACAGCTCACCTCCCAATTTACTCCATTCCAAACAAGCCAGTAACACAACCCAGAACTGGACCTGGCAGCCTGTTAGCACAGCACTCAAGCAGAAGCTTAAAATGTCAACTATATTCAGCAGTGGAGGGAGCAGCAGCTTTTCACAGAAATAACTCCTGTTAGAAAATATTTAAGGAAACCTACCAAAACAGCAAAGGAGATCTTTGTCTACAGTCTAATCAGCTTAATTACAGTACTGCAGGGCTGCTTTATCCTGCTGACTGGTAGGTGATCAGACATGTAAGAATATGCCGCTCCCCATCGTGGTCCCCAATGCTTCAGCACATAACTGTTCTCTTACTGCTGAAGGGGACTACATCCACAAAGCAGGTTGGGAGGGAGATCATAGAATCACAGAATGGTTAGAGTTGGAAAGGACCTTAAAGATCATCAAGTTCCAACCCCCCTGTCCACTGGCATGGACACCTCCCACTAGACCAGGTTGCTGAAAGCCCCATCCAGCCTGGCCTTGAACACTTCCAGGGATAGGGCATCCACAGCTTCTCTGGACAACCTGTTCCAGTGTCTCACCACCTCCACAGTAAAGAATTCCTTCCTAATATNGCTGGCTCATGTCAGGCTTCTCATTCACCCTCACTCCCAAGTCCTTCTCCTTGGGGCTGCTCTCCAGCCATTCTCTGCCCAACCTATATTTGTGCCTGGGATTGCCACGTCCCAGGTGCAGGACCCTGCATGTGCCTTGGCTGAACTTGGTACAGTACATGTTCCTGTACCTGCTGCTCAAACAGCAACAGCCAGGACTGCCTCTGCTCACAGCGTGCACCCTCCAGGAACCTCTACAGGTCAAAAGAAATGAAACCTAAAAGAAATGTATATTACAAGCTCAAACTACCTACGACAGAAATCTCTCTATTACATAGACAGTTGTGGATTCATCCTGCCTAACTGAAACTGGGAATGTCATGCTACAGACCTCATATTTATGAAAAAATGGTATCTTCAGACTGCAATTCAGGCCTAGGGAGAGCTTAATCGCTCCCTGGAGATGATTCTGGGGACTATAACAGTAGCCTAGGACAACTCAGCACAGAGTTTTGCAGGATGGGCTTCAGTGGGACTGCTTAGAGTAAATATGAGTGAACACATATAACTCTATGAAACCTTATGGAGTCCCTTCTTGAGAAATGCACAATAATGAAAAATATAGCCAGGTAGTCAAAATATATATTAAGCACTGCTAATGAATAGAAAGTTAATTTTTAAAATAATTCCTTAATATTCTTTCTCTCCTTTTGTAGTTTAAACAAAACTATATAGCAATACATTACTGTGGCAAACACAGGAATACAAAACACAGAACACATTTAAATGTAGAAAACCAAAAGCTATTAAGGAATACAATTAAGTAGCTACAATGAATTTGCACATGGCCCTCAAAATGTGTACTGATTCAACTAATAAGTACTGTTCTCAAAAAAAGGTAAAGTGATAGTTGCATCACATTGCCCAAGCTACAGCTGGTTGGAGTATTTTTTGATAGAAGTGGAAGATCTTTGCTCATATTCTTCCTACAGTCTCCATAAGCCCTGACAGCCTCTCCAATCCCTACCTGCTGTCCAGTACTTAGGAGGTGCAATGTCAAATTCCCGCTCAGAAAAGGCTTTGCCTCATCTCCATAAAGAACTGAGATAAAAAGTGCGTTTACAGGCACTCGAATGTACATGTGAATGTAGGACCCGATTCAAGTCAATCTGCTTCTTTCCATTTCGGTGGTACAGCTTACCTTCAGGATGCGGAAAAACATACATAGCCAAACAACAGTCCTAATGGCACTGAACACAACTTTTTCAGGTTTTGCTTTTTTATTGGGCAATTACACACGGTAGTGTTAAAAAAAAAAAAGAAGTGTATCGAGAAAGTGTTCCCCCTCCCCCCACCCCTTGCTAACAAATAACGTCTTTTTTCCCCTTTACCCATCCCCTCTAAAAACAATTTCTCTGGATTTTGCCTTTCTTAAGTTAGGGCAAGACAAATGCATTATTTTCGAAGTTTCTTACGCAAGCCTAAAAGCTGGTGGTTCTCACACATAAGAGATGAGTATATGAAAAAGACTGTATTCATTTGACAGCTTGTCACTGGAGTAGAAACTAGCAAGAGTTATACAGCTAACACAAAGCAGGCATTAAGAGTCCAATGACAGAAATTACTGGAAAAGCCTGAATTTCTTATTTTTAGAAGTTATTAATAAATACCTCCCATTTTCTTTAACATTACCACAGTGTGAGATTTGCTTTTGCTATATATATATATATTATTTTCATCAATTCTAATGAAAACCAGAACAAATACTGCAGTAAAGGGATTAGTCTGGGAGAAAACATCCTGGTTTAGTAAAAGTCACAGTAATTTTTACTTCATTTGAACCTGTCTAGTAATAGCTCCTTTCCATCTCGTGAGGGACTCTGAGAACTCTGAACATTGAAAACTCTATAAATACATAATAAACATATATATTAGACTTTCCTGCACCCAGTATGAGGTAAGCAAGTAGGCTGTTTTAAAATACAGTCTGGCTTTCTGTTTGCAAACAGGGACACAAAACAAGACTCCATTCCAGCCACTTATAATAAAGGCAAGACATGATGGGGTATATTCTCGGAACTGAACAAACTTTTCATCTTCTGGCTATTTTTTTTTTTAGGTATACTGGACAAAACAGAGAAACGAGACCTTCATTTTATCAGATTCTATTAGCTCTCTAGCCTTCGTATCTTGAGGGTTAAAGTCAAATAAAAGTGAGTTTTACCTCATCTCAATAAAGACATGCAACAAACAGACCTGCTATCTTTGCATTTCAAGATTTAGCAGGTTGGGCACCTACAGCATTTTCTATTCTTCACAACCAGTTAAAGAGTAACTTCAAACATATTCCTAATGTGAGAGAAAAATAAGTGTAATAATTTTGTTTTCTTGCTACTTAACTCCTTGGAGTCCAGTATGCACTGTGTAATCCCACAGTGGCAATATTCCACATTAGGACACTAGTTAATCTGAAAAATTCTTTCCTGTTTTGTGTAATCCTTAATTTTTTTTTTCTGCTGCTGTCATCCTGAATCCTTAGAGCTGTACAAGAACCTGCTGGAATGAGCAAAAACGGCTGAAGACACCTCCATCTTAATACATTTCACAAGGGAAAAATCCGTAATTGCTGAAATAACATCCCTCCTTCAAAATCCTATTAGGCTTCTTGTCACAATTCATATAGCATTGACGGGTCTAACTGTGAGCAAGGGTCAGATTTAGACCCAAACTTTAATTAATTCTGCATAAGTAAAAAGGACTACCTGCATAGACAACATTGGCAACTGAAGGTGACAAATTATCCCTGCAAAAAGAAGTAGCTTGAGGTCAGAATCTTATCACTGCAAAAATAATCATCACAGTTTTGCTTTTCAATAGAAAAATTGCTCATTTCTATGCCTACTCCTTGTCAAGATAAATTTTACATTTAAAAAAATCCTATAAATTTCAACACAAACCTTCTAATTCTGTGACATTTAAGTTAGATGTTACCCTTTCCAGTCAGTGTCACATCTTCTTTTTTTAAAAGCAAATGGAGGCAAGTTGATTTTAAATGGAGCATTTTTGGAAAAGCAGTATTTTGAGTGTCACTTTTCCCCTGCAAATCTGAAATATAACTTAAAGGTACAGTGAGGCACCAACACATAATGGTATGTTGCATCAGTAGATAATTTTTTTTTTTATGTTTAAAACACTTAGAAACAGCAAAAACTATTTAGCCAGGAAATGCATCTTAACTGCACGTATCAGAGAGTGTATAGGTGTAAGGGAGATTGATGTGAAAAACCCACTCATAATTGACCTTTTGTAGTGGCAGACAGTAAAAAACCATACTGGAAAAGCAGGTGTGAAGAATGACAAAGATGTAGATTGCTGTGGTGGCTGAGCCCACCTGACAGCCAAGTGCTCACCCAGCAGCTCACTCCCTGTCCCCAGCAAGGCATGGGAGAAAACAAGAAGAATGAGAATGAGAAGCATTGTGGGTAGAAATAAAGACAGGGAAATCACTAACCAAGTACCACTGCAGGCAAAATAGCCTCAACTCAGGGATTTATTGTCATTTAGCATAAATATTTAATTAATGGTTCATGTATTGGGAAACTAACTAACAAGAGAAATATTTATACATTTAGGGGAAAAAAAAACCCCTCTTCTCTCTCTTCCCAGTCTCAGCTTCACTCCAGACCCATCTCCTTCTGCTTCTTGGTCTCTACTCCTGGTGGTATCATCCCAGGTTGCACTCAGTCCCTTCGGTGAAGTGATGGGCGATGCAGGAGAGGTCAAGCCACAGCAGTTTGTCTCAGCTGCTCTCTGCTTCTTACTCTGTTTTCCATTGCTCCTTGCTTCTTAGTCTGTTTTCCATTGCTCCTTGCTTCTTGTTTCTCCCATTTCAGTATGGCAGTATAGTCCTGTCCAGGCTGCAGTCCCTTCTGGGGTGCACCTGCCCCAGCATGGGCTCGTCTATGGGCCACAGTTCCTTTGCTGTGGAGCACCTCCTTCTGCTCTGGCTTTGTCCTTCCCTTTGGTTCCTCTTCCTTCTCTCGGTATCTTTGCCCTTTCTTAAATACTTTTTTGCAGAGGTGCCACCATGCTGGCTGCTGAGCTTAGGTGCATCCTGCAGTGGGTCCATCACAGAGTTAGCTGGGACCTGCCATATTGAGTGCAGGGTAGCTCCTGGCCTCTCCTCACAGAGGCCATCCCTGAAGTCCCTCTCTATCAAAACCTTGGCATGGACACCTGACTCAACTGCTAAGTGTAAGAACCAGACCAGTGATTTAAAGCATTGGAATATGGCTCTTGGAATTGCAAATACGAATCACAGAGGGCAGTTTTAAAACACATGCTGCATTCTCAACAATGTAATATATTGGAAGATCTTATAAGAATTAATAAAAATAGTTAAATGAGAAAAATAAGATTAACACGCATGTCCTAGAATTTCTCAAAACAAGCACTGATGTGAGACATACACAAAACTGCAGTTTGGCACAGTCTTATTCCTCACCACAACAAACAAGTGGCAACACGTCTACTGTTTTTAAACACAGCAAAACTGGATCTTCAGTATTTAAAGAAAGGCAGGGTGGGAAACTTGCACTGGCAGTGCCACACCTCTTCAAATTAAAAAAAAAAACAACAAACAACAAAAAAACCCAACCCACTCATAAAATTCAGCATCCAATAGACTTGGGAATATTTCCAAAAAAAGAAGTTATTAATCTGCAACCAATTGCTTAAGACTGGAGTAGTATAATCTTAAAACATCTGAATTTCCCAGAAAGCACTGATGAAATTAGAATTGCTGATTGTACTGATATTTAACGGGAGATCAGTATTTTTCTCTGAAAATAAGGTTTCTGAAAGTTTTTCCATTTCTTAGTTTTCTACTGATGATATTTGTTTAAAAAAAAAAAAGGAGAGAGGTTACATAATTTGCTATTTCATCATTAAAACCTTCCTATATAGTGCTGTCTTAGCTTTATCTTTATGCTTGTTTTGTTTAATACATAGTTAATAGCTGAAAAACAACTCCGGACAAATATAGTTGATGGATTTGGTGATCTGTTTCTGAGGATCTGTTTAGGAAAAGAGTAAATTTTTCAGTAATAGCTTCTTAAAAAAAAGTCTTCCCAGTCAAGGTGTCTTTTGCTGCTCCCTATTCCAATTTTATCTCTCAGCTTCCAATTGCTATGCTCACCCAGAAGGCGAGGGAAAAGCCCCACAAAGCTTTTGCTACACATGTCTCTGCACCTCATGGGGTGGATTGGCCACAAACCCTTAGGCTCCCTGGGGTACTTCTTTCAGTCAGCTTATTTTACTGGCTTCTTGTGGAGTTCAAAGCCCATATGAGCTACTGCCACACACAGTATTTGCAAACACCAGAGGGTGGTGTTTTGGAGAAGATCAAAGGATGGCAAAATGCAATGATTTTGAAACTCTTCTTGATATTTATTGCAAGTAAAGCAAAGAACAATTGTGGGAAACGTTTCTAGCAATAAGCTAATCATCCAATAAAGCTGATGCAGTCGAGCTACATGTTGTTTGACAGTATTTGACATGAGCTATCCAAGGCATGAAAGCAAATGTGAAAACACTCCCAAGCAGTGTTTGAAAATGGCAACAGAGGAGTTCAGGTATTGAACTAGACCAAATTTATCTAGCAATAGCGCAAACTCCAGAGGATTTCAGTGGTCAGGTGGTTCACATTCTTATGAACTTCAAAATAGCTTCTCCCATAACAACAAAGTCTTAATAACATACCTGTTGCTGGTCTTTCCCACACACATCTAAATCTAACGATTCACCTCAAACCTGAATTAGACAGTACTGCAGTAGTAACACAGTACTGCAGAACATGTCTACAGAGACCTCAGTGATTCATTATGCCAACCAGGACCAGGCACATTGTATAATTCCAGTTTCTTTCCACCAATGACCAGAGGGTTTGAGGACTTATCTCCAAGATAACTCTTCCTCCTCCTTACCTTTTGCCAGGAGGTCAGCTCTACCACAAGTCCCAGCTGAGAGCAGAGCAAGGTCATCAGCTCCTTCCTAACAGCTGCATCAAATAATGAGCTCAGCCCAGCCCTTCATTATTCAAGGTGCGCACATCTTTGCTGTGACAACTGTTTTACACGTATGTGTGCTGCAAGCACCAGAGAATGTAAAATGCACCCATATGCAAGCTTGGCTTTGCTGAGGTAGAGGATGACAGCATAAATCTAACAACATTTTCAGCTTCTCTTTGACGAGAAATTTCCTCTCTTGGCTAGCAGTATTTATTCAGTGCGGAAGAGTCACTTAGTTTAAAAGCAGGATGACTCATACTTGTTTAGAGTTTTATAAATTACCTGCAGTTAAGGAAGATGTTAGGAAATAATGTCAGAAAGCTTTAAATACTGTTATTTGAAGGTGTGATGAAGTGATGGCAATGTATTAATTTCTGAAAGCAGCTAGTCGAGCATTAAAATCAATGTGACTTGGCTTTTCCCTTCATCATTTTATCAGTGTACACCGCTTGCTAACAAAGATCTTTCAAATATAAAGTAGAGAGTTTTATACAGAAACTTGCAATGTTTAAACAAATAAAAAACCTGATGCAGATTGTCTTGACGTTACACCCTCAAAAATGGCACCTCAGCATTGCCACTTAACAGCAAAAACACGTAACTGCGGCTGATAGGACTATGGGGTTGACGTAATTGTGCCCAAACTACCCAGAGGAAAGTTGTTTCTTAGTCCTGTCAGTGTAACTAGAGAAGAACAATTTATCTACCACGCACAGTGATACATTCATTAATGTCTTTTATTCCTCTGTTTAGCTTGCATGGGTACCAAGGGCAGCTACTCTTGGTCTCTGCTGGTTTGTACTCAGCACAGTCCCAATAACCCACAGAAGATAAGACAGGCAGATCAATAAATAGTTTTTTTATGCCACGTGGAAGCAGTCTTGCTAAGGCTTACTCCAAACCTCCTTTTCCTAGCCCCTAGAAAAGAAGGGAAAGCAAAGCAAATGCATAGCACACCCCAAGATAAATCTCCTTTCCCCACCCTTCATAAAAGCCAAGTAAAGACAAATTAATCAGGGGATAATTAGTTACAATTTGCACAATTTTGTCACCATAAGAACTTTTTCTCAAGATTAAAGGGGCTGGAAAGGCACTATGTAAAACCTTTCTTGACTTTTTCTTCTCAGGGGAATTTTTGCAAAGCTTTCTTACAGTACTTCATGCATGGATCTGATTATGTATTTTAATTCTTTTTCTCTGTAATTAGTCTAAAAAGCTAGGTCATATGAATATTTAAGATACTTTAATTTGTACAGGGATACACAATCTATGAGTTGGAATTTTGGGGCACTGAGCTCAGTATGCCTACTGGTTTAAACAGGACTAAACAACCTTGGAGGGTGGGCAACTGCAAACCAGATTCTGCTCCTCTCCACCCCACAACAGCCCAAAATACGTGCATTTGCTTAAATTTGTAAAAGGTCTAAAGAGCACGTTCTCAGCATAGCAATCTATGTCATGTGTAAGCATATGGTCAAATGTTCACCTGTCAAGCAGCAGGAATGATTTAAAGGAGTTGACCCTCTGCTGCTGAGATGTGGTAATTCACCACAGAGCTCTCATAATCTGTGTTAAACTCATTTGTCTTCCTTTCCACTGAAACAGACCACAAACACTCACATCTTTCAGTAGAGGGGGACAGGAATATCTGGAACCACTTTGTCTCAAAAGGAAATAATTTTTTAAGAGGGAAAAGGAAAAGAAAGGAAAGGAGAGGAAAGGGAAAGGGAAAGGGAAAGGGAAAGGGAAAGGGAAAGGGANAAGAAAAAAAGAAGCTGGACTTCCTGCCCATATACCAACCTAACTGGTAGTCAACAGCTGGTCATTACACTGTGCTGGCCATCTCCTTTAGCTTCCACTTGAATTGTCTGCCCCATGACCAAAATAAAAATGTGCAAGACTGATTAGCCTTCCTAAACACGGTGCCAGCAGCAGCGATGGCAGAGGCACACACTCCGTAACACTGATTTTATTTAGGATTGAGAGGCAGGATGAAGAATTTTCTCTGATTCACCGTCACGGAGAATTACACACAGAAATAATTTTGCTTTGCTCTGAATTCCAGGCACTACGCTGAAAAGCTGCACGGTAACTGATACACCTACCTCTTAAAAAAGAAGTATCTGTGATGGGAGTGTTTGCTTGGTGCATAGTGTAGTCAGGAGAAGTCAGGATTGCCTCAGGGCTTTTAGACCTTGTTTTTCTTCTCAACTTAGAGTATTTCATTATTACAGCAAGATGAGTAGTGTCAATATCCTAAAAGTTTACAATCTTCTGTGACTGTGTTTGGAGCAAGAGATGATTACATTACTGGCAAATTCCATAAATCAGGAAGATTACCTGAAATATTGGTGATATATTTTTCCTTGATCATCTTAAAACGCCATCACTGTGGGCTAGTGTATTATGCTAATTGCTTTACTACATTTCTTGCTCTGCTTTACCAAAATACACTAGTCTAACATGGTACTAATGCACTACTTTGGTTTGGTATTTTAAAATGTTAATCTTTAAAAGATGATCACAACCACATGTTCAAAAATCTTGCAAACCTAGAATCTGACAGCAAGTCTTACTACCCCAGAATTTCTCAGCCTAACGTGCTTTTAAATGGAACCGTTTATTTCACAGATCTACTGACATCTGACACTGAGGGATTTCAAATCAGTCCATTTTAATAAATGGACACCAATCTGTCAGTACGATTGGCAACTGTCAAAAATAAAGGATTTGTATATGCCAAAATGAGCTGAAGTCAGAAGATGGCTGTAATTTAGGTTGGTGCTAGAAAGATGAAAACAGAAGAAAACCGGATCAAGTTTTTTGCACCTGTGATAGAAGAGGGACAGTCAACTGCAACCTGTGACTACTAACTGAAATGCAGATGAATCTGGAAAGCTCACAAAATCTAATCCAAAATGGAATCTAATCTAAAATGAAAATCTAATCTAAAAATGAAAATATAAAACCCAGGCTAGCAATACGTTACATTTAAATAATATGCCAGAATTTGCATTTCTATTGATACCTATTGTACCTTATCTGTAGCAGAAATATTAACATAACACTGATACTATTATTAAATGATTTGTTTATATCTGTGCTTTAAGTAATATTGCAGAGAAGTATTTCTCCTTAACACCCAGCCATTAGCAGAGGCTCTTTTAGCTTGGACAAAGCAGTTATTTTGCTGGAGCATGGCTCATTATAGTCAACTCTTCCCTAATGAGGTCACTTGTCAAGTCCTCCATCCATACTTACTTTAGGTTTGCTATACATTAATACAGGTGTTTTCTTCCCACAGAAGAAGTCCAGTGTCATGTCCTTTTTATCTGTTACCCATGGAGGGGGTTCATGCCCTATCACAGACGTGGTGCAACTAACACATACATAACTGTTCCTTAACATTTTTTTCAATACAATATGCATCAGATTTTATAAAAATCAGCTCTAATCTGCTTTTTAGAGAGCCTCATCATCCATAAAGATTTTCATCATCTTTGCCTTAAGGAAGACATATTCCCACCTTGCAATTCAAGCTGAGATCCAAGACTGATTTAGGCCTAAAAAGTAATATGGGTAAGGCCTTTGCTCAAACCTATTCCTGCCTGACATCCAACCTCCACAGATCCAACCAACCTCATGCACAGCTGTGGGCTCCATGCAAGCTTCAGGAGAGCAGCAGGAGCTGAGCTAAACAGCAGGCTCAGGCACAGCTGCAGACCACAGACTCATAGAATCATAGAATAATTTAGGTTGGAAAAGACCTAAAGATTATTGAGTCCGATGGTAAACCTAATACTGCCAAACCCACCACTAAATCACATCACTAAGTGCCATATCTACATGTCTTTTAAATACCTCCAGGGATGGTGATTCCACCACTTCCCCAAGCAACTTGTTCCAATGCTTGACAACCCTTTAAGTGAAGAAATTTTTCATAATAGCCAATGTAAATATCCCTGGCACAATTTGGGGCTGTTTCTTCTCATCCTATCATTTGTTACTTGGGAGAAGGGACTGACATCCATGTCACTACAACCTCCTATTAGTGGTAGAGAGCGCTAAGGTCCTCCCTCAGCCTTCTTTTTTTCCAGGCTAAAGAACCCCCAGTTCCCTCAGCCATTCCTCACAAGACTTGTGAATAAGCAGAGTCTTGCCAAGATCACCTTTACTCAGCCAGGTTTTTAACATACAGGCGATATTCTTCTGTGGTGACAACGTGATATGGGAGACACTCAAAAGACAGGACACCAAGAGTGTTTCCAGTATCAAAGGCATGAATGCTATGTGGGATTTGCAGACAATTCACTTGAAGACTGCATTTGCACAGAGCACAGGGTAGGGAGCACGCTGCTTTGCATCTCCTGAGCCTTATCACTGCCAACAGTATAGGTAAGTGGCACAGACAACCTAAAGGAACAACAATTGCAGAAAAAAATCTACAGATAAGCTAGGAGATGAGGCAAGCTCAAGCACTCCTCCCATTTTGCCTCAATTCAACCTTCGTGTCTTGCTGGATCACAAAACCTTTCCTTCCTCCCTGCTCCTTCCGGACGCTCAGACAGCTCTTAGTCATAGTTCCTGTGGAAAAGAAGTTCACCACAGCCTTTGTCTCATCGAGTTGGAAGTTCGTACACTGTTTTGTTTGCTGAGACACTTCTTCAGTCTCTGCAAAGCACAGACTTGTAGATCCGTTTGCATATTTCTCCGTCTCCAATCCGCAGACTGTCTCACACCAACACGCTACTCACCATCCCAAGTCTATGGCTGGCTATAAAAAGCTGTGCAAGGCACTGACGGCAGGCAGGCAGCGGTCCTGCAGCACATTCTGGCAACCATCAAGCAGATGTGGCTTCAGAAAATGTGCTGCCTGCATTAGGTCCTGAGCTTTGGGGAGCTTCATATCTCAGGGAACACATAGAATAAGAATTAATGAATTCCTAATGTAAAGTTTTAAATGATAAAAGACATTGTGCTTACTTTCCTAATGCAGCTGGGGATGTATCCTTGTCTCCAAGCTGTAGATTTCCTTCTTGTCAATCTGTGATGATTTCAGAGAGTCATGCGTTTGGTAAAGTCAGCTTTGTCCAGACGGACAAAGATGTTTTGTCCAAAACAAGCAGAGAGGTGTCCAGCTCCTAAATCCTGTTTTATGTGCTCTTTCACCTGCTGCTCAGCTACCAGTCAGGTCTGCATAGTTTATTTCTCAATTGCTAAGTGGAGCTTGGGTTTTCTAATGTTTTGCAAGACTTGCAATATCTTATTTAAGCACTTTATAACAATGGTGGAAAGAAAACAAAGAAGTAACTGGACACAGAGAGGGATGATGTGTCCTTCACGTGTGACACTAATACTGGAAGACAGAGTCAGGCCAGGAGGAAGGAGGACACAGGAACAGAAACCATTGTATACTATTTGGGTGTCCACGTTCACACACTGCTGGCTTCACCTCCCAGCTCAAGTCTTCACTCACATTCACTCATTTTCTGTGTTCCTTCTGTACAGACTGTCTACAAAAAATACGCTTCTGATCAAAAGCACTGAGTGATCATTTCCTGTTTAAGCCCCACCGTGGCCCCTTTGAGAGAAATGACTGAATGCATTTATGTCTTTACATGTTGGATGTACAGGTTTGGGATGAGTATAAAAATCTCCCTCTGCTATTACAAAGGCATTTGAAATTGTCTTAATACACAAACAAGGCTTGCAGACAAAATACAGCAGAATTTTCCAGTATTTTCTTTGTGCACAAATATATCGACTCTTCCATGTGCAATAATCAATCTCTTACTATAAATTAAGCAGAATAAGGAAAAAAAAAAGACACAACTTTATCTGATTCTAGCTTTCCTTCTTTCTTTCTTGTAGTTAAATTCACTAATTAAATGTAGTTAAAATAAAGAAAAGCATGGAAGACAGTCACAGAAATGTTCATAGCCCAACTTTGTAAAACAGCTACAAATTTAAAGAAAGGTTCAGAGCACCAGTAAGAACTGAAAATTAAAGGCAAAAATTTTGTTGAAACCTCATTTTACTCTAGTAATCTGAATGTGTGAACAAAATTAGTACAAAAGCTATTCAGATACATAAAATAAGTGAAATTTTACCAAAAAGTCATTACAGAAATTATAATACAACTTTCATCTTTAAAGCACTAAAGAAAAGCCCTTAACAACTAAGTATATCTGAGCTTTTATCTCTCCCAGGGGTCTGATCCAAAACCTGCCAACATTCAGCTCCCTTGACCAGAGCTGATTTAAAGGCTGCTTTAGACCAAGGAGAACACCCCACTGGAAATCATAGGGTAACAGTCACCTCACTTTTCTATTGATTCTCTTCTGCAGTTGTGCAACTAAGTCTTGGGAAGTTCTTCTTTGAGAAATAATGCTATTTTTAAAATATCTCTTCAGCCCTAGTGTTTTCTGTAATTTTGAATAAGCTTTAATTAAAAAACAAAATCAAAAACATTTTAAAGCGGAGGATATACCAGTTCAGAATGGCACCAGTTCAGTTCTTCAACAGAAGAGTAAAAACATGCCATAAAAAAAAAAAAAAAAAAAGCCTTCAGAAGCATAAGATGCTCTTTTACATCTTAATACACTTCTCAGTTCTGGCAATTTTCCTTCTCTCCACATTAAATCAGAGGCTAGCTGACGTTAGTAACTTTAGAAGCAGCAATTCCTTCAACTCCCACAATACATGGCACACGGTGAACGATGGTAATTTCAAATATTTACAAGAGCACATTACACCTGCTTTACCGCTTGCTACTCTCTCTGTGGGACATAATTTTCAAAGAGAACACATTAAAATGTTTAGCAAACAAGATGCAGAACAACAGTAACTTCTAGCATTATGAAAACACATGAATAATTATCAATCCTGACGTAAAAGATATTACAGACAGCTACTGTAAATCTTCTTAAAATTATCTCAAATCATTCTAATAGATCAACCTCTTACTTGGTTGCAAACTAAACACAAAGCAGCTACACATAAAAGCTCTTGGATGTTCCACACATGCCCATGGTTTTCTGAATACCAAAAATCCTGATTTTCATGCAAGTTCCGTAACGGCACATTTATACACCTTGCTGCCATGAATTATGCACACTCTGCGACATAAGGCACACGTAGTGCTGTGAGAGAGAGGAGCATCTGCATTTTAGACTGTCCACTTGCAAAATGTTTAAATACGCTGACATCTTCAACAGAATTGGGATTTCCAAACATTAATATGGAACAGCACTATAATTGGCAGTTTGTTATTCTGCACATCCAACAGCATGCAAATAGGTATTTGTTATCACGTTTATATTTTTGATCAAGCATTTGCAGCTGAGCACTCAAAACTCCAACAGCGTTTATAATGGCTATAAAAATGCCAGTCATATCCTGCAGGAAGTCACTGCAAATCACGGTGTCAAAGAGGGCCAGCAGCAATCCTGTGCTCCTCATCACAATCAATGCACAGGCTTATCAATATTACATGGAACCTTCCTAATTTCATGCCGAGCCTTAGAAAGAGGCAGGCAGGCAGAACCCGGCCGGGAGCAGATACGTCTCTAATAGAAGAACAAGTAGGTTTTTCTTCTTTTTTTTTTTTTTTTTAAATACTATTTCACCTGCTGTTTATATACCCAGCAAAACTGTGACAGCATAAGAACTGCCACAGCAGCCAGAACAACCCTTTTTCTCTTCCTCGGTCCTATTCCAGAGAGTAGCCAAAACCTGGAACTTACAGGGAGACCGTAAGAAAAAGGGCAAACATATTATCCCTCTGTTTATTCTTCTGAAAACTGATAGCTCAGGAACTTGCTGAACAGATCAAAGACGTTACATCTGGACCACTGTGTTTGATCCCTTTTTCAGCCTAGTCACGCTTTGGGCCTCTGTGGGAATCTCTGTGAAAAAGACTTTCCTCTGTTTCTGTGTCTGACCCTAGTAACACAGTTAGCATAACCAACACCCTTTCCCAAGACAAGCGGCTGTACCAGGTCAGCGTGCTGATCGTGCATCACCCCCTTCTCTCTTCCCCTTTCCAACACTGTGGTTGTCACCAGGATGTGATGACCCCTGTTACAGAACGGACAACCCCCCTGTCAGCATTTGTGACGCAATGTTTGCCCACCAAGCACTGTCTCCAGGATGTGGTGACACCCATTTGGGAACAGGGAAGTGTACCAGCCCCTGAGATACTGCCTACAAAATCAAGGAGCTGCAAGTCCTAAGTGGGGCACAGATGGGAATTGCTGCTGCTGGACAGCAAACCTGTGATCCCCCAAAAGTCTGGGACATCCCCGCCATTGCCTGCTTCCTCTGAGACTGAGAGTTTTATGTATGGAGTTTATGTAAAGTCTGATTCTGCACTGTAGTTATTGTATCACATGGTGATTATTAAGAATTTGACCCAAGCTTAAGAGGGCCCAGGTAACTAAAACCTCTAGATAGTAAGAAAGTTATATTAATTACTGGAAATTCTGTTTAACTGAAAGCAATGATAATTGGTAGGAATACTCGGTAACACTGAACTATGCGAATGGCTAGAAACTGTAGCTAAATATAACCTATGCTGATTATTAAAATTTTAATGTAATAATAAAGCTCTAATTACAGCTACAATCCTGTGGCCAGTCCTCATTCTGCTGAGGATCCCTAGAAGAACCTCTGTGTCCCTGTAGTACTGGGTGACAATTTCAAATCTAATGGATGCTCTACAGACATTATATGTGTATGTGTGTATATATAAATGTATATGTACTTATTTTTTCAAACTGAAGAGTCCTTGCTTACTGTCTCCTTGCAGAGAGGCCACAACATACCTCTGAGCAGCTTTGCCTCCCTTCTCTGCCTGTTTCTGGTAAACACTGATTCTACTAATGCCAAAATTGTGCTATGTACAGCAACCACCCATCCCCATTGGTAACCACTTGCTAAAGCAAACATGAAAAACTGCTTGGAAGTTTTCCACAATAGTACAGACAGATGAAGCTGGCAGTGTACCAACTTTGTATCTTTGCTGAATTGTTGATGTAGTTGAAATGGCTAAGAAAACAAGTCAAAGTAGTTTCCCTTTACTTGTTATAATACTTCCATAAGTGACTTTCCATGCCTGGGGAACCACCGCTTTAGGGTGCTCCTTATTCAAAGTAAGCAGAATGAATTATAGAAATACAAAGAATTAAGTACTTCGAACATAAAGCTGCCTTTGGGAAGCATCATTTGAAATAAAAATGTTAACTTTGAGTTTCACAGTAGAAATTGTTGTTAAGACTTTGAGTTCCAGCATTGGTAACAATTACGCATTCTGGAGTCTTCTGCAGCGCTCAAGCAGAAACCTAGGGTGGATCTGTCTGCTGGTTAACAAACTACTACAGCTGAACTCACACAGTGCTGGAGTGCCCAAACGCTTACATTTTCTGCTTGAAAGAGCCATTTCTGTCACCCTGGAACACATTATTTGCCCTTTCCAGGATACAATTAGAGTGCATTCCCTTCAGCTCCTCAATAGTTGTCCAAATTGTTCATTTTCCAAGGATAGGTGGATTGACAGACATCTTATTTATTGTTCCTTTTCCCCCCAGTGTTTCTGGGCATAACAAAGGGAAATAACAACCCCCAGAGATATGTGACAAGCCATCAATACACTACAGACTAGACAAAATCTTTTGTGAGCTCTAAGGAATAGTTCCACCACCACCTTTCCCTTTTGCAATCACAAAGAAACATGCATCTATTTTGTTTTAAAGTCTAACTTATCACACAGCTTGTGTGGTAAGACATCTAAGAAGGCAGGCCGAGGAGAACCTCAAAGCTCCATGGTACTCTCTACTTGGGGACCGAGCCATATAGCAATGCTGTCACCCGGACCTTGGTTATTTGAGAAGGAGAGAAAACCACGTGGGTAAGATGGAACAGTGGTATGTCTTGGGTCCTCATATGGGACAATGAGGAGCTCAGAAAGTGAACACAAGCACCACTCCATCTAGAACAGAAGCAGCTGTCACAGTGTGCAGTTTTCCAATAAAGGCTAAAATCTGTAACACAGGGCTCAGCAAACTCACTGCCAGACTTTCCCACTAGTCTGCCCAAAAGGAATACATGATCCAGACACAAGCTTAAAAAATTAATTTTCAAACAAGCTGAGCACTTCTGGACAAGAGTCAATTAAACAGCTCTGATCACACGTAGAAAGGACACATTGCCCCCTATTTCAATACAACATGAAAAAGGAGCTTGAGCCGTATAACAGGCTCACATACAACGTAGCTGCATGGACAGTGCTCCCAGCCAGGCATCTCGGGGCTCAGTTTATGCTCTTGGCCTTTTGAGAAGTGCCAGTTCCTCAGATATTGAAAAAACGACACAACATGATATAAATTGACACAATCAGCCTTTAAAAGACCATCCCAGTCTTTAGATAAAAGCAAGATACACAGAACGTCTTGCACTCAAAGAGTCCTCTCTTCCTTCAAAATTAACTGTCACCATGGAAAGGAGCCTCAGACTTTGGCCACTAGACAAAAGGATATTAACCATTTATACCAAGTTCCTGTTTCTTTCATGAAAATTCTCCACTTTTAGGATTGAAAATACTTAATTGAAATAGTCCTGTTCAAGACACTAAAAGGAAAACTGGAAAGTTAAATAAACAACAGGAACGAGCAAGACACAGCGAGAGCCTGAGGCACCTCTGCTATCACGGAACTAATTAGGTTAGAAATGCCCAGATGAACCCAGCACGAGAACCACGAGGTCCCCCGGTAAAAGAAAGCATAAGATATTATGAGGTCAGAACTGTCATTTTAACAGCACAAATGCAAAGCAATAAAATTGAATCAACACCTCAGCAACAGAAAATCTTTCTACAAATTCTTTTCTGAACATTTAGTCTCAGCCTAAAATTGCAGTCACATTGAGAATTTAATTCTGTTAATATTAAGGGACTTAAGAACCTCAGATTCCCCGTTTGTTCTTTGGAGGAGGGCAGGAGGGAACAAGTAGCATGCAAAAAGTACAACCAAACAAACCCAGAATAAAAGAGGAAATGAGAAATATACTGAAATCACTGCAAATTGAAATAACAACCCATTCATTTATGAAGGGCAGGAGTTCTGAGGAGTGCAAGGAATCTATTAAGGACTTGTTACTGCAGATGAGCTTGCATGAATCATGCTTAGTTGCTAAGGAAAGGACAACAGTACAAAGCTCCAACATATGTTAGGAAGACCTTGGAAGCAGAGAGCCCATCAGTTTCACATCATTGTCAACCTGTTACTGTGTCTGCCCAAGTGTCATTGAGACCTAATTCAAAAGCCAATGTCTAACTTGTGTAGTGCCCTCTGGAACCTGCTCAGAACAGCCCAAAGAAAACAAAAAAGAGGGCCTTTCAGGCTGCTGCCACCAAGAAGCTGTAAGAACCATAATATCTCTGTATAAATCACTTCAAGTCTGTTGAAACATATCCAGACAGCTCAGCTTGCATGATCACACTGTGTTCCCTAGTGCTCTTACATTGCATACCATAATAGAAGTCCCTGACACACACACTGCTTTTTCTCACATACCTAACACAGCCTCATGCCAAATCAGGCATGACAGCTGCCTGCATCTGCTGGGAAGGGGCCAATTTTGGCATGGGAATCTTCACCTGCGCTCCTCTGCCTATTGGTAGCATCCCCAAGAGAAGAGGGTACCACCAGCAGGGCTCAGATCTGCAGGGGTACCACCAGCACCAGCCACCTCTGTCCAAGCAGGAGCACTCGGGCTGAAGCGTCCACCAAGGATGCTGTGACCATGAAGAGGTTCAAGAGAAGCACGTTCATGGTCCCTGAAGAAGGCTGGGGATGGTAAGCCCTGTTAGACAGTGCTTGCATCTCTGCAGGGGTCAGGGCTGCCTAGTGCTGCTGACACAAGCTAATGCCCCCTCTCATCCTCCCCATCCCAGAGCATGAGGTACAGATTGCCAGGGGCAACCTTCAGGAGAGCGGCTGCAGAAAGGCACAAACGCTCAGGGGCTCTTGCACAGGACAGCATGGCCTGGGGGGCGCACAGCTCCTCGAAATCTGAGGTAGGACATGCAGAAGAGCCCCAGTGGGCACCTTCTAGCCCGTGTATCCTTTCAAGGATGATGCTGCAGCACAGACTCTTCTGATTCATTTCAAGGTAGCATTAAAGTGCCTCTTGTGTAAAAAAAAGTATGTTATCCTATAACAACACAACAGATACATATATACCCTGCAAGACACTTTAATATTGTTTCCAAGCTCTTATGTGATGGTATGTGAACAAAATTATTTTGCACTGAGGTTTCACTAAGAATTGTGCCACTGGATGAGTGGCAATAAGGTCAAAGAAATAAGCCTTAAATAGATTTTTAACAACAGTTTAAATTTGTTGATTAAGGTTGTTAGGGGATTAGAAACGAGTTTAAGTCACTTAGGGAAAACAATCTTAATTTCTGTTTAGAAATAGATTCTGATAAATAATTACTTTCACTTCAGGAATTATGGAAAAAATTGGGCTGTTAGAAAAGTAATTTTCTTTCCTTCTTCACCTTAAAAGGGTAAAAAATAACAGATTCCTACAGCAAACATATGTTGGAACGCCCTCCATTCCCTGTAAAAAGTGTATTGTTTTCCACTTGGTGCCCAAGCACCAAGTGCCCAAGCACCAAGTCTTCAGGAATTCACATCTTTCCTAAGGTAACTAGGTTTTGTTATCAAATCATATATGTATTTTTTTATATTCTCTAAAGCACATCAGTATACAGCTCAGTCTCTGTGAATTTGCTTGCATGTTGGGAAATGGAAGAGATAGGCACTGATTAATTTGACTTTTTCCTGATTGAGGGTGATTTAACCTCTCTATTGGTGGGGGAAGCCAAGGGAAATTTGACAGCAGAGTGAGGTCCCAAAAAAGGTGTCATGTGAACAAATGCAACTCCGTGTGCCAAGAACTGTGCCATTCTCTGGATTCATATGAGCGGACGCTGTGCACTGGGGATTAGGTTGCTTTTGTTAGTAATGCTCATAAATCAGAACTTTCCCCAAATGGCAACAAAATTAAAATCAGGACATGTAAGAAAATCAAGCATCTGTATCTGAAAAAAAATAGCTTATGATAATGTTTCTATCCTTCTTGATTTTCAGTGTAATATATTCCATGGATTTTTCTTTTCCAGGCTGCAACACTGCATTAGGAGAGGGAAGGAGGGTAGAAGGCGGCAGACAGGAAAGGAAAACAGGCATCATGGAACAAAGCAAGAACTTCTTTAATAGAAGTAGCAGTTTAGAGCTAATGTGACCACATATGCTCTGTGCATCTACACACCAATGTGCAGATACACCTATTTTCCTATTGCCTACACTGATTGTACATGGGTTGCATGCAGGGAGAGAAAAAAAACAGCCAAACACGTGGAGGGCAACAAAGGTTTGTTTTGAGTTTTGGGTGTTTACTTTTTTTTTTCAGTTTGATGCCTAGAATGTAATAGGATTTTGTGCTGTGGAAATAAATCCTGACTTTGATGTTACATGCAATTTTCTAAACAGCATAATTTCTTCTAAATGCTCAGTTAAGTAACCAGAGCTGATAGTTATTTTATTCCCAGTCACTAAATAATTATTTAGGTTCTTGCAAAGGATACATGGGAAACCATTTCTGAACATTAAAGCCAGAGAAAACAAACCAATAACACAATATTAGTAACTGAAAAATTTCTTACAATTTTTCTTTGTATAAAGCTGGAAGTGTAAGATACTCTCATTAAAGCAAATATTTTACATCAAGTCAAACCAACTGCATGGGAATATTGTTTGTCCGAAGTGACTCTGTGTTCTCATTGCTTGATTTGAAGATCAGCTCTGATGCACAGGCCTGACAAGTGGTATTTGCATTGGACATGGTGCCAAGTTTTAATGATGTATGTATCAGTTCTTAGAGGCAACTTAAGCAATGGACCATGAAATACAGCAGTTTACTTACAACCAATGAGACAAAGTCATGAAAAAGATTCTAAAGATGGCCCTAAGTGGGTTATCAAAATAAATAGAACAAGCACCATGAAAAGCGGAGTTTCTTTTTATTCTTCATTCTGAAAATTAAACTTGGGTTAAACAAGGGTTAAAGCCTTAGTGTTGAGTCTAGATCCAAAAAGTGGTGCAAGACATGGAACTTTGCTTCATTTTTTAAAATCTCACAAATCCCTTCCAGAAACTTTAAAATCTTTGCTTTCCTCCAGTCCTCAAGCACCTCTCCAGTTCTCCATGACCTTTCAAAGGTGATGGAGAGCAGCCCAGCAATAACATCTGTCAGTTCTCTCAGCACTTGCGAGTGCATCCCGTCAGGCCCCAAGGACTTTTGGATGTCTAGTTTGGCCAAGTGGTCTCTAACCCAGGAAAATCTTCCTCTCTCCAGATCTTCCCCCTTGTCTCCAGCGTCAGGGATTCATGGGGGACGGTCTTAGCAGTGAAGACCGAAGCAAAGGCGGCATTCAGTAACTCCTCCTTCTCTATGTCTTCTACCACTAAGGTGCCCACCTCATTCTTCAGTGGGCCTACATTTTCCCTACCCTTCCTTTTTCTATTGATATACTGAAAATACCTCTTCTTGTTATCTTTAACTGTAGTGGCCAAGATAAGTCCTGCTTGAGCTTTGGCGCTTCTAATTTTCCCCCTGCATAGCTTCACTGCATCTTGGTATTGTTCATAAGTTACCAACCCCTTTTTCCAGAGATCATAAACTTTCCTTTTATTCCTGAGGTCCAGCCAAAGCTCTCTATTTAGCCAGGCTGGTCTTTTTCCCCATCAGCTCGTTTTACAGACCTTGGGGACCATAGAATCATTTGGGTTGGAAGGGAGCTTTAGAGGTGACCTAGTCCAACCCCCCTGCAATATGCAGGAACATCTTCAACTAGAACAGGTTGCTCAGAGCCCTATCCAACCTGACTTTCAGTGTTTCCAGGGCTTGGACATCTACCAGCTCTCTGAGCATACATAATAGTCCACTTCAACTTTAATAAAAAGTTAATTCACATTCTATATACAGAACAGTCTCAGTAAATAAATATGTTTTCACTTTAAGAAAGGAGAATGCACAAAATTTTCACACAATTACAAATATGTTCAATGAATTGCAACCTACAGGAATACCATTTCTTATAAAGAGGCCTACAATAATGAAACACCCATTTGTGATATCCTTGCTATATATCCAAAAGCACAAACATTTTTTTTCCAGTCACAAGGCAGATTTTTTTGCCCCATGACTTCCCAGCATTTATGCAAAGAGGTAAAACATCAAGAAGCAAGACACTCCGGGTCCATCTCTTGTCTATGCTATCATCACGTCCTCTGTGGCACTACAGGAGCCTCTTGGCTGAGCTGGAGCAGAGCTGGGCAGTCATTACCTCCAAAGCCAGGAGCCTGGTTGCTGGGGACAGGGCTGGTTCAGCCTGTGCTCTGGGGCAGCACGCAGGGAGCAAACCACAGCTCCTGCCCAGAGGAGATATCTATGTGCTGTTTCACCACAAATGGAACCATAATCCTCTGACAGGATTCTGTCTCTGCCACAGAGGCTGGGTGCAGCCACCATCCAGCCCGGCCTGTGCCATGCACTCAGAGAGGCACCGCATCGCCCAGGAGAAGGACAGTCCGTTCTGCTGCAGGTCTGGGGGGTTGTTTGGGGTTTTTTGGTTGGTTGTTTTTGTTTTAAACACAGGTGCTTGCGTCTTTTAAAGCATTTTGTACACCCAGAAATAAACGGAAGGGAAACGGCCAATCTGTAATGGTTAACTGGGCCAGAAAGGTTCTCCCAGCTTCCCGCACCCTTTCCCTATAGGGACGAGGCGGGGAGGGGCACCGGGAAGGCAGCCGGGTCAAGCAGGGCTGGCTGGTAGGGGAGAGGGGCGAGGAGGGGACTTGGCTACCAGGCCAGCGGGGTTCCCCTGGCCACCGGTCGCCGCCACACAGCGGTGCGGGGCTGCCACCTGCCGGCCGGCCCCGGCCGGGGACGAGGAGTGGTTTCACCGAGCCGGGGCGGGAGGGCAGGCCCCGGCGGTTGTTCAGCAAGCGGTGATGCAGCACCGACACTGCCAGCAGCATCAGGCGAAGGCAGGAGGAGAGAGCCGGCCTGGGGGTCTGTCTGTACCCGCTGCCACGCTGGACTTTGCTCCGAGCTGGGTTTGAAAGAGAAAATAAATTCTCAGTTTCACACACAGGGCTTCCAGGTTTTTGCCTGTTTGCTTTTGTTAACAGAAGTCAGCCCGCCAGACCCTGATTTCTAATGATTTCTTCTTTCTTTTAAATAAGGTGATCAAAGCAGAAAATAGTATTTTCTATGCACGTAGCACCGGGTATGTTCAAACCAGCAGTGTGAAATAAGGCACTACAACACTATTAAAACAGCAGTTTCTTTTTCAGCTGACCAGCCCTGACCAGTTGGACCTGTGTGCAACACACGGTGTTCCTGTGGGTACCCAAGGAATGGTTGCAGTGACAGAATTTCAACTGTAACGTGTGACAGACTGCACGTGCCAATGCATCTGACCCCCCCCTAAACATCACCACTCAGTGTCCTCCTCATGTGCACACTCCTGAAAGGAAGTCAAATGCCCAAGAGGCATGAAGAAACATCCACTCAGGTACATTTCTTTTAGGAGAAAGATTGCAACAGAAACATCTGTAAACAAACAAAGAAAATACAATTACAACCAAATGCCAACACAGGCTTCTGTTTATCTGTCCTATGCCTGCTTGCTCAGACTCTGTTAAGACCTATGGCTGGAAACTCTCCAAGTTAGAGCAGCTCTGGTCAAGCAGATCTAAAGAGAAAGGGAGTGCAGATGCTTCATTCTGTTTAGACTATCACAAATCTGTCCACAATAAAACTGCACATACACAGGTTATTTGCTTCTGTTCCTCCAATTCTACCTCTGCTAGCAGGGTCTCTCATGCAACATCACACTGGATACTGCTTCTACCCCTGAGAAAGTCTTACACAGTTTCAGGAGAGTGGGATGAATTGATAAACCTTTACAGCATATAGTGAAGATACAGTCTGCTGCTGTGATTTGCAGTGAGGACACTCACTTGATGATAATAATTATTTTTTAAAAGCTGAAGTCCTTCCAAAATAAATGGTCGTGTTTTAAAATAGAAACAGGCCAGATTTCTCAGGGACCTGCAAATTAATGTTCCCAGACATCCCTTCAAACCCCCATGCTGGTGGCAGTAGATTTTAGTCAGCAGGGATGAGAAAAGTAATCGGCCTATGGGACAGTCACACCGGCACCAGTGGGGAAGAGCTTGGATGTAACAGCCTAATAACTGGGAGGGAGAGGACAGGCGATGTGCCTTTGCCCCCAGGCTTTTCTCACTTCATGCACAGGCAGTGCCCAGGGGCAGGACAGGGACACCCTTCCTTCTTCAGTAATTGTAATTCTCAAGTGATATCTCTCACTCTTAAGAACTATTTCACCTAATCCTGGCTGCTGCCCACACTTGCTGAAGAGTTAAACGCAATATTCTGGGAGCTCAGGAACAAAGGCTGAGGACAGAATCCCACAAACGTGCAGGATAGGAGTAGGCTCGTTGGCTTGTCATTAAATCAATCACCTGCAATTTTATGTCAGGTAACATTATTCCTATTGATTTTGAAAGCCCTAAAAGCATCTTCTATTTGGTAAATATTAAATACAGGCTTTACTTACTGCAGGTGAAAGATGCTGTAATTACTCTCACAAACACATTTTCAGATTATGAGGACATTCAAAATTTGATGCAAACCTCATAAGCATGTAAGAGAAAAGATCTTCAGTGGGAGGGACTAACAGCAAATCAGGTGATTCTTTTTCCTGTGTGCCCTTCATCTTTGAAAGTGAGCCTGCTTCCACCTCCTCACGTGCCCAGCGGCTGGGCTGGAGGCTGATGAGCATGAGCGCTCGTACCTAAGAGCTCCGTATCACTTTCTAGCATGCACTGGAACTAAGCACAGTTTCGTCAACCTGTTCTTCCCTACACAGGTCTGCAGTCGGAGGAACAGGAGGAAACATTCTTTGGTAGCATCCATTGCCAAATTAGAAGAAGACAAATTATAAGGGCACCTAGGGAAACCTTCAGCTTTTCTAGCTATCACTTGTAAGCCTGACTGACAATTTTGTGCATCGTAGTTTTCAGTGAGACAGTTTGTTCCAGGCCAGTCATTTTTTGTCTCTCATAGCAGGCAGTGCTAGATGAACGTTTCTGTCAGAAGGCTGAAGGCCATGGTATGTATTTTAAAACGTATCTTTATGGCAAAATACTCCTAGGAAGGGGAAAAAAAAAAAAAAAAGTAAACATCTTGAATTAATCCATTTACTCTGAGACTTCTCTGAAAAGAGACTAGATCTTGTCAAAACTTGACAAAATGTTTTGGGTGTTGCCTTTTTTTTTTCCCCATAGAATTATGCTGTTTCTTCCAGGCTGAAATGTTTCACAGGGAGGCATCGATTTCAGTGGAAAGGTTTCTGCAGTTCATGGTACATTTTTGTCACTTCCAAAGGCAGATGCCAAATCAAAAAATTAATCTTTCCAATTTGAAAATGGACACTTTCACACAATTTCATTTTGTGATGCTGCTTTCAAGGTTTTGGATCTATTCCAGCACAGAGTAGAAACACATTGGAAAATGGAATTGCCATTGTTCAGAAAGCTCAACTTGGAAATCCTAGGTCTGTGTCAGCACGGCACTGGTGTGGTTGGAAGCTTACAGACATCAACATAAGCACCTCTTTATTTGCATGCACCATAGCAGATTCTTGGGTCTTCTTTTAAATTTAGAAAGAAACATATGTAGACCTTCCTTCAGAGGCTGTTAGTTACAAAGCTGTAGCTGTTCTGACAATTTCCATGTGGCCCAGGCAACAGTTAAGAGTGATGCTCTAGAAATGCAGGCTCTATTTTCACATTTTACCATCAAGCAGGGGATGTGGACTCTTTTCCACCATGGGACCTATATCCAGACCATATGTCTGTGCTGCATAAATCTGTCAGATTTGAGGTATATAAAACTAACCTCTATTGCTGCCCTTCCCTCTCATTTCTCTGACACTGCATTTTGCATCATCTCTCCTCCTAAAAAACTGCACATTTCAGACAATTCATTGGCTTGCCCAACCATCATGTCCCTGGAGAACAGAGGAGGCTGTGATGCTGCGCAGAGCTGGTTACCATGTGTCTCCTACAAGCATTTCATGTTCTAAGGGGCTCCCCAAGGGAAAAAAAACCCACATAGTTGCTGGTTGCAGCCTTCTGTCACAGCCCACCACGTGATGCAGTGCATAAACCCAGTTTAATTACAAAGGGATAAAAAGCTGTTCGACTTCACCCAGATCTGAGAATGCCTATATAAAAGCTGGACAAAATGTCCTTGGCCAACAGAAAGAACCAGTGACATGAAGGGAAAAAACCAAAAAGCAAGCCAAGCCCAGCAGCAGAGGTTCAGCAGCTGCCTTCTAGAGCCAAGTATGGCACAGGCACCCCGTTTTGCACATCACAGAAAGCCAACCAGTCCAGAAAGGCAGGAGATCTAGCTTCAAATGTCCTTCGAATAGATTTCCATCACACCATTCTTTTCTTATATTGGACTCTTGAGAGGAAAATAAACTTTTCCTGATGAGAAGTAGCCACAGCAGTAGCAGATTCAGAAATATCCACCCCCAATGTGGTAATATTTGCTAATAATTTTGGTAGGAATCACAGGATCTATAATTCATACTTTCCACTTTCCTCCCATGTAGTTACACGTTTGAGAAGCACAAGTGGAAGGAACATGAAATAACTGTTTCTTACTGAATTTCCAGTGCACCTGATGCATAAGGAGATTTATTCCTCAGCACAACAGAAAATTGCTCACAGCAGCAGTGTAAATTGGAAAGAGTTACTAAGGTGACAACTGTCGTCATCCCAAACGGGGATGACCCTATTAGGGCTAATAACTAAAAGATTCAAACAAATACCTAATCCGTGCATGGAAGTAATTTCTCTGGGTTAGCTCATTCTTGCTCAAAACCTCTCCAGCTCTGCTCCTAATGTACATTTTCTTTCTACGTGCATTCCTGCTGCCCACGCAGACAGAGAAGCCTGCAGCTAGCAAGCTTACATTCAGAAGAAGGAACACATGGGACACTGCTGTAACAGAGCTAAAAATAAACAAATTTCCCATTCATGCTCTCCTTGCTGCAGTGTCACACTATTCACATGCAGAATGGACTGGGAACCAGTTTGTCTCTAACTCCCTCTCCAAACAGGCCTTCCTTTGTTTTTCCTGGCAATCATTTAAACACCATAAAGGCAGGGGCTACATGAGCCTCCTGAATACAAGGGCTCTGTGCTCATGTTGCTGTTGCTATTGCACAGCCATCACAGACAGAAGAAATCACGACAGTGGGACCAACACCTGGCACGTGAAAATCAGGTATTCTATGTCAGGATCATCCAGCCTGCCATCACCCATTACGGGAGCAAAGGCTGCTTCTGCTTAAAATCTAGTTTGTGAACTGCCAAGTGGTATTATTTTTTCAATCAGAAAACAGTGCATTACTAATAACAGCCTAGAGATTTTTAGTACAACACAGGAAAAAAAAAACCTGCCAAAATGTACCCAAACTCCAGAAACATGACTAGTGTAATCTACAACCTATTTTACTCCTAAGGGCACTGGGAAAACAAAAAAAAAGTATAAACATTTAGTCTGATTACTGTATAATCTCTTCTAGGGATCAGGAATTATTATAGGCAAAAGTAGACGTCTGCCTATTGAGAGGAGTAGACATCTGAGATTCCCTGGTAGGAATTATGGCAGTGCTGCATCTCCTCCAAATTATCAGTACCGTAACTAAGGATGCAAGAGTTGTTCTTGCATCACTCACCTCCAGACATCTCAGAAAGACTGAAACAAGACAAATAAATACCAAAACACTGGATTTTGCACATGCAGCCCTAGTGCTATGCAACCTTAAGAGTTGAGGAGGAGGAGAAAGAAGAGAGGAAGAGAAGCTGGGAATAGGATCCCTGTTTGACTTTGTAGCATTGTCCAGCAGGGAAGGAAGAGACCAAATGCCTAGAGCAAGGATTGGGTGGTGCTTCCACTGGGGTATTTGGCTTCTCACCGCACCACAGGGTGACTGTGAGGTGGAAGTCTTTTGCCTGTGGTTAGGGATGAAAGGAGAGAAATGCCAATCCCAAACTCTGTTCATGAAAAGGGTACGACAACAGTGGAAGTTCCCAGATATTTTCCAGGTTCTTTCTCACTTGCAAGGTGATCTTGCCCAAAATACTCACTTTCATTGCTTTTTAAATCACTGAAGAAGTGAGACTGGCATGAGTACCCAGTCTATCAGATTGCACTGGGAGCCACCCTCACAGGAGGAACAAATATTTGTCTGAACAGACAGGAATTACTGTCTGAATGCTAAATAAGTTTGAATATTTTGATAAACAACCATTTCTAGCTTTCCTTAGTCTTCACTGCCAAGAAGAAAAAGATTTTTGTTTTATATCCCCAAACTGAGTTTATGGCTTTTAAGCAAATCTTTCAGAAATAGGTAAAACCATAAAGAAAATTAGTCTTAAGGGAAAGAAAATCAGTCTTAAAATTCAAAGAAGGCAGCACACTGATACTTACAGAAGGAATATGGAAAGATGGGAAGGGACCAGGATTACACATGGGAGACTGAATGCCCGTGTAATGATTAGCTCTGTCCTGCAGAGCGGCAGCAGATGCCCCAGCCCCCACAGGTCTGCCTCTGGGAGAAGGCAGGGGAATCAGAAACCAGTAACATGTCACAATAATTTTATTTGCACACATTTAAACATCAGACTCGTAAATGCGTGATGTGACATTTCAGAATGTCACATTCCCCCCCCCCCCCCCTTTTTTTTTTTTCATTAAAAAG
>VXBJ01004046.1:901133-920532 GCA_013400055.1 Nycticryphes semicollaris
TTTTTTTCATTAAAAAGCCCTAAGATTTTTGTTTAGGAATTTCTAATTTCATAAAAAATTACATTAAATACAGATAGACGTTTCTTTTTGTTCTGCTTTTCAAGTGAAAATGCTACCAAGCTAATATTCAAATATGACTGCTGCTTGCTTATATCTCATTTAAAAGAAAAAAAAAAAAACGAAGAAACTTCATAAAATATCTTATTATATTTCTATTTAAAACTATTTTACTATTCAAATTGACTATACACAATTCAAGGGTTCTCTCTTGTTTTCAAAATATTTAAAGATTTCAGATGTCCATTGGCCATTAATTTTTATGTGGCTTTAAAATTAGCCTAAAAACATTCTTAACACTTTTGCCATTTTTTTAGCACAATATGACATCTGCAATATTCGCTGAATGAGGCTTTTAGTCCCTACTCCATTTCTGCAAATGCAATGAGTATTCTTCCTCCATTTCAAGGATTAATTTTGCAAATGACACTTTAAGCACTCCAAGCACAATGGAAGAAGTCAAAAATAAATCCCACAAGTGCAAGAGGCCAGTGCAGATGTGCGTGAGTCTCAAATGCATTTCATTTCCCATGCTGACAGTATCATATGTCCAATAAATAAGGCCATTGAGACCACCACAACGATAATATTAAGCTTCAACCTCTTCTCCAGCTGGAAGGGCATTCAGTTTACACCACGCAGCTAATTTTATTTCAGCACAATTCACTTGCATGGCTGGGAGATCTGGGCAGAAGGCTGAAATGGTTGGCCACCCACATCTCGAAGGGGATCAGCCCTCTAGCAAGGGCACTGGGGGTTTCAAAAAAACTCACAGGAAACTGCAAACCTGCAAGGTGCAATCCTCCCAATCTCCAGCTTAAGGTTTATCCCACATTGTTTCTTGTGCAAGCGCTTTAGCTGTTCCTCCCTGTCCTCCCTGTTCCACTCCGACTACAGAAACCAGGCTCTGCTATAAAAATCTCAGCAGAGACTGTCACTACTCCTTGGAACACAAAGCGAGCGGGATGACCGCTCCAGCTCCGGGCCACACACCGGGAATAAGTGCTGCTGAGACTTTAAAGGCATTGCTGCACAAGCAGGCAGGGTTCCTCATCACATCATAGCTCTGTGTGATCTTGCAGCTAGTGCAAACCTGCGCCTCACAACAATGAGCAAGACACACTGCCACAGCAAAGGAATCACAGAATATCAGGGATTGGAAGGGACCTTGAAAGATCATCTAGTCCAATCCCCCTGCCAGAGCAGGAACACCTACATCAGGTCACACAGGAACGCGTCCAGGCGAGTTTTTATTATCTCCAGAGAAGGAGACTCCACAACCTCTCTGGGCAGCTGGTTCCAGTGTTTCATCACCCTCACTGTGAAGAAGTTTTTTCTCATATTTAAGTGGAACCTCTTATGTTCCAGCTTGCACCCACTGCCCCTTGTCTTATCATTGCCTGTCACTGAGGAGAGCCTGGCTCCAAGCTAAAAAGACCCAGCTCCCTCAGCCTTTCCTCATATGGGAGATGCTCCACTCCATTAATCATCTTTGTGGCTCTATGCTGGACTCTCTCCAGCAGTTCCCTGTCCTTCTGGGACTGAGGGGCGCAGAACTGGACACAATATTCCAGATGGGGTCTCACTAGGGCAGAGTACAGGGGGAGGAGAACCTCTCTTGACCTACTAACCACCCCTCTTCTAATACACCCCAGGATGCCATTGGCCTTCTTGGCCACAAGGGCACAGTGATGGCTCATGGTCATCCTGCTGTCTACCAGGACCCCCAGGTCCCTTTCCAACAGGTCACTTCAGGTCGCTGCTCTCCAACAGGTCACTTCCCAACCTATACTGGTACCTGGGGTTGTTCTTGCCCAGATGCCAGACTCTACACTTGCCCTTGGTATATTTAATTAAATTTCTCCCTGCCCAGCTCTCCAGCCTGTCCAGGTCCCACTGGATGGCAGTGCGGCCTTCTGGCGTGTCAGCCACTCCTCCCAGTTTTGTGTCATCAGGCTGACAGTGCTGATACCAACAACTACCACTCGAGTCTGCAGGGCTGCAGCCATGGGCAGCTTGTCCACGGGCTCACTCCTTGTACGAAATGTCCAGTTCAATCCTTTGATTTATTTTTTAATCCTTTCTCATTGGGCATAAAAAGGCAGATTAACATTTCTGTAATTTTCTAACTAGTTTTATAATCCTCAGAAGAAATGCGTTATAAAGTTTCTAGTGGGTTGGGCTCTTTTGGGATCGCTGTGGGAGCTGGAGTGAGGAAAAGGGACTGCAGGCAGAGCCCAGAGCCAGGGCTCAGCACTATGGAAGATTGTCTGATAGCCACAGGCAAAAACACCCCGAAGGTCAGTGACGTTCCCCTCTCTATTTCCTGAAAGCAGATGGTGGAAGAGTTTGGAAATTAATGGCCCTGCAGCGCCCGGCTTGGCAGCAGCTCCCTGCTGGGACGATCAGCCCTCTCTGCTGACAGCCCCCGAGACAGCCCTCAGTCCCCACAGCTTCATGTGTGCCCAAGAACCACCCTGCAAATAAAATCGGGGAAGATACATCATTGAGTGGCATCAAGCGCATTAAGAAAAGCCGATTTCTTGTTTATAGTAGATTTTGTTGTGTAATTCTGACAAAGTCATCTTTTTTTTGGTACAGTACTTCTAATAAAGGAATGAGCATATTGAATCAGGCCTAATCCAGTATTTTTCTCCAACGATCAGTGTAGCAACACAGAACATTGCTTGACAGAGACAGAGGGTAAAAGGCCCCCCCTTTGCTCTCCCACACACACTTTAACTGTAAATCTTTACATTTAAATTCAAAAGTTAGTTCAAAATCTTTACTCCTCATTAAAATGTGATAGTATTTACTGTTATCTAAAGGTATCCTTACCACCCACAGAAAAATTCAAGGCCTCTAAGGTTTTTCTTCACTGTTGTCATTGTAGTGTCCCATCAATAATTAGACACAAGAAAACTAATAAATACCAGTAAACAGGGGGGCTTTTTTAAAAAAAGGTTTTGTCACTTCAATGTTTGGGTTTTTTTGTTCTCCAAGATGATGAGTTTCCAAGCAAGCGTGAAAGATCTTGACTTGAAACGAAACAGCCCAAACAGACTTGGTTATCTAAAGCCATGCCTGCTTTCTCATAAAGTTCTAGGTCCAATGCTGGGGTAAAATAAGTTAAATCTTTCTCTTTTCATATATCATTGAACTAAAATGCTACCAGATTAGAATGACATTTCTGATTATAAAGTTTATTGTTTCCACTCACTTCCTGAAAACTTCGAAGGAGAACAAAAGTAACCCTGTGGCTAAAAAATAAGCCTTGCACTGCTAAATTAAAGTTCAGTCTACTCAGCTCACAAAAGAAGGATGAAAGGTGAATTGTCACTGAATTTATATGATTATCTATGGAAAATGCTTAGAGGAAAATTACTTTCCAGCCTTGCAAACAAAGGCATAAGATTCAATAGCTGTAAATAGACCTTAGATGAACAAAAGATGAAATTTCCTGACAGTAAGAGAAATTAAACTTCAAAAGAATTTATCATAGGGAAATCCAGCACAGAAGAAGAGCGTTGCAGTGGGATGCAGTGCAATGCTGCCATGCCCGTGCCACCCTTTGCACCCACTGATCTGGACACCGACTTGCATGCCGACGCCCCCTTAGGCCTGCCCCACTGCCAACAGCTTGTGGGGCGACCACCAGACCTGGGGCTGATGCTGGCTATCATCACCTGCCCTGCTCACATGGGGCTACCATGCTGGCCTTCCCACAAGCAGCCTGTCTTTTCCCCCCTCCAGCAAAGTGCCTCCCTAGTGA
This sequence comes from Nycticryphes semicollaris, assembly GCA_013400055.1. Classification (NCBI taxonomy): domain Eukaryota; kingdom Metazoa; phylum Chordata; class Aves; order Charadriiformes; family Rostratulidae; genus Nycticryphes; species Nycticryphes semicollaris. The sequence continues at coordinate 904,963 of VXBJ01004046.1, forward strand.
TGCTGGTCTTGTGCTTATGAGCCGGTGGCAACAACTGAGCAGTGTCCTTTTGCAAGATCAAACACTGCTATACATTATTGCTATGAATCTGCCTATACTAGAGACAGGGAAATTAGAAAGGTGCCACCAAGCCTGGTGACTCTCATTATCCACTGTGTCAATATAAAGTGGCCTTTATGTAAAATGACGGCAAAACCCAACCTGAATAAAGGGCACTTACACTGAGGAAGTTCTTTCGTAAACACTGTATGCATATTGCTGTTACACTGTCCAAAGGAGAGTTCCCCGCTATGGCACCCTCCTCTTACTTGCCATGTTCTTTGAGATCAATCTCTGGTAAGAGTCTGCATGTGTTATCTGAGCAGATTCCCATATTTTGCTCAGTACATTACATTTACCCAACGTTTAATGTCTCCATACTCTCCTGCACAAAAGAGCCTGCTTTGTTCACCAAGCGGTACCTGCTCTGCTTTCAGCAACAGGAAGATGCACTGAACACAGCAGGAGTTAGGAAAGTCCAAAGCAAGGTGCTTGCACTCTCCGTTCCAGAAAATATTTTTAGTTAAGAGGACAGCGAAAAGCAACGTGCAGAAATTTGAGACCTACCTGTGATCTAGCTCAAAGCCTCTCAGCTCTCCTATACACAAAAAGAGAGTTCAGCTTTCTTGGATTTGTGACCATCCAGCTGCTGCTTCTTTTGCACTCTGCCTCCCTGCAGCCCAAAGAATGCCCGATTTCATACTGCTGTGGGGACTTTGTACCCCACACCTGCCTCCCAGTGCTGCCACTTTTTGGAAACAAAAGCCATGAGATGCAGTAGATGCTGAAAACAGGATCATATGCAAACAGTGTCCATCAGAGATGTAGTGTAAGAATTTTTATGATGAATACTGCTGAAGAAAAATCAATACAGTGCTCAATTTTAGTTCCCTAAACACTCCCACCACAAAAAAAAAAAGCAATTACAAAGAAGTACCAGCAACAGCAAAACTTACTCCTGAACTCATGGTTAAAAATTGAGTATACTCACAGCTACCAATACAAATTGGTTGCTTGAAAAGCAAAATCAGTAAAAAAGCCAACATGGACCAATACAAATTGGTTGCTTGAAAAGCAAAACCACAGTAAAAAAACCCAACACGTACTTTTCGAAACAATCCAGGCATTCGCTCCACATGTCACTCGCAATCCACTACCAATACATCAGAGCAGCCCTTCTCTCTCCCCAGCATACAAACTGGGCTCTCTGCAGAGCTCCCAGCAGCACTAATCACAAGGGCTCTGGCCCTCTAAAATTCAAATACTAGTAAAAGAGCAAAGCTACTCCTTAGAAACTCTGAGAACTGCTCATGAGGAATTCCTGCGTGCCCATCAGGACTATTTCATGACCCTTCATGGAACAGTAGCTTTGATTATGAATATTACAGAAGAGAAGAATAGTTGGGGTTTTTTTAATCCTACAGACATAATGTTTCACAAAGTTATGATTTCTGGTGTCACAAATTACTTTTTTATCCCAGATTGTTTGTATCATTATTAGTCTGCAGAGTTATTCCATGTGTGATGCATTTAAATATGCAAGCAGCTTATCAAAGTACAGTCTTAGTAAGCAAAATAAATGAGACAATTTTAAAAATCCTTTTAAGTTCCCTTTTTCTTTGTATAATTTATCTGAAGAACTCTTGGTTGAGCATCTCTGTAGATACAAGCTCTGTCAAGTACCTCTCTTATTTCCCAATGTGCTGTTATAAAAACAGAAGGAGAGAGATGATAAAACCACCACAATCTTCAAACAAAACTAACAAGATAACACCAATAGAGAATTTTCAGGTTAAAGTTGGTAGGACATATGATAAATTGTATAAATACAGCTTTAACATACATCCAGAATCCCTTCCCCTGAACTTCCAGGAAAAAAAAAAAAAAACAAAACTAATACCTCACTGGAAAGGACAGGATGTACAATTTTAGGAGGTTGTTTTGTTTCTGGAAATTTTATTTAACTTAAAATTGGGTTTATCAGAGTAAAGCAGGCATCAACCTTAATGGGGGGAATGGTGACTGCAGCTCCATAGTACCTCCTTCCCCTGGGAGTCAGCTATCAAAGTTATCTGCGAGATGCTGTCAAAAACTCAGTGCCATTCCTACTGGGAGTACAACTAAAAATACCAGTCCAAATTAGCAGTGTGCAAAGACAGTCACTAAGTACCTTAACACATTCCTGCCAGAACACATGCAGAGCATCTACTCAAATTATATTACCATGTACCTTTCTGAAGCCCCCCCCACAATAGTTCAAACTATTTTTAGGCTATTGCTGGTGGGAAAAAACAAAACCAAAAAACCCCCTGGCAGCAAAAGTATAAAAGAAGCCCATCCCATGAAAAGTTCCTCTGTCTTTTCATATCTCCATGGAATAGCCATAAGTAACATATTTAAGTGTATCCACTTCAGCAGAATATCCAATAAACTTTACAAAGGGTGAGGTCTGGAGACACTAAGCTCTGCTGCGCTGTCTTCAACTCCACGAAATCCCTTTTCCTTCCTATTACCAGGAGACACTATTAGAAGCATAAACCATATATTGTATTCATTAAACACTTTTATTTCCTGTCACAGCTGCAGCTGCTTCGGTACCGCTGCTTGTTTGTATCTTCAAAAACTCCAAATCCTCACATACAACAGTAAAAATGGTTTTTTAATAGCAGGTGCAGGTGTCTGACTCAGAATTGTGAAGGACAGCTAATGTCCTGTAATTTATGTTACTGGTGACACGGTTTCACTTTACTAGCTAGTTGGTTTGGCTTTTTTTCCCCCCCAAGCCCATTGGTGTCAAAGCGTTGCTCGTGCAGGGCAGAGGCAGCTTTGGGGTTTTGCTAATACAGAGGGTGCCGGTGTTTGGCCGGGGGAGGAGAAGGGGAAGAGCCACCCCCTGTGGCTGACTCTTGGCAAACAGCAGCAACAAAGCCAGCGCTGTGACTGTGAACCTGCCACACGTTTCTTACCACTGCTTTTGTCCTGCTTTTACCGTTCCTCACCTTCTTGCTGGGTTTGTGTCAGCTCTGCCTCTGCCCCTTCCACCTTCCATCGAATGGACACGCATCTCAAGAGCTCTAACAGTGACCATTAGTAATATTAGTAATACTGCCATCCCCCATAAATATTCCTTTTTGTTGTTTTAATGTCATTGTACGTTGAAATGTCATTTTGATGCCATTTGCAGCGCCACTCTCAGTGTCAGAGGCTGAGCTTGGCAGGCAGCAGAGCGGTCCCTCCCCGCCTGCTGCAGGACAAGTGACAGCTTCATGGACTCGTGGCAGAGAAGTGAGCAGCAGCAAATGCACTGGATGCTAAACTGTCCCCTCCTCCAGCCGGGTGGCTCTGCTCCTCTTGCCTGTCAGTGGCAAGTGCTCAGATAAAGCTAACTTTAAAAATCTAAAAACTCAAATAGAAGTATCAAAAACTTCAGGTCCCCTTCAAAGATAAATTAATTCAACTCTTCACTGAATCACCTCAGAGGAGTGTCTGGTTCTACACATTTTAGGATAGAAGATGGTAACTACTTCACGGGTTTGTGTCATTTTCTCTTTTCCTTTTTCTTCAGATCCTCTACCTGGCAACAACCTCACATTCAAGGGAGATGTAAGGAGGAAGGGAAGAACCATCATACTTGTTCCCTGCTCTTTATTTTGGAGTTTTGCAAAACACCATCTCTTACAACACTCCTGCCAGGCTCTGACAAACTGTTTTGCTCGCAGAGCCACAGGCTGGATGCTGGTGATGCCTCCGCCATCCTCTGGCACCAGCTCCTTCTCCTCTCCTTGCAGGGGCATGCTCACCAAGGCAGGGTGAGAAGACCTTTTTCCTCCTGCAGAGGCAGGAGCAGCAGCTCTGCCAGGTTCCCAGCACAGCCCTCTCCTACCACCGCTCCCGGGCAGAGCAAGGCAAGCGCAGCCCCAAAGCTGCACACACCAGAAATTTTCACACGTTGAAACAACATACGTAAGCATTTGGGCTAATCAATCTTATCCTGATTTAGTTACAAATGTTCATGCATAAGGGATTCTAAATCCAGGCGCCCTCAGTGCAGAGACCAGCGCTAAAGGCTTTGCTTCAGCTGCGGCAGAAATACTAATCAAGATGTTGCGCTATAGCTTGAGATTATGGCATTAAAACAAGGATGGAATGGTTTCTTCCCCCAGCACACTATCAATCTAATTTAAAATGGCATTTTTATAGCTTTTGCAGAAACATGAAAATTAGAGGGTCAACTTGCTTAATAAAATATGACAGGGGTTTTTACTACAACATTTTTCTTTTTTATATTCTTATTAGAAATAATTAGAAATTTAATTAACAATTGATGATCAGACTCACTGTCTCTGATGAAGCCATTACTATCCATGAATAAAACAGTCTTTCCCATTATTGGCCTAAGAGTAAATTTAAATTAAGGCAAAAATCCTACAGACAAGATTCTCAGTGAGCTCAAACTGAGGTTGTGCTTCTTTGTAGCAGGGTGGTGTTTGACTTCCATGAGCTCTTCTGGCCTTATACCTCCTTGATAAGATGTTCTGAGTTTAGGTTTCTTGCCATCTAACATCCCTTATGAGCATCTTCTACCTTCTAGCTAAAAAGAAAACTCTAACTTTAAAAATACTTCAAAGTAACTGATTTGATTCTGAAGTTCTGTGTTTTCCTAGGATTGAAAGCTGCCTGTCATTTATTGCATGTAGAAATCAGGATCTAAATAAATAAGCCTTTTGATTTTAGAAAATCAGCATGACAGCAGCAGAACAACAGCTCTACTATAGAGATCGTTTTGAGTACGTCACCAAAATAAAAAAAAACTACTCAAGTGATAATTTAACAAAATATTATACATTTTTGACCCAGTTACTCATTTGCAGTGGTCCAGGACGGTGATACAGACCAAATGAAGTCCTCCCAGCCAGAACAATAAAGTCAACACAAACCAATAGCAAATATCTTTTTCCATATCTTCTCTGCCCCCAGGCTTTCCTATCTGAATTTCTTTCTAAAAGGAGTATCGATCAACTGAAAATCTAATTTGAGAAAAAGAGAAGAAAAAAAAAGGGTGGGGTTTATTTCTCTGATATTCAGAATGAGAAGCTTCAACAGACAGGGGAGCAATTCATTGCTGCTTGTATTTTATTTTGAAAAAAACAAAGTTTGTGCTTTGATTACAAGAAAAACATCACTCACTCATAAAAACTTGTCTGCAGTTAGGAACTTAGAACATAATTTTTAATAACTGAAGTACAATGAAGTGAGCTTGAGACTCTCAAGGCAAAGGAAGAATGAATCAGTAAGGAAATCAACAGCTACCGCTCCTTGCCTTTCACTCCCAGTATTGCTGATCCACCCAGCTGGATTACTGGGACGTCTTCTCCTGCACTGCCCTGTTTGCACAAGGACAAGGTGCAGCAAGGGTGGCTCTCCCCTTGGTAGGGTGTTTCACATACAGATGGCCACAATTATCTGTGCAATGGGATGAGATGCTGCCCAGTGCTGTTTCCCCACCCATACAAAATCTGTCCCAGGCACCACAAACATAGGTGATACTGCTGGAAGAGCTCCTCCTTCCTCTGCAGGAAAATGCCTGAAACCTGGCATGGTCTATTATACATGTCTCATCCATCTCCACTCAAAACCAAATTACTTCATCTCTTGATTTATTATCACAGTGGCAGGAATACATCACAAGGTGCAACAGGCAAACTGGAGTAATCCTTGACTTTCCATAAAATATCTTCCAGAAAACTGGCCTCAGGGCCTACAGACGTGGATCCTAAGAGTTAATTTTCTGGATTTATAATCCATTTTGAAAATGGACTATAAAAAAAAAAAAAAATCCCTGATTCACATGTTAGGATCAGTTACCTACTTATTTTTTAAAATAGCTTTACACCTATAAAACCTCTGTCTTACCACAGGCAAGGAAGATAACCACAACCATCTTCCTTCCACATGTGCATTTTAAGCTAGCAGGGACACTCAATGGGCAATGACACTGTAAAATTACTTCTGTGTAAGACAACAACTACTTTTGGGAAGAAATATTTACTATGTTCCTACACAGTATCTTACAAAGATAACCATGAATGGTGGCCACTGATAGAACAATTTCAAATACCAGCTACCAGTCTGCTTGTAAAACCTAGCTAGCAACACTTGTTTAATCTCAGATTACCGACACTGCCACGTGGATCTTCAAAAGTTTGATCTACTCAGTTATAGCAGGCCTTGCAGACAGAAGTCTCGAACTACTAGGACCTTGAACAGGCAAAATAAGATAGGGAAATAGAAAACACAGAAGAGCAAGGTCAGAATGACTAAGTGCTTTATTATTCCAACACACACAGCACATGTTAACCACATGATAACCAACCATAAACTAACCCTGAGCACCTGAACAATGTATGATAACCAATGGTAAGTTAAAGCTCTTTGCATGAGTAAGGCAGTGAGTGGTATAAATATGAGCCTGCAACCAGAATAAAGGGTCTTCTGATTCACCCACATCAGAAGTCTGTGCCTTCAATTCTCCGCACTCAGTCGAACCTCACTGTGCATTTTGTGACTCGGCTCAGACATCTCAGTCTGTGCTGTAGCATGCTTGATGCCTTCTAAGGGAAAATAGCATACTAGTATCATTCATTTCCCTTCCTCCAGTGATTAAAAAGAACATGGTTTGTCCCTTCACAGTCTGAGTGATGGCACTAAGTGCTCACCAGACCGTTCCTTGCAATGCCACCACTATTTGAGGACATCATTCCCAACTGTAAATACAAACTCCATCATTTTTGTGAAGTGGTAATAAAGCCCAGGACACTAACCATATTGATTTTTGTTGTGTTTATCAGTCTCTTTATATCTCTGCAAATCCCTAGTGATTCTGATACCACTTTCTAACAGTGCATTTTTCCTGTTTTCCACAGAATTAAATGTCAGCAGATGGCAACTTATGCTTTGTTGTTGCCATTCAGCAATTTAATTGCACTAAATGGGGAACAGCATCTTATTGCATAATCTTTTTGCACTAACTCCGTGATATTTTAACATCTTTTTCTGCCATCTTACTAGGCTGAAGATAAAAAGAGTAAATGGTAAACCTGTTACCAGCCTGTATTTCACTGCTAACCACTTCAACTGTGATTCAGCAACTTTGCAAAGCTGAGAGGTAAAACTTATTTAACAATCACAAATTCGGTAAACATTGTTAAGTGCTTAGATTTAAGTGGTTTTGTGAAGATTGTCTCAGGGACATATGAATAAACAGCCCAGTACATTATATACTGTTGTCACCAGTGTAAACAGATCTCTGGCTTTTTTCTTGTACGATACCAACTTTCTACCTTGTGCCACCACCTCGTCTGTTTAATTCGGTCTACACCTCTGATGCATGGGAACAGCTGTAGAGGTGGTTGAGCATCCCTGATCACTTGAAACTTAAATAACATAGCTCTGCCCCTTCCTATTCTTTCCAGTCCCTAAATCCATTTATACTGTATTCCCAGAGACCTTTAGAAATATTTTCATAAAGACTAGGAGAGCCAAAGCACCCTAAAAATGGAGTTACGTTGCATCTAGTTGTCTTTTAACCACCATTTCCTCACCTTCTTCATGGGGGATGCAAACTGTTTCTGCAGGACCCTCATGGGGCTCCAGGCCGGTGGATGTGCTGGTGGGGGGGAGATGGGCTGAGATCAGCCCCAAGAGTAGGAAACAACCCACAGCTGTGGGAAGTTTGTGACTTCAGAGGTGACTGTGTCATTTAAACTGGCCTCGAGTTGTGCTGGGCTCAAAATCTCACAATACTTTCTCTCACGCTGGAAAACACAAAGTATCTTGAGGCTGAGCATTTGAACCTACTCAAATTTTAATCTGGGCGAAACAAGAAATGGAAGGATTGTATAATCTTTACCCACACCACAGTAGACAGCTGCACAGCAAACTTTTGATAATTCAATACTGCTATGGATTTCTACCTGGAACACTGCAAAAGCAGGAATGCTGCAGAATTGTCACTAGTTTGTATTACATTAATGCTAAAAGAGAGCTTGTTTTAACATGTGCTAATATTATACCTGACTCCAACAACTTATTTAAAGGTTTCCTTGCAAATGTACCAAAGTTACCAAACAGAAGAACAAATCCAGGGTTATTCATTAAATAGAACTGTTTCTATAAAATGGATGCAAAAAATGTAAGGACTAGCAAAATAAGAAATCAAGATAGAGTAATTTGCTTTTTCTTTTCAAGGTAAAGGAAGGAATGAGCAGGCCTGCAACAGGCCTTGCAAGAAGCATGTCAAGATTACGTTTTTGTCATCAAGTGACTGAAAACATTTCATACTCATGCAAGCCCCTGTATCAATTCACCTTTAGAAGAATCTGACAGAAATAAGCATAACTTGGCAGAAAAAACATATGCCTTTCAGCATTGTTGACTATCCTAACCATTTACAGGGGTTGTTCTAGATCTTGAGCAGCTCTAAGAATTAAGCCCAAAAAGTAAGCAAAGGAAATTTTTAATACTTATATGAAACCACAAACCCCAAATGTTAATGTCTGCAAATAAAACAGAGGTTTCAATGGCTCCAAATGCAAATGGCTGCTAGTAAGCTGTATGCCTTAAGACCACAATCAAGGCAATGTCAAATCAGAGAAAATCATGTATGCACAAAGTTGTCACCCGTCACCTTGGATATCCATTTGTATTTATTGGAGCTTCATCTCTTGTGCAATGAGTGACTCAGGCTGCTCTAGGATCCAGCATCTTTCACAGTAATGGGTTCACTGAAGCTGTAGCGCTGCTCTCGGCTTCTGCGCAGCAGTTGGCCTGGGGTTACAAACTGTACTGTTTATTGAACCTCATTAAGACTGCTGTCATGTGGAATCAGCTTAGCTTGGCTTTAAGAAAACATTAGAGAATTGCCTAAATGTGCAATTCCCTTTGAAGTCGGAATGCTTAGTGTGTAACATATTCTACTGATTCCAATACATTGTATTCTATGAGTAAGAAATGGTCGCACGCCTTTGTTGGTTTAAAACCTGCCTCCAACAAATTTAATAATTATACCAAAATAATCTGAAGTCAACTTGCAATTAATGTGACAACGTGATCATTTGTCTAAGGAACAAGACCCAAATCTTGATCATGAAGGAGATGAAAATGCATAGTATGTGTCCAATATCCTTGTCAAGAAACCAAAGAAGTATTTTAAATTTCATATTCACCTCAGCTGGCCCAGAATATTTATTGAACTGTTATCTCACATACTATAAAGCAGTGACGAAGTGGGTTCTGCATGAATGCTATCTCTTCGTGGCGCCATTACAACTGGTAGTCTTATTGTAGAACCAGACCTTAGCAGCTTGTGATATATTGTGCAGTAATTAATACAACAAGCCTGTCATATATTATCATAGTGTTCCTGCTCCAGAAGTGGGACTGGCTTCCGGGAGATATGGAGGAGAAAAAAACCCTTCCCCTAATACATTTGTACATTCCCTTAGAACTATTTTATATGTCTACACAGAAAGAAAGTCTTAGAAAATGAGGGTGACAGAAGTGGGCATTTAAGCAATTTTTATAAAGACAGAACATGGGTAACAGTTTTAAGTGGCTGAGGGACAGACTTAATAGCTTTCCAAGCTTTCATAAATTGTGATAAAGAACACAAGAGAAAGAATGAAGTCAAGCTAAAATAAGGAGATAATTCCTAACACTAACATCAATTAATAAAGTAATCATCCAGGCATTGAACCTGCTTCTGCTAACATCAGCAGCAAAATTCTCAGCAATTTTGTAAGATGACATCCAATGCAGAAAAATGAAAAGCTCCTTTATCAAACTAGATGCCCCAGTAATTTCCTCTGGGAATTGGGCTTTTTTTTTCTGCAAGTAATTCCTGTTATAAACAATATTTTAATGAACTTTCACCTACACCGAGAATGGAGTTCCCACCTTTGTATTACGCAGAACTGTTCAGAGCTGGGATTTAGCATTAAACTGATGTCATTTATAAATAAAAGTATACTCTTTTGACCAGAAAGCCCATGCAAGTGATGCACGTGAAGGGAAGGTAGGAAAAAAAAAAGGTATAAAGACATATTCAGAATCCTCAGGGTGTATCCACTGAGAAGCGTTACTATATTCTCATAGACTAAAATCACCTCCATAACTTGCCAATCCATCTTTTTCACATTTCTCTTTTGAATTCTCCTCAGTTTATCAGTTTTCCCATTCTTCCCTGTAACTTCCAGAGGATTATTCTACATTACTGAAGCTCTATAGAAAGAAGAATGTCCCTCAGAAAAAAATCAGACATATGAATTCCACCTCGTATGTGGAATATTTGATTACTTCTACATTTTGTATGTGAATATATTAAGTCCAGGTATAAAATGTGAGGAAGGCTGTAGAACTTCCCCGCTAGCTAGCTCACAGCAGAAACTGCAGTAGTTTCTTCTATTTTCAGTTACATTTTTTTCCTCTTATATAGTGAATTTAAGACTCGATATTGCATGAGGAACTAAACTCTTCCAATGTGACATTATCTTTACATTTAATTCATTAATTTCCTTAGATTTAGTGCCATTACAGTTCTTAGCTCTAGAATTAGTGTCATTTAGATTTAGTGCCATTACAGTTCTTAGCTCTAGATCATACTCTCAGGTAATCATTATTCACAACTATCAAATAACCAGATCAATTCAAGTATCCTTTCTGGAGCTGAAAATTTTTGTGCTTAAATGTTTAACATGAGAAAAGAAAATCAGAACCTAGAGGAAGAAGGGAGTCCAGCATGACTTATCATCCTCCACTAACCCAGCAGGCCAGAGAGAACTGTAAGAAAATAAATGCAAGTCCCTTCAACACAACCTTTGATATAATGATATCAATCTTGGTTTTTTTCTTTTCCTGTTTGAAAATTATGTAAATTTTCTTTTCAACTCTCTATCACTATGATCATTTCAAGTGAACAGTAATCTGATAGTCTCTTTTATAGCCTCTTTGGAATATTCTCAGAAGTCTAGGCTCTCTTTTTTTTTTTTTCCAAAATCAAAAGTGGCTATTATTAAACTCTGAAAGGGAGTCAGTAATATTTATGAAAGAAATCAAGAAGACTGGGACAATCCCACTCAGCCTCATGGTATCACTGATCCATTTAGACACATAAAAGCAACACACTAAAAAGAATTGGCAAGTTTAGGAACAAATGGAGATGATGGAGATGGATATGCAGTAGGCAGTAATAAAGCAGCACTTCAGCACTGAAAACCTGAACTCATGCCTTTCATTAGCACAATGGAGCAAACATTTAACTACTGTATAAAGGCAAAACAAAGTAATCAGAAAACAATCCAAACCCATTCTCTTAGACGAAGTCCTTCTATGCTGAAATAAAAAGGCAAACCCTCTTTATGACCCAAAGAATTCATATTACAACAATAAAAGGAAAACAGAAATATGAATGATTATGTTTTGACTGTGGTCCACCATTATGGCAGATGAAATGTCAGCTGCTGGGACTCATTAGACCTTCACCTAATAAGCTTTGCTTTCACTGCCTAAATGGCAATTGGACGGAGTGCTGGGCTTTAGCTGTGCTGTCTGCACTCTCCTCTTCACTTGGCCGTGACCTTCTTGGCAGAAGATAATGCTTTTAGCATTGTATTTCCCTTTATGCCTACTTTTTTCTAACATGAGTCATGTATCCAGGTTTAGCCCCATCACATAAAAGTAATTAAAACACCACAAAGCCCGTGTAGAAATCCAGGGTGAGAACAGGGGTTCTATTATTGACAAGCTATTGACAAGCTGCGAGAACGAATGAGCAGAACCCAAGGAAAGCTTCCTCCAGCCAGAAGTTTAATTTTCTGAGCAATAAGGATTTTTCTAGTATTCCTCAGAAAAACATCACCCTGTCGTAACAAAATTCTGACCGTTTCATTACCACTGAGTCAATGTGAAGGCCTGTTTGAACTCACTAGACCTTTTGTCCCAGTGGCATCAGCTCCACACATTAATTATTGTGTTTAAAAAAATGCATAATCCAACACCTTTTAATTTCTTTGAAATAAATATTTTGCCTTACAATGCAAAAAGTATTATAAGCATTATCTTTTCTAATGCCATCCATTGTTTTGTGTACCTTATCCTTTTGCTGCTCTTCCATTTCTTAGCGATTCAAACAAACATATTGTCTATATTTCCCACTGATCTCTTCTACATTGTGAACATCAAGAACCAGCACAACTTTACCTCCTTTATACAGACAAGGATCAGCCACCTCAAAGTGGCATTGAATATCAGGCACTAGCAACAAAATACTCATTAACCAGATGGATATTTTTATATATTCACAGAAGCCGATCAGACAGACAGGTCTGATCTGCCAGATTACACAGATAGGCTGTTTTGAAAACACAAACACTATGTAAGGAACACAGAATCATAGAATCACAGTATGGCTAAAGTTGGAAGGGACCTTAAAGATCATTAAGTTCCAACCCCCCTGCTACGGGCAGGGGCACCTCCCCCTTGATCACGTTGCTCAAAGCCCCATCCAGCCTGGTCTTGAACACTTCCAGGGATATACAACTTCTCTGGGCAACCTATTCCAGTACCTCACAACCCTCACAGTAAAGAACTTCTTTCTGATATCTAATCTAAATTCTCTTTCAGTTTAAAACCGTTACCCCTCATCCTGTCACTGCTCTCCTGGAGTGTAGCGTCCCTCTCCATCTTTCCTACAGGTCCTCTTTGGGTACTGGAAGGCTGCCATAAGGTCTCCCTAGAGCCTTCTCTTCTCCAGGCCAAAAAATCCCAAATTTCTCAGCCTGTCTTCATAGGAGAGGTGTTCCAGCCCTTTGATTATCTTCATGGCTGTCCTCTCAACTTGCTCAAGCAGGTTCATGTGCTTCTTATGCTGGGGGCTCCAGAGCTGGACACAGTACTCCAGGTGGGGTCTCACATCCAAATTAAAGAATTACTGTGAAGGTAATACTGTCTACAAAGATGGCATGTATGTAAATAGGCACGTGTTCCCATATCACATGACAGAAAATATGACTGATATTATCCTACCTAGTTACATTTCAGTATAGGAAATTAAATCTTCACTAATAAGTGACCTATATTATAATTCTGTCTTCTGTTCTTAACACTACTAATTAAAATTATACAGCTTCTAGGAAGAGGGTAAACATGCTTCTAATGAAATAACTGATTTTTTTGGGGGGGATATTATCAAATCACCTAATTCACACAGGATTTTTATTCTATCCCAGCTAAAATACCACTTGCCCATGAACCATAAAACATTGTTAATGTGAAAATGGCTACAGATAGGAGACAAATTTAAGAATGGGAGAAACCTAACAGGAAGATTAATCTCAGGCTTGTATAAAAAACAGATACAGTTTCAAGAATATAAGTTTAAAACTTCACTTTAGGAAAGAGCAATCTCATGGAATAAAGACAAGCATTATCTAGCTACTGTGCTAGAAAATTATTCAAAATGTCAGTGGAAGTAGATTCAGAAGCTGGAGACAGGAAGCCTTATCCTGTCAGGTGCTAAGCAATTCTGGACGCTCCATAACTCTTGCTTTTACCAGATCATACAGCATTAAGAAACATCGAGCAGGATGATTTCGTAATTGTCATCCCAGGTAGAGGCTTTGAAATTCTAACCCTTGGAAGCATTGCATCCACGTATTATTGCCTATAACAAAACAAAGTGCAAATGTCAATCAAGAGAATTCCCCGTAAGGCTAATTACAAAAACATTTTCTTGAGAATCAGCAGTATTGCCCTGAGTCGGGCTACCTTCCCACTTGAGAAAATTGATGCTCGGGTGCATTCATTGGGTGGAAACAACAAACATGGTACACAAAGAAATTGAAGGATGTTTTCTTTCAATTACTCTGTCATCTTCTTCAAAGTGTTATAAATGTAGCAATGTTAGATATAAAGTTGAAAAATAGAAAATTTATTAGAAAAATAAAGCCTGAGAGAATCGCCTACAAAGAGAATTATTCTGGCTCCGCAACAACAGTTGTAGTAGTGTAGTAGTGTGTCACACTACACGAGTTCTGTTACAGGTTTTGTGTGTGTTCCTCTATCAATGGGTTTTGTATTGCACTGATATCATGTGATACCAAGGTAACAATGATATTTCTAGTAAAACCTTTACTGGAGAAATACTAAGGCTGGTTTTAGAATTGCCCAAATAGAGAATTTCCTTTCAAATAAGAGATCAATCAAAAATCAATATAACTGGTAAAGTTTTATAAATTAATCAATCAATAGAGAAAATCCTTGGATGTTCAAGAGGTCAGAGCCCCTGGGCTACACGGAATAGAGACTCACAGAATCACAGATTGGTTTGAGTTGGAAGGGACCCTTAAAGATCATCTAGTCCAACCCCCCTGTCATGGGCAGAGACACCTACCTCTAGACCAGGTTGCTCATAGCTCCATCCAACCTGGCTTTGAATGTTTCCCCAACTTCTCTTGGCAACCTGGTCCAGTGTCTCACCAGCATGATCATAAAAAATTTCATCCTTATATCCAATCTACCCTCTTTCAGTTTAAAACCACTGCCCCTTGTCCTGTCACTATGGGCGCTGTTAAAAAGTCTCTCCCCATCTTTCTTATAAGCCCCTTTCACATATTGAAAGGCTGCAATAAGGTCTCCCCAAAGCCTTCTCTTCTCCAAGCCGAACAGCTCCAACTCTCTCAGCCTACCCTCACAGGAGATGCTCCGGCCCTCTGATCATCTTTGTGGCCCTCCCCTGGACCTGCTCCAACAGGTCCATGTCTTTTCTGTGCTGGGGGACTCAAGAACTGAATACGGTACCTTGTGCCTGAAAAAAAAACAAGAGAATTAGCTACTGGAACTTTCAAGGTCCATCTAGGCCATACTTCCCTATGGAATGCTAACTACTGCTGCCCCCTTTCCTAGAGGAAAAAAAAAATAAAAAAGCTTACTTTTCCCTCGATATAAAAAAAAAAAAGCAGTTTCTGTGTACGGAGAGAGGAATGAGGAGAGATAGCTACAATGTATACAAAATAAATTTTTGAGCTACCATATTTTGAATTGTACTTCAAAAAGAATAAAACCCACAAAATTATTTAAAATAGTATTTGTTATCTTTTTTTTTTTTAAAAAAAAAAGCAAAAACAATATAAGGATAGGCCATCTGCAGATGTTTGGGGCTCTAAGTATTGACCGGGCACACAATACACACTACAGCAATGTGAAGTCAGGTGCCCTTCCCTCTCTGCTCTTTTTCCTTCTCTGATGACCTTCTCCTGCAGTCCACTACTCAGGTTTCCTTTTCCTGTTTTTGCTTCAATTTTATTTTCTACATTGAAGTACTTCAGAAGGAACTAAAAGTTATTACTATGATATATATATATATATATATATATATACTATGACACTTGGAATGTTTTCCCCACATTTAAAATAATTTCATTGTCGTTGTGCTACCTCTTTCCTTAATTTATAATCCTGACTCTGGTCACCTTCCTA
>VXBJ01004046.1:920765-989144 GCA_013400055.1 Nycticryphes semicollaris
ATCTTTTTTTTTTTTAAAAAAAAAAGCAAAAACAATATAAGGATAGGCCATCTGCAGATGTTTGGGGCTCTAAGTATTGACCGGGCACACAATACACACTACAGCAATGTGAAGTCAGGTGCCCTTCCCTCTCTGCTCTTTTTCCTTCTCTGATGACCTTCTCCTGCAGTCCACTACTCAGGTTTCCTTTTCCTGTTTTTGCTTCAATTTTATTTTCTACATTGAAGTACTTCAGAAGGAACTAAAAGTTATTACTATGATATATATATATATATATATATANCTATCCCTTGTTTCCATTCACTCTCTCATACTCCTCCCAATCCTTTAATTTCTCTTTTGTTTGCGTCCTTCCTTTATTCATTCAGTCCTTTTCTTCACCCTCATTTATTTACCATAATTTGGTAAAGAAATTATTTAAAAAAAAATGGAAAGGAGAGTACATGTAACAAACCAGATGTTTTCAGAAAGGAGTTTTAAGAGACGATTTTATGGACATTTCATGACAAACAGATCGGGAAGAAATGAGCATCTGCCAGCCTGTGTAATGCCGAGGTGTAAGATGCAGCTGAACGATGCTCACCGTTCCCGAAGGACCCTGGGATGGACATGGCTTACAGCACTGCTCATTTTATGTCCAGCAGCCCCATGCCAGCAACCTGTGCCATCCACGCTACAGAAAACATCTGTCGTTATTTTCATCTCATAGATCACACTCTTTAGAAGCAACAGACTCTGCACAAGCACAGCGAGAGACAGAAATCTGAGCCAGAGAACTAGATTCTTGTGCATTTACCAAATACCAAATTTAAAGGTTGGTATTAAATGGCTCTTTCTCCTCTATCTGCCAAACATTTAAAAAAAATTTATTAGGTAAAATTATCTGGCCCAAAGACCACTTATAGCTGTCAACATGTCATAAGTCCAGATTAAAAACCACAGAACGCAGCTCTACCTACATTTAATGAGAAAATAGGACATTATTTTACTCTTGAATGCACCTCCACAGTTTCTGCTGAAGCTAATGGACTACTCACAGTGGCAACTGCTGCTCTTCATAATTGCTAGCTCTGGTCACTGGGGACTTTAGACAAGGCTTCACATTTGTGCAACACCCCATATATCTCCTAATAAGTGCCATACTTACTGGCACCTTCGGGGACTGTCCATGGCCTGGGCGGGACCACGGGGCTTTGGGCAGATCATTTACCTCCCCTGTCCTTTGGCACCTACCTGCAAAACAGAGCAGGGCTCTTCTGTGGGAAGCCGAGAATAAAGTAGACTAAAAGCTTTGAGAAATCACTATTCAATGGCAACTGAATTCATCTGTGTACCTATTCTACCTGATTTTCAATGCCCGATTCCTACAGCTCATTTTTCTGAAGCTGAACGTCATCTTTACTGCTTATACATCCACAACATATTCACAGAGGGCACCTCCCACCTCTTTGCTTTCCTATTTACTGAGGCAAATATTTCACTACCATTATGTGCAGAAAGAAGAGGTGGGGGCATTGCCTTATTTTAAAATGGCATTACAAATACAACTCTACATTTCAGCAGGAAAAAACCCACAAACACTGCACTGCAGAAATACTAGCATACATGCCATTTAAAAGAGCTGATCCCAAATATTTGACAGTAGGAATGAGATTTTTATTAAGGAACCATCTACGTAATGCAATTTTTATTTTTTATATATCCTCGCACCACTGCTTTCACTAAAATGCAATGTTGTAAAATTGAAAAGGGCTCAGCTCCTCCTGTCTCTCAGAAGACATGTAGAGATTCCACTGGGGAGGGAACAGCAGGGCCTGAAACCCAAGTGATAATAGACCTGGTTCTGATCTGGCTTCGGCTGAGATTAAGCCCCTGTAGCACCACCAGGGTCAGTGAGTTACACCTCACATACAATGACATGAGGCTACAGAGGCCTCACACTGAAAAGGAACAGACACTACTGCAAACATGCAAAAAAATTGCTGGAGATTGCCGAGGCTGTAATCTTGCTGTAAGTTCCATGCCATCTGCCTTTCCATTCATAAACATGAGAGATTTTCAGAAAGGCATTACAGCATAGGGTTAAGCCCTTTCGCAGACATCACAATGACCTCGTCACTACAGTCGTGTCTCAAAACACCGCTTCATTTGGCAATTCCAGGCTACCCACCTCCAGCTAATGTTACAAGCAGAAACAACCATCTAAGAAATACTTAATCAAAACACCCACTGAAATGATGTTATATCCACTGGTCTAGGCCATTTTTTTCCTTATGAAACACACATACAGGACAGTCAAAAGGACAATTTACTTAAGCCAGTAAGTAGCAATATCTGCAATGATTTACTGCAATAGTAGAACAACAAGCACATTTGAGAGAAGAGCATCTTCTCATCTAGGTTACAACGCTCTTTAAAATGGAGCCGGAACAGCATTCACTGCCTTTTGGTTGCAGTGAATAGTTTGAAGGTTGAAATTACATTCTCTGTCGATCACTGGAAGACAGGCACAGGGACAGACTATTGAAAAATTTCACAGTGTCCTTTTGGCTGCCTTCCAGTCCCAGCTCCAAGAGGCTGCTATTCTATTTAATGTAACTGGAGTCTACCCTTAGGACTAATATCTTTCTTCCTGACAGTTTTTTGTTCTTTTTCAAGGCAGGGAAACAGCCACAGACCAAGAAAGACTGCCTCTCCCCAAACCTCTGCTGAAGGGCTCAGAAATGGAACAAACAACATGGTCAAAATACTGCTGCTTGACCATCTTGCAAACGAGTTTCTCTACAGTTTCACTGAAAAAGGACAGTATATAAAGCTGAGGATAGGATAATCCCAAGAAACAGAAATGATTTTAAATCAAAGAGATTTTAAAACAGCAATGTGTTTTGAGGAAAATTTGTTCCATAGCTACAATACATGGTGACCTGTCAGAATAAGATACTGTACTGCTAAAAGATTTAAGCTGCAGCTGATTCTTGTAGATAACAATGTGGGTATTTTTAATACAGACCACAGGCTAAACTGGCTGTCTGGCTGCATATAAGAGCTTCATATTTTTAATCAGTGATTCCAGAACAAATCCCAACCTGGTTGAAGTGTCTTCAAAACCTTCACACATAGAAGATTAAATAAATTCTCTAAGTGGATAGTCCTGGGTTAACTGCTAACGCCATTATGCACTGTTTGCACTGACCCGGTATTAAAGCCACAGCAGTGCACAGGTTCAAAAGCGTGGCTTAAAAAAGCAAACTCACAATAACATCTAACCTGCAGTGCCCTTGGGGCGTATACTACACATATAAGGGCAAGTTCTGCTATGTGATTGTTTTTCATGGCTACTGGCTTCAAAATTAGCCAAGCCTCTAACTGACCAATTTCTGCTGGTTGAGTTACAAGCTCTCTTGGCTGTCAGGCTTTGCCAATTACCAATGCTCCTCACAGACCTTCCTACTGCTCTGCACTGCAGATGCTTGTGCAGCACAGAGGTTCTGATGCACACAACAAATTGGCACCTTCTGCTTGTTATATCTGCAAGAAGCAAAACACTAAGGAGTTTAGCAGACATTTATGCTCCCCAAAATAGCCAGGGCTGATTCACATTTACCCCAACTCACGTAAGTTATCGCAATCACGTTACTTTGAGCAAAAACATCAGTTAAGGGGAATTTGTGTCAGGACCGCAAGCAAAGAACTATTCCATTACAGCATGCCTGTGCTGGGAAGCTGTTAACATCTTCAGCAATTTCCTTAGGAAATGTCAACAGCAACACCACAAAAAGCAAACATATTAGTTTGTCTAAATATTAAGAAGAGCCTGAAACAGTTTCTAAAATGTCAACATGAAAACCACCCTCAAAACCAGCATGATTTCTTTTTGTTGAAAACATAAATAGTCCTTATGTTAGTTTGGAGAGCAAATGAGAGACAGCATGGATCTCAGAGAGAAGCAGATTCCACCTTCACAGTACACAAGGAACATATTAATCATACAAACAGAAAGTCTTTTGAGGGAAAGGCAAAAGGTATTCTCTCTCCATGGTAAGAGAAGCAAATGTGTAAAGATCCTGCTTTCAGAAAAAGAAGGAAGTCTGAGGGGATGGCTAATATTTGCCAATTACTGGGTTACTGTTTTCTGTACAGAGTGAAGTGCCAGGTATCTTGCACTTAACATATTGCCTTGACATACTGCATAACACAATCACAAGAATCTAGTATTGACAACTGCCTTAATGAACCCCAAACATACAACACTCTCGAGAAACCTTCCACATTTTATAATATGCTAATTATTATTAGATATTTTAGTATTTTATAATATATAACATTATTATTTATCATTATTACCACTGTTTGATTATTAGCAGTGCTGCACTCATACTTCTCTTTATTGCAAATAATCCTATATAAAATCAGCTGGAAGTTTATTACTTCTGTCCTCTGCACCTAAGAAGCAGCCTTTACTTGTGTATCCAAGAACAAATGACCACAGGCCTCATCCTTTCCATCTGGAGAAGAGAGAAAGGCTGCAACGTGCAAAAGGAGGTATCAAGCACAACTAATATCCAGTACCAAGAGGTCTGGGATTTATGGTTTTCATAGAATTTTGCTAAATAGGAAGTGGCTTTATTGCATGGAAATAGAAGCCAAGCCACCAACAGCTTACTGTCCTTTCCTCAAAGCTTGTTTATTGCCCTGCAAAAATCTGGAAAAGCTACCCACCTGCAATACTCCAGATAATCCCATATGGTTCTCACTCCTCTAGCCAGCAGGAGGCAAGACCTCGAGCTCTCCCTTCACCCAGTCTTTCTGTTACATCCAGCTCCCCGCAGCCCGGTCTAAGAGCCAAACCCTGGTTAGCCCTGTATAAGCTAAAACTTCTCTACCATGTCTCAGCCTTCCTGGAAAGCACCAACAAAAGGAGGACACAGGTTAGGTGATAAACTACTTTTATCTCTGGTCCTTTCACTTGAGAGTCTGGGAAATAGAGCATAATCTGATTTTTTTTTAGCATCAATTAATTATCATGAGGCTGCAACACTTAGCTCGTTCAGGGTCAATAGTTCGTTTGCCATTGCCTTTATGAGTAAGGACAGAATGAACAGATTATAAATGTGCAGTTGTGCTTGAAATATTTTTTTAGAATTTGTCAGCTAAAAATTAAAATAAATTCACTGTTAATAATAAAATATAGTTACTCTGTCATTACAAGTTTCCATGCTTACCATATCTCTAATGATTTATAGTTTCTCTGTTTTATTTTTTTTTTCCTTTTCCAAACAAGCACAAGGATCTGTTTCATTGCTAGAACACTTGAGCTGGAAGCTGAAAGTCAGGTTAGATGCTTACTCATCAATTAGTAAGTAGGATTTTGCAAGTGAGGTTCTGCCCCAGTGGCAGCTATCAAGTTACCGGTTACTGCAGCCCTGTCACACACACCCCCACATCCACACCCTGTATTTATAGCCATAAATGTTACTGCTTTTATTCATGGGAGTTGAAAGACTTCTGGACAGGTTGGGAAGAGGTCTGACCTCAGCTCTTCCTTTGAGCTTGTTCTAAGGAAAGTGATTTCTAATGAAATCCGCTCACTGTCCTCACAGCTGCCACTGCCTTACTCTAAACAGCAACAGAAACTCATGACTCTTGTGAAAAGCAGGCATGATCACTGAAATCAGTGCAGTGCCGTCTTTTTCCTTTGAAGTTCTCCCCAGTTTACACTTTGGAATGAAAAGTATTAAGAAAAGACGGTACTGCAGCTCAACAGGCAGCAATCACAGAGCAAAGAGCTCTCCAGTCAGCGCTTTAAGTTCATGATGAAACAGTGATTTGGGAGGGAAAAAAGCTGATACTCAGCACCAGTTTCAGGGACAGAAGGAATTCTCCCTCTCCTGCCACACACACAGATGCTGTGCCTCTTCTGGATCCTGCCGGTAACATGCTCCTGAGGCATTTTCTGTTACCATCACAGACAGTGCAGACATGCTATGGCAGCTTTCTCTGGTATTCCCCCTTCCTATAAACACCTCAGGGTTCCACATGTTTCATTTGCTTTATATATACAAATGCAATTTATTAATTTGGGGAATTTAAGGGAACATACTTTATTCAAAGGAGGTTTATGAACATTCTTACTTTTAAGGTGTTCTGAGGGCAAGTTATTTCATAGAGAAGACCCACGGGAATAGAGTAAGACAAAGGGGTTTAGGTTTTTTTTTCTCAGCTGCTGCCTTCAAATCTCTAATTCCCACTAGAACGGCTGGAATATGCCCAGGACAAAGCCTCTATTACTATTCAAGCCCATGCCCACCTGTGACCACAACAAGACTTCAAGTTCAGCTGAGAAGACAGCTGGCAGCTGAGATGACATGGATCCAATGCACAGCAGTCTTGTTTCTAGCTCACAATCTGTTTCTCCTACTGATGTGGATAGATTTTTAATATAAAGGAGTGAGTCTGGTCCCTAAAGATTATATGGAGTAGGGCAAGAGCTTCCCAGGATCCTGACAACATTTTGAGTCTATCCATTGCTTTCTACTGCTGTTTGTGCAACCAAAAAGGTCTGACAACAGGACTAGTGCTACCTGTAAAGTTAAAAACATTTGCATTTGTGGAACTAGGGGCAAAATGTGAAGTTATAAAAATACTGAAAAGGTATCATAATTTTAAAGCAAATCTCCATTTAGCCACATTTAACCTCACTATCATCCATATAACATACTCCACTTTCTCTTTGGAAGGAGATGCATTAGTCCCACAGGATTCAGCCATTCTCTTTGAATTAGTAAGTATTTCTTTCATGGCCCACAGGGACAGCCCTGAAATGTAAGGAGGAAAACAACTCTCTCCTTCAGAGAAAGAACAGCACAAAAGCATAAAAGATGCATTCACTCTGTGAGTGACTTTGGTTAAAGCAAAACAGAAACCTAGGGTGGCCAAGGAGGAGCTATCAAGTGACAAAGGGGGGGACAGAAAAGGTGGGAAAGAGGCCTTTGATATCAAGGGATGTTGTGATGCCTTTTATCTCCAATGCTGGAGATGCTGGACCCGGAAGGTTTAAATAGATTGACTGCTACTGCACACCAATGTCTGTGTAAATCACTACAGCACAGTAAATTTTACCATGGCATCTACAAGAGCAATTTCAAATTCAGTATAAAAACACCGCAGCACCACAAAATTCAGACCCCTGCAGCATCACTGGTTTCTGACAGTGTTGTAGGGATGTAAAGTTAGGCGATGAGTATGCATTACTTTCTCTTCCCAGCTGTGCTGGGTGAGAAGGTTACAGCTCCAAGAGCCGCCAGCTTCACTGACCATTCTGCACATCGTTTCAGCTCTAAATGGTCTTGGGTTAAATCTCTTTCTCCATAAAGTCTTTAGGGAGTGACAACCAGAAACTAGAGCAGAATGAGAAAAAAACGTGTACTCACCCACACCAAATTGTGGAGTGTGGCCACTCTTCTGAATTTGGCAACCCCGATGTTGCTACCTGTTCTTTCTGAATTTTGCTCAAAATAAACCCAGAATTTATAAACTTTGTTTCCCTCTCTAATTGTAAAGAGTTTTATGAAGCATCATGAAACATCCACAAGATCATGAAGCTCATCAACTGACATTACAGGCAGGTACAATAGCTGTAAACTCACAAGGGAAAAAATACCAAAAAAAGAAAAATCCTAATATTTTATTGAGTTCTATTTGAGGAAAGACTTTTTTTTTTTTCCCCAAAAATGTTTCCTGTTACTCTGATTAAATCCATTTGTTCACTGTAACGTGAACAGCACTTGAAGCTCCATTGATCAGTGTGATCATTGCTGACATTTTCACAATAGCTTATATGGGTTTAGGGTTATTCTTGATTCTTCCAATGTGCATTTAGAGGACAAGTCATTACTGTGGATTTTATTATGCACAGACACATCAAAATTACTTTTCAGCATTTTCCATTATTTCAGGATAAAGGAGAACGTTGCCTCGGTTGATGAGGAATGGGTTAAGGACCAGCTGAGCAACCTGGATGTCCACAAGTCCATGGGTCCTGATGGGATGCACCTGCGGGTGCTGAAAGAGCTGGCTGAAGTCATTGCTAGACCACTCTCCATCATCTTTGCCAAGTCGTGGGGAACAGGAGAAGTACCTGAGGACTGGAGGAGAGCTAATGTCACTCCAGTCTTCAAAAAGGGCAAGAAGGAGGACCCGGGCAACTGTAGACCGGTCAGCCTTACTTCCATCCCTGGAAAGTTGATGAAATGACTTATCCTTGGCACTATCTCTAGGCATATCAAGGACAAGGGTGTCATTAGAGTCAGTCAACATGGCTTCACCAAAGGGAAGTCATGCTTGACCAACCAGGTAGCCTTTTATGAAGACATAACCAGGTGGATGGATGATGGTAGAGCAGTGGATGTGATCTATCTTGACTTCAGTAAAGCATTTGACACCGTTTCCCACTGAGGAAGTGTGGCCTGGATGATTGGGAAGTGAAGTGGATCATGAACTGGCTGAAGGACAGAAGCCAGAAAGTGGTGGTCAATGGGATGGAGTCTAGTTGGATGCCTGTACCTCGTGGAGTTCCTCAGGGATCAGTACTGGGACCCGTACTATTTAATATATTCATCAATGACTTGGATGAGGGAATAGAGTGCACTATCAGCCAGTTTGGTGACGACACATAACTGGGAGGAGTGGCTGACACGCCAGAAGGCCGCACAGCCATCCAGCGGGACCTGGACAGGCTGGAGAGCTGGGCAGGGAGAAATTTAATGAAATATACCAAGGGCAAGCGTAGAGTCTTGCAACTGGGAAAGAACAACCCCAGGTACCAGTACAAGTTGGGAACTGTACTGTTGGAGAGCAGTGTAGGGGAAAGGGACCTGGGGGTCCTGGTAGACAGCAGGATAACCATGAGCCAACACTGTGCCCTTGTGGCCAAGGCGGCCAATGGCATCCTGGGGTGTATTAGAAGAAGGGTGGTTAGTAGGTCGAGAGAGGTTCTCCTTCCCCTCTACTCTGCCCTATTATGTTAATTTCCCCAACCATTCAAGGTATATTTAATCAGCTTCACGTCATCACTATTTCTTGAAGTAGTGAACATAAGGTTTTGGAGCTGTTGACTGAAGACCCAAGCAGCAGGAGAAAGTGCTAACAGGAGAAAGTCTGAAACCCTGGTTCATTCCTGAGTTGCTACTCTATGAGTAGCCTTTGATGGCCATACCTCTGCCATCTGCATTTCTGCTTATTGGACTCTGCCCGTCCTGCTACAGGGGGCAAAAAGAATTATCAAAACTGCAATAATTCTGTTTCTGTCCACTTCACCAGTTACAGTTTAAAGAAAGCCAAACCAAACCAAACCAAAAATGACCACCACCACATTGGCTAGGACTCCAATCTGGGCAAAATTACTGATCTATATAAACCAAATTTGAAACCTTTGGTACCAAGTCCCTGTTCCCACAGCATTTAAATATATAACTATGAACATGGGAAAATTGCACCTCTGTCCATCAAAGAATTCCTCCTGGTAAGTCAACCAGGCCTGTTCTGTCTCCAAAACTGGAATGCTGAAATGCATTACTGCATACCTTCTCTCTCCTGGCCTAACAAAAAGCATAAAATTTCCAGTATGTTATTGGTTACGTGGGCTAATCTTTACATACAGTTAGGACTTAGACAAGTCTACTTGTTGCCCTAGAATGAGTACAAGGGTGAAAATGCAAAGGTTTAGTAGACTTTAATTGCATACCCAAGATACAGTATTAACACTCTCAATTCATAAGAGTGTTGTTACATAAAACTGTTCAAAATTATGGCCAACTGTTGTAGAATCACAGAACAATTTAGGTTTGTGGAGACCTTTGGCACTTACCCCCTCTAATGCCTTGTTCCAAGGAGGCCTAACTTTGAAGACGGATCTAACTCTGAAGTCAGGACAAGATAGGGCCTTGTCCAGTCAACTCTCATGTGTCTCCAAGGAAGAATGTAGCCAGCAGCTCAAGACAAGTCACTATTTCCCTCTACTCAGCACCAGTGAGACTGCATTAAGAGTACTGGCTCCCCAGTGCAAGAAAGACACATTGACAAACTGGAGCCAGAAGAACTGGTTTCTCCAAAGAGCAGCAACTGTTTTCCTTCAATACCTGTACTAAATACAATCAGTATCAATTTCTGACCAATCTAGTAGAGACTGTAACCTTTTTTGCCATTGGAAAATATTGTTCCATAAGGTTCTAGAGAATAATTTTGGGGCATCTGGGGAGAAACATTTTGGGACCAGAGGTATTCTTGACATTCCTGATAGTTCCTATTCCAAAATTTGATTTTTCTATTAAATTTACATTTCAAACATTACATTTTAAAGCTGATGCTCCCCAACAAGTACACTTCTTGCCTTCCATATTGACTTTTACTCTCAAATCCTGACCAAATGTGTACGTTTAAAGCTTCCTGGATGCAGCTTTCAAAGACATTAATTCTCTTTTATAAAAATAAAGCATGGGGACATACAATTTTTTTCAGTGTCACTCCTCTTCAAATGCCACAGAGAACTCTCACCATGACTAACTTGTACCTGGCTCACGGGGATCTTCATAGACGTTACAGGAAACAAACTGGCCGTAAGCAATGCCCCTTGTGCTACATGCTGCATTTTTATTCATCTCTGTACACCTTCAAACTTCTGCTACACGGCAGAGGTAGCTTATGTGCAACAACTTCTGCTTCTTTCTCAACATACTAACACTCAGGTACTCACAGAATGAAATGACTGCATGTACCAAATTAACATCAGTTATTAGAGTTACATTAGATTCAGCACAAGATATGTGTTAGTCTGGATTTGATTTTAGCATCCTCTGTGTGAGAAAAACAGTACAATACAGTACCACCAAAAATATCTACAAATATACAAATTATACAGTTGTGAGAACAACATCCTGTAGGTCAGGATGGCCGAGCGGTCTAAGGCGCTGCGTTCAGGTCGCAGTCTCCCCTGGAGGCGTGGGTTCGAATCCCACTTCTGACAGCTTCCTTTTGGGGCTGCAACTGGTCACCAACAGTATTTGTTCCTCAAGGTTCATTTCCAGGGCCAGTTCATTTCAATATATTTATTTATCAATGAACTGGATGCAGCAGTCGAATACTCCATTAGCAACTTTGCTGATGATATTAAACTAGGAGGTGGTGTCGGCTCTCTTGAGGAACAAGAGACTCCCAGGGGACCTAGAAGCACCGGGCCGTGACTGATGGTATGAAATTTAACAATTCCAAATGCTGTTTTCTTTATTTGGGGCAGAGTAAAGCCAGGCAAACATATAAACTGGGAGAGGAGTGGCTGGCGAGCAGCCTTGCAGAAAGGGATCTGGTGGTGCTGGTTGACAGCAGGCTCAACAGGAGTCAGCAGTGAGCCCTGGCAGTCAAGAAGGCAAACCGTGTCCTGGGGTACATCAGACACAGCATCACCAGCCCATCAAGAGAGGTGATTATCCCACTGTATTTAATGTTGCTGTGGCCTCACCTTGAGCACTGTGTGCAGTTCAGGACCCTGTAATTTAAGAAGGGTGTTGAGGTACTTGAACGTGTCCAGAAGAGGGCAACAAAGCTGGAAGGAATGTCCTGTGAGAGGACAGGAGGGACTTTGGGCAGGTCTAGTCCAGAGAAAAGGAGACTGAAGACTAAGCTCATGGCTCTCTACAGCTTCCTGAGGAGGGGAAGTGAAGAGGGAGGTGCTGATCTCCCGGGGATCCAGTGACAGGGCACATGGGAATGGTCCAAAGGTGCACCAGGACCGGACATTAGGAAGCATTTCTTTACTGAGAGGGTGGTCAATCACTGGAACAGGCTTCCTAGAGAGGTGGCCAATGGCCCAAGCTTGTCAGTATTTAAGAGGTATTTGACCAATGCCCTTAATAACATGTTTTAACTTTTGGTCAGCCATGAAGTGGTCAGGTAGTTAGACCAGACGATTGTGTATTCTATTTTATTCTTTAAAAAAAAATGGGTCTTAAAATAAAATGGGAGATCTGATTGTCTCAACCTAAAGAGGAGTGCAGTTCCTAATCCAGTTCCCAAACTCTAGTGGGGTTTCTGCTGGATGCCTCACTGCTGTAGCAGGAAATGTTACTCCCCTGAGCTGGTCTTCTGCTGCTCTAGGGAGTGAGACTCCCCTGCCAGGCAATCTCCTGGAAAGCTGTGGCACTTGCTTAAGTGGCAAGAACCAAGGAGTAAGCAGAGCAGAGCATGAGAGGGAGAAGTCAGAACCTCCCTCCATCCCCCTTTTGCCAGAGATGAGCTGTTATTTGGCTCCAGATGTTTCCTAAAACTACAACTTCCATCTCAAAACTAGCTTTTTTTTTTTTTTATTGCATTGTGTTCTTGTTTTTTGTTAAAATTTAAAAACCTCTCAGAAGGTTTTTGAAGACAGATCTCACTCTGAAGTCAGGACAAGACAGGGCCTTGTCCAGTCAACACTCATGTGTCTCCAAGGAAGGATGTAGCCAGCAGGTCAAGACGAGTCATTATTTCCCAGTGAGACTGCATCAGAGTATGTATGAATCTGTAAATTAATTAGAAGTTCACATTATGTGTTTAGAGTTAAGTACACATTAAGTGACATTCTGGAATACAAATTATTTCTGAAAAACAAAGTCACAACCATCAGTCACAAGAACGCTCTTCCTGTGAATGAAATGGAAGACTAAGACATTTAGAGCCACAAGCAATAAATGTTAAATATCCAGTACTGCAAATGCTCAGCAGACACAGCAATGACCTCTGAATACACATAGCACCAGATCATTATAAATTTGTAGCTAAAAAAGGTGATATAATGAATTATTCCAGAGGAAGAAGCAAACTGAGGGAGTGTTTTAATTACCTGCTATTAACACAGACTTTGACAAAGGTAACTAATGCTTTCCACCTGCAAATGCTACCAAACATTCCTTCAGGAGAGTTGCTTCCCCACACAAAATACCTGCTTACCATATCTTATGTACAGAAGATTTATACATGTTTTTCTCCAGAACCTTAATGCATGGGGTGGTGCTAACACATCCATTCTTACCTGGCGAGCAGCACTACAGTCTGTCAAGTACACTGGGATGTTTTACAGAACTTCCTAGCAGAAAGCACTGTTAAGATCACTATCTTCTAAACTGTGAATGCTAAATCAGTATTTAATTCCATGTTCCAGAGAGTAATTCTACCAATACTGGAATTCTGAAAGAAAGACATTTGCCTGCTCTGAATGCACAGCAAGTCTGCTGTGTTTGGGTCTGCCAGGCACACAACAAAATCAATAGGCAGCTGCCTAAAGCAGTGATCCACAGCTCTGAGTTGCTGGGTGCCTGGGTTGAGGGTCTTGCTGAGGGATCAATTTTGGATGAATCAGCATCCTGGCTGTTTACAGTCTTTCAAGTCCCACCAACACAGCTTATAATAGCAGTGTATCACCTACCTTGTACGGGCATCAATCCAAGTATTTTTAGAAGTTACTTGATCTAAACTGATGGTGTTGATTCCCCTAATGGTTGAGGAAAAAATATAACTCATATACATACACATATATATATATATATAAACCATGAAATAATTTTGTGTCACAAGCAAAACAGCAACTCTGAACTCTAGAACCTCCTTAGCTTCATTCCAATTATAACGTGAATACTGAGATCATATGAATCAGAACAGATGTACCTACAGTATTTGACATGATTTAAGCATCCTAGAAAACTACCAGTGAGAAGGCATTCACTAAATACATTATGCATTCAAACACCTGTGCAGAACTGTAGCTTTTTTTTATACTGACCCTCCCTGAACCCCCCTGAAGAAGCCTGCATGGGGGGAGAGAGAGAAAGAACTGCACAGGGCTCAGGCACCATTCAGGATAAGAAAAACCCTAACTCCAATGGGAGTTCAACAAGTTACTTCAGTGGGTGTAACCAGGTGCTAGGAACTGTAATACCTGGTTAAAAGAAAAAAAGATAAAGTAACTAAAAGTCTATCAGGAGCTTCATTAGTAACAGTAAGATGACATTTCAAGATGCAGTAAGAAAAAAACTTTTAGAAAACTGGTACAACACTTCTAATAGTTACGGGGAACCGGAAAAAGAGTAATTTATATATTTCTAGTCTGCTTAAAACATTTGTGCTAGAAAACCTGTTTGCCTGTAAGTGATGACTGTACTTCTGTTTCATCAGAAAGTGATCAATGTGTTCATCCTAGTAAATCTAAGCAGTCTAATCGTTTAAATTTAACTTTTTTACGAGATAGGTGACCTACTGTCTTAATAATCAGTCTTCAGTTTTCAGAAAGTTTTGAGATTATTTGGAAATTCTAGAATGTTAGAGCAAACAAACAAGCTTTTTGTTCCCTGATGGAAATCTCCATTTTGGACAAGGCAGCACTGGAGCTGCTGGGCCTATGAAAGAGCAGTGACATAACTGGATGCACAGAGCCATGGGTTAAAAAGTTCACAGCCATGAGCTCTGCAGAGCTTTGAGTTAGCAGCATTTCCCTCCTGGTAACACACTGTAATGGGTGAATTAAGTATGCACATGTGATTTCATTTGGATTTTCAAAGTAATGACACGATAAAACACAATATTCTTTATGCAAAGTCTACTCTTCTGTATTCACAGACTACATTAATGGACAAAACAAGGGAGAGAGGGAGGCCACCATGAACAACACAAACCACAGAATTTAATCAAGAAATCCCTGTTCTCTAGCAGATTTTTATCCTGAATTAAAGGTTAAAGGCCTGCACACAACAAAAAAAACGTGCCAAATCCTTTGTTAATACATGACATAGTTTACAGTCGCTATTAAGAATACAAACCAAATTGTGGCAAAGCACACATTGACTGATAATGAGGATTTCTGAGAAGACAGTCTCTTCCTATAAATTGGCTTTCAGAAACTTTCACAAGATGGACTGGACAGAATATAGAGAGGCATTTGAGGGGAAGAAGAACAATTATTTAAAAAATACCTGATTATCAGTATGTGTGCTAGCTATTTCATAATCACATGCCAGTATCTGCATTCTTTTATATATAAGCTGCTCAGCGAAGATAGGTTCCAACTCTTCACAGAGTTCAGCTCTCTAGTCAATTTAAAACCAAAATAATCCTATTAGCTATATAAGATGTCCAGCCTTAAATAACTTCCATTATTAAAGGAAGTACATGATCGACTTTTTCCGAGATTAAAACTGCATATGTCTTAGCCATTGCTAGTCACAAGGACTGAGACCAAACTCTCAACATTTGCATACGCTCTGAATATTTCCTGCGAGAACATGTCACAAGACAAGAAGTACAGAACTACGAGCACCTCAGAAATCTTTTATCTCTCTGGAGTGGTGCCCAAGGGAGTGCTTCTAGTAAATAAGATACAGAGAATGACAAATCTTTGTTGTTTTGTTGTTTGGGGTTTTTTTTTAGAAAAAGGGACTATAACCTTTTTCAAACAAATACATTTCTGGAGGCCAATGCAAACAGGCGGTAAAACTCAGAGAAAGATGTTGTGCTTTAACAAAGGAGCAGTTTTCTCTCGGCTGCCCTCTATTAAATACAACCTCTAAGCTAATAAGGAATAAGGATTCCCTCGTTCCTGTGCGGCAGCTGCAGCCAGAGCTGTAGTTGTGAGCAGAGCCCTTATTGACCAGAAAGGGAAAGAACAAAGGCAGACCCCACACCCATGTGAAATCCCTCTGAAAGTGTTTCAGGGAAATGGATAATTTTATGGGCAATCTGGGCTTCTACCATTACCACCCTGCGCTGTCATACATGAGAGAATATTGTCACATGGTATTTTTTCCCTTTGCATAAAATTTTCTCCAGTAAACGAATGGCTATTACCAAACTTTTCTCATCTGGGCTTTACAAATGTTGCCCATAGACTAGAGGAGAATACAGCAAGGCAGAGACTCTCATTATATGCTCATCACAAAGCATAATAGATGCCCAGATCTGATCAGTGCTCTCAGTATGAGTGACTGAACAACTGAAATGGATGGAAACTTCTACTAGTATTTCTCTCTTGACACCAAATCCACAAGTCACTTTGAAAAGGATTAGATGAAGTTCAGCCAAGTATACACTAAATAGGTGGACGCTGAGGGAGTTTTGAGATATCTCATTACTTCTTCTGCTCATTAATAATAGGATAGTATATTTCCAACACTTTGTGGTCCTTAAAGATTTTTTTTTTTGAAAAAACAGAAGTAAAAGGAATAATCAGGATACCATGGCTCACCTGCTTCCTTTGTCATTGAAACAAGCCTACACTGGCAGTTCAAAGCATGTCTGAATTTGCGTTTTTCTTACTGAGAAACAATTCATTACCAGCAGCTAATGATCTTTTTCACCCTAATGAATCTACCTTGAAAGGAATCTACCTGGGGCTCCACGCTGTTCACAGTTATTAAAACATGAAAGCTGGACTAACTCTGCTGAGGACATTGATGTTTAACTCCAATGTCAATTAAATGTCAGCTTTGTGAACTGGAATCAATTCAGACAACACAAGTCTGCCCTTACATTAAAGGTGATGCACGCAGAAGCTCTTCTCTCAGTGCGGGGGTCCTGGATCTCACCTGGCATGAGCCACACTGCAGCGGGGCAAGCCCAAAGGGCAGCCAAATATGGGTGCCCAGAAAGTGAAAATAACACATAGCTGTTCCTGACAGCATAGACACGCTTGTGATCACACAGGCAGAAAGCTACCTGCTGTAAGCCAAGCCTGCAGATGGATCTCCTATGGACAGACATGATCATAATATGCAGCAGCTTCTTATTCTTTCTGCTGCTACTGCTTTTCATAACACGTGCAAATGACTGAAAAAACCAGTACTGATTTGTAGGTGTGTCTGTCCTCAAGCCAAAGTCTTGCTCCACTCGTAAAAGTCACATTCCCTTTTGAAAGCAAATGCTGTCCTTTTACTGTGGGCCAATCCACTGGCTGGTTTGCTGCTGGAAATATTCACCTTTACCTCAGAGTGATAATTTAACACTCATGTTTAAGTAAATTGATTTTCCTGCTCCTTCAGTGCTAGGCCTTTCCTAGCCTACTGCTAGGCTCTGACAGCTTCCGCTCTCCCCAGCACGTTAGTGGATGGACCCCCTCATTATTGCATGGTTACAGAGACTCCCCACATAAGCACCCAGATACTCATTGTCTCCTTAAAGAGGAGAGCCCACAAGCTTTACATCATATGACCTCTAAGGAAACAAAACTCTATGCATTCTCACCTTTCTTTCTCACTAACTAAAGTGAGGAGCACAGCTATATTGCAGCCTTGTGGCAATCAGCACCGGGCAAAGGAGAAGATATCCAAGCAACAGCAGCATCAACATCCTTTACTCAGTACCTGGTGTGCAGTTTACTGAATAACAATATTAAAAAAATACTTCTGCTTTGCCATGTGCAATTTTGCTTACCTCCCTTTTAATTTGAGGAGTACTGTTCAAGAGAGAATATTATAAACAGCACCTGGAATACAATAAATAAACTGTAAATGTCTGTAATCCTGCCTCTTTATCTGACTGGTGTCAGTTAAGGTAAAATAAAAAAACAATCTCTACGTAAGGAAAGTTATGTAAGCAGGTGAGTGGGTTTAAAAACAAAACACAGATCTCAAAATTATATTCACCTGTCAAAGCAAGTAAACTACCAGATGAAAAGGAGACTAGGTCTGAATATGATTAAAGCCTTATTTTTTCCCCAAAGAGTACAGATTTAGACTTGATGAAGTCTGCATATTTATAATACACAATAATAAAGATGAGCTATTGAGTCATCACTAATTATTTTAAAAGAGCAAATTGTTTCTTTATAAAGAAACTGACATTTATGGAGAAAGACAAGAAGGACTCAGCAGAAGCAGCAGTCTTTGGGGTTTGTAGGTCTTGTTCCTTAGTTTACTTTGCTTCAACTCCATTTTTAACTCCAGAAATATAATTTTTAAAATATTTCCTTTTTGGTTTCTCCTATTGTGGTCTTTAGAGCTCATGGCAAACCTTTCACACACGTTAACAAGATGTCAACCATTAACGCGATTGTCCTATCTATTAAACAGGTAGAACTAAATAAGTGTCATAACATAAAATGAAGCCTTTGAGCTGCCCAGTGGTCAAATGTCACAAACATCAATTTGTTTAGCTCTCTGGATAATGTTGGGTCCCCAACAACAGTCAAAATTAAGAGGAACTGTGTTGAGTCTTTGTAAGGAAGTGAGCACAGGGCACCAGTCTGCCTTGCACTTTAGCTGCTGAGCCCCATCAGCAGCCCAGGTGGATCTGGCTGGGGACACTGGTGTTGGTCAGGTTTCCAGCACCTCCGCTCTGAGTTATAACATCCACAGGAGAAACACAGTTCAATGTCAGGACTCTGCCCGGGGCTGCCCTGCTTGGACAGCAATTATACCTGCATTGGTTTACCCTCCTCTCCTAAATTAACTCTCTTCTATAATCAGACTTATTCCTTATTTGCAGTTTAGCCCAGTATCCTCTTAACACACATAAACACACACAAGAACATCCCTGCTGGAGCAGAGCAATGGTTTCCTGGGACGGTGGCCAAGACCAGCCCAAAGAGAGAAACCCATACAGACAGTGGCAAACAGCAGGACAAACAGTAGGACCAAGCTCCCCCGCTCCCAGGAACTGGGGGTTCAGAGCTTGGGAACATACAGATGCTTCTTTGTGTTTCATAGCCTGCAACAGACTGGACAGTCATTGAGGCTGGCAGGGACTTCTGGAGATCCCCAGCTTCATCCTTGTCCTGGTTTGCTCAGAGCCAGCTCAGCTGCAGCAGGGCCATAGCCAGTCAGGTTTTGATTATCTCCCAGGACGGAGACAATACAACCTCATGGCAACCTGTCCCAGTGTTTAACCACCTTCACTTTAAAAAGTGTTTTTTCTTAAATTTCCTAAACTTTTTAACATTCACATGGTGCTGCAATAAATTCCAGATCCTGCCTGAGCACAAGCCTGTTGTAGAGGGTATGGATGTTAATAAGGGCAATGTTTCTCACGTCCCCCTACATGCTGCACAGGAACACTGCTCTAACTTAATGTGGTGAGCTTTAAAAAGGTTTGAAGACTACAGCAAAAGTTTTAAGACCACAGCATTCATTACTTCTATTGGAATACTCTATCATACTTCATTTTTCTGGGTTCTGGACTTTCCCCATAAGGATTCCTTCCTTTGTTGTCAAGAGCAGTGGAGGCATCTAGCATTGCCCCATAATATCCAGAGAAGCAAGATAATTCTGTTTACCACTGGTTTCTGATCATAAATGCCAAGCTGTTTCTCATCTCTCAGACTAGAAAAAGTCAGGCAAAATGCAATTATTTGCCAAAAGGTAAATAACCTTTTGATGGCATCTTCCATTCTTGGAACTATTCTCATAAATAGCATTTTTCCTCTTATGACGCATCTGTTGCACTTATTTCTCCCCTTCCTATGAGACTCCCCATCTGCTGTACACATCCGAAATGGCATCTGATGATTCCTGCTAAGAAAACAGCCTTATCTATTCCAGTCTTCGGATTCACTTTTTCATAAAAATCAGCACAAATAGAGAAATACATTAGGGAATCAGACCTGGAGTTCTGCGTTAAAAAAATATCCTTGTCCACATTAAGAAACAAACAAAAAACCTGGGGCTTTGGAGATGAGGGAAGGTTTCATCTGACATTACAGTTCACAGAAGAATGTGTGTTTAAAGTAAGATGAATAGAAGGAGTTGACCTCACTTCTCTCGTTATAATCGCTCGTTATACAGGGGAACAAAAGAGTTTGCCAAGAAAAGGCTTAAGCCACTGGTGGTGTTCTTTCACTGTGGTTAGTTAAGATACAAAGAGAATATTAAGAGTTATATTAAAGATGGAAGATCAAGTAGGGACAAAAGCTAAGACTGTGTGGTCGCCCCCAGCCCCTCGTGGAGTTTGTTGCAGAGTTTTGCTTTGGCTCTTGAGAAGGCTCCATCTCTTCTGGAAGAAAAGTTAAGCGAATAATAAAGCAGTTTTTCTTACCTTGGTTGAAAGATGGATAAAAGGGTGGAAGTCACACTGTACTGAGGCCATAAAAAGATTACA
The DNA here is from genome assembly GCA_013400055.1 of Nycticryphes semicollaris. Lineage (NCBI taxonomy): Eukaryota > Metazoa > Chordata > Aves > Charadriiformes > Rostratulidae > Nycticryphes > Nycticryphes semicollaris. Next base: position 940,872 of record VXBJ01004046.1, read on the forward strand.
GGGATTAAGGCAAATACAGTATGACATAACAAACCCTTGTGCAAACCTGGCTGGGCCCTTCTGGCTTTGCTATAATGCAAAGAGAAGAATGAATCATACACCAAACGCTATCCAAAATAAACCATGCACTGTATCTAGTGATAGTGCTACTCAGAACTGCTCTTTTCATGCAGAGCCATCCCTCTGGACAGTCTGAAGACAACCAAGTGCATTTTCTTCCTTTAACTATGAGAACCAGGAAACAGCTAAAATTCCCATATAGCAAATTCAGTTTCAACAGCTTGAATGTTAACATGGCTCCCTAGTTACAAAAGATTTGCTTTAAAAATTATACTTGTATTAACAATTAATTTTTGGATGTTTATAAGCTTAGAAACTGTTACAGAAAAGACAATTCAAAAATACTGGTTGTAGGCAAATCACCATCTAGTGATCTTCTGATTATTACAGTTAGGGAGCTTAATGAAATCCAGCATATCAGATTAGTTTCACAATCCCTACGCCTCTGACTTATGCTACCATGACATCTTCTGAGAAGTATGGAGCAAAAGGATTAGATCTACAGACTAATTTCATAGTTTTCCCTTCCAAATGATTTTCATGTACTTTCCAGCAATATTTAAGAAAATATTTTCCAATTAATTGGAAACCATTTAGTGCTGTCACCAAATTATTCCTCAATGAGTCTGAAGCAGATGCACGTTCCTTTTCCCGTGTGTCTTTGATTTCTTCTCTGCATGCAGAGACATGCACTTACTTAAAACTTTCCGTCCAAGTGGCATTAGCTAGACACACAATGCATACCAAGCCGCTCTCAGGCTTCCTGCCAGCAGTGCTGATGCTTTCCTTCATTTACTTTCAAGTGTCAGCAAAACAAGCAATTTATGACCACATAAATATGGAGCCAACAACCTATGACCACTTTCTGCAATACAGCACAGACGCAGCTGTTTCGCTGGTCCAGTTCCCTCGCGCTGGTTCCTGTTGCCAAATGCAGAATCAGAACACACTTCACTAAGTGTCTTCTCTAACACTGCAATTAAATAAATCACCAGTATGAGTGTTCAGAAAGGTGTCAGGGAACAGCATGAACAAACCCCATTAGCAGACAACGGGATTTGTGCAGATACCTACTATTCATCGTGGTGAAAGTTTATCTCCAGGGCTTTATACACACAAGCAGGATGCAGACATTTCACATCGTGAAATGAGGTTTGGTTTTTATCAGGATATTGTGATTTTTGCTAAGAAATAAAGATAAAGGGAGAAGGGCTTTCTGCTTTGATACAGCGTTATGATTGTGGGCATGGATTTAAAAAAAACATCCGAAGAAAGAGACGTCTGAGAAATCATGTAATTACCAGAAACATTTGAAAAGGTCTGTAGGACACAACAACAGCTCTCATTATGTGGTACCAATTCTGCTTCAGAAGGTTTCAGAGAGGCATCTGGGAAGCAACCCCTGAGAGAAAATGTATTTCAGACCACCGCGCGGCTATTCTTACGTGTGAAAGATGCAGCAGAGTCTAGATGCCGCTTAGCTCCATGAGGTGCTGATTGTCATACCTGTGCCTTTCACTTTTAAGTTGAAATTAAACTAGAGTGGTTTTAAATTAAGACTAAGTTTCCTGTGTGGCAACACTTATAATTCTATTATCTACAGACTTCATTTCCTAAAAATGAAAGAAATTATGAAGTTATTTTTACAGCTAGAATCTAACAGGAGCAGTTCTGCTAAGACTGGAAACGACTGGAGATATCTGCAGGGCACTGGGGCCCAAGCTCAGCATGAAATCTGAGTGTGAGGAAAAGTTCATCCTTGTCTGGGAAATATCTTCATGTTTCCTGTGCACGAAGAAATGATTGAACTGGGGCACGAGTACCTCCAACTGACTTCATCACACAGCAAGGCTGACCTTCAGTTTACACCTTGGCGTATTTTTCTTCCAAATGCCTTTCTTGAAAAGTAAAACCAAACGTTTCCCTCATCCTGCTTACTCCTGATAAAGAGTACCATTAGAAAATTCAAATGAAATCCTGACTGCTAAAAAAGAGCAAAAGAATTTCACTGACTTCAGAAATGCCAGGGTTTTGCCCTTCCACAGGAGCTTGAACAGGGTGTAAAGGGGAACACATCCCTGCACACCGAAGAGCCCAACCACATACATTACGTATCTTAGAGATTTTGCTCAGAAACTCTTTGCCTTCTGAATCTTCTCAGGCATAAGGGAACTGGAAACACAACAAGAAAGTTGTCTGCAGTTTTGTTTACACATTAATTGCTTGAGGTCAGCTGCAGAAGTAAATAAACACACTCTCATTCCCATGCAAAGGAAAAACAAACAAAAAATCCAATCACTGAGATATTGGGTCCTCTTTGTAATTTCAAGTACCAGCCGCTTTTGAGGAAGGAACTTAAGGTATTAAAGGTTATAACTGAAGTGCAAGTGTAATCCTGTAATTAAAGAATCTGCAGGCAATCATCAGACACTCTTACAAACAAATCCAAGATATAGCAGAGAAACACAACAGGAGAGTTAAGTAATTCTGAGTATTAGAGGTACAGCATGAGGGTGGTGTAGAAATGGAGATGACTTTCTCTGACAAAAAAGACCCATGCCAGGTAGGCTGCTGAGCTTGTGCAAATGGCTTTGAAAGGCTCTACAAGAGGCAGAGTAGAGCCTTTTTGTAAAATAGACTTCTGTAAAAATATAATTGAGAAAGCATTAAGCACTTCAGATAAAATTGAACAAATTTAAATTTCTTTCATACTTTCTTTTGTAAAAACACATATTATATCTAAATATTAATTCTCATCTTATAATTAAGGATACAGTTGTTTGAAGGAAATTTTTAAGAGCAGTTCACCAGAGCTCAGATGTTTTTTGTGGTTTTGTTTCTACATATAGGAATCCACACTATTATTAGATGGACTGGGAAACTAAAAATGTATTTTTTCTATATTTTGTTATATGTGCAACCATTTCATTGGAGCTTAAGCTCCCACATATGAACACTGATTGGGCTTTTTACGTTGCACCTGGGTCTGGCTGGGATGGAGTTAATTTTCTTCGTAGCAGCCTGTAGAAGCTAATAGAAGATTAGGTTTCAAAAAGTATATGTTTAAGGCAGCTACTACATTGCAGAGGCCCAAGTGCAGAGTCCAGAATGGACGTGGTCACAGGAGATCATTAAGCCTTTTGGTGAATTGAGTCCAAGAGGGTAAACTGAGTGCAAGAGGCAGAAGGTACACATCAGATGCTCAGACAAGGTAAAGGCAGAAAACAGAAAACTGGGTGCAAAGGGATCAGAGTTCGCATGTGGCAAATACTAAATCCAATGAAAAGGGCAAAACTAAGTAGGCAGATCACAGAATCACAGAATATCAGGGATTGGAGGGGACCTTGAAAGATCATCTAGTCCAATCCCCCTGCCAGAGCAGGAACATCTACATCAGGTCACACAGGAACGCGTCCCAACAGGTTTTGAATGTCTCCAGAGAAGGAGACTCCACAACCTCTCTGGGCAGCCAGTTCCAGTCTTCTGTTACCCTCACTGTGAAGAAGTTTTTCCTCGTATTTCAGTGGAACCTCTTGTATTCCAACTTGTACCCATTGCCCCTTGTCCTATCATTGCCTGTCACTGAGAAGAGCCTGGATCCATCCTCCTGTCACTCACCCTTTACATATTTATAAACATTAACAAGGTCACCCCTCAGTCTCCTCTTCTCCAAGCTGAAGAGACCCAGCTCCCTCAGCATCTCCTCATATGGGAGATGCTCCACTCCCTTCATCATCTTTGTGGCTCTACGCTGGACCCTCTCCAGCAGTTCCCTGTCCCTCTGGAACTGAGGTACCCAGAACTGGACACAATATTCCAGATGGGGTCTCACCAGGGCAGAGTAGAGGGGGAGGAGAACCTCTCTTGACCTACTGACCACAGGCCTTCTAATACACCCCAGGATGCCATTGGCGTTCCTGGCCACCAGGGCACAGTGCTGGCTCATGGCTCAGATCTGACAAAGGGAACACCTGAAAAGATAAAAAATTGCCATCTACAGGGAAGCTGAAGTTCTGCTATAAGGTTAAGTTCTGGAGCTACAAACACAGAAAGCTGTCAAGAAATACAGAGAACTGGGCTCCGTATATCCCGGATCAGCTGTCAGTGGGGTAGTGTGAATGTTTTAGGTGAAGAAGAAAAATCTTGCCTACTGCTATCTGATGTGAGCAAGCAATCACTTATAACTGGATCAACACGCTCAGGTCCACTTCCTCTCCTTTGCTTACTCACACCTAGAACAAACGCTGCTGAAAGAAGCTGTGGTTTATCAGAAAAGAGACACACCCCATGTCAGAAGGATGAATTCTGCAAGACAGACCATGTATGCACTGAAGGCTTCAGTCACCCCACCTGAGGTGTTACGTGATCTATTCATAAACATGAGCTCTCATTAAGCATAGCACAGGCTGGAAAAAAATGGCCATGTACGTAAAAGAGAAAAAAAAAAAACTTGAAATCAAGAGACAGCCAGTACAGGAAGTTACATATTCTGTTGCCCTATATACATCTGTATACTAAATTGTTCTGGTTGAATTAGAAACCAAGTACCACAGCTGCTTTACCATTTTGCATTATTCAACCTCCAGGCTCTGAAGCAATTAAACAGTGCAAGACATTGGAAGTTCGTATTTAGGAAAGAGTAGTAAACAATGTCAATAGTTCACCACCATAACTAAGTTCAGCAGTGAGAAAGATAATTCCATAACAGAGCAGAAGAGACAAAGTATGTTACAGCTTCATTCAAGTAGTGTCATTTCCCACTAAAAAGCAAAAGAAAGGGGATAGCGAACACCATGCAAATTTTGGTCAAACCAGATAATTAATTTTGTAGACTTACAAATCCCAAAGAAAATAACTTTGACACATGATCTTAGTGTTTAGACAGAATTTTGTGGCCACCCACTGGCCATGCTGTAGAACCTGGCAGAGGTATCAGAACAAACACAGGAACAGTCCAGGACTAATGCCAATAAAAAACATGAAAATTAGAAACCATGTGTAAATGTAGTCTTTCTGCAGCTAAGGGAAAGAAGAAACTAGGCTTATATTATCTTGAAAACACTACAGCCTGTTCATACCAGTAGCTTATAAATAAACACTATTTCCTTAACTTTCTAATCAAGACCAGATATAAAAATAGGAAGTCAGTAACTGTCAGTGACTCAAAAGGTGACGTGTCTTTCCGAATCTCTTCATCTTCCCTCTAAACCAGTCACATTACTTGCCCAGCTCAGCTATCATCTAAGATGATAAACATGCCAACATAAGTAGACACTGGAAGAAAGGTTCGTTTTTCTACTTGTCACAGGACTTCAATTGCTGCTGACAGGCCTGGCCTAAGAAAATTTACTATAACTTTCCAGGATGTCTGATTTGAATATTTGGAAAGAAAATTGTTTTCCTCCAGAAACAACCGGTGTGTTGTAACTCTTGTACCACTGGCCAAAGCTGTCAGCACCTCCATTCACACAACCTGGCCATCCATCACAAAGCACCAAACCAGCCATCGGAACATACAGAAGCTACCAGCCGCGTTGGCCACCAGCGCCTCAGGCTGGAGTCACACCCTACAAATAAAATGCTGTTCACAAAGAAGACCACAATAAAAACAAACTCCCAGTTCACATCAGGGTGATCAGGATGCCTGGAGATCAGAACCCTTTCCTCTTTTTGTTGGTTTTTTTCTTTCCTCCAAACCAGTTTGAATTAAACCGAGTAACACTAGCCCTCAACAGCCTAAGCGCTGGCAATACATCACGCAAGCTCCAGCTGCTGTCTCAGCTCAACCCATCTTCTTGAGGTTCAAACCAATGAAGGGAGGAGATACCACATACTTATGGCAGGAGAAAACTCAGACAGGCTTGGATGTGGCAGCTAGCTTCTAATTAGCCAGAGACACTAGTGATAGCTTGTGCACTCCATTGGACCAAGGTGCTATCCTTCACAAGCCTTGTTCAAGCATATGCCACGTGCAAGGGACAAATGGATGCAGCTCCAGAAATGGAGCCATGTTTCAGAAACACTTCAGCAAATGTCTTTATGGTTCTCACCTCCCATTTCTCACAATTGCTTTCTCCAGTCTGTTTGTTAAACTCATTTAGGGATTAAATAGCCAGGCACTAGATTTGTCACTTAGGCCATCTTTTTAAGTGCTCCAACCTAGGCTAGAGAAGAAGTGAGCGTGCCATCCAGGAGAAATACTCTCTAGTTTTGTGGAAATAGTTTAAATCAGTTACACAGCCTAATGTTTCCAAACTAAAGAACATATATAACCATAGGTTAGAGTACCCCTGAACGCCAAGATGCCAGTGGTAGGTAGACAGTTTACTGCACATCCTGAGATGTGCTAATTTGGGGCCTATCCTCGCAGACCAACTTCCGTACATAAAACTGATTCCCACAAAAGAAGAATCCCTTCTCTAAAGCCATTTACATACTATCCCCTTCCACAGGAGGACAATGGTATCAACAATTGTTCTTGCAAGACTGTACATAACATGAATAATATAACACATCAGAAACTCATTGGTATATGCACTGAACCCTGCTATTTCAATGCTGGTGTCTACTGTAGATTTAATTAATTGGAGAAAAATTAACACGGTAGAAAAAAAGATGAAAGCAGAATACAAGACAGCACAAAGAAACCACAATAGTTCAGTATTTAAAAGCATGGGATCAGCTCCCAAATTAAATTGAAATCAAGAGGAATTCACCTCTTTGCTAACGATGTCAGTTCAAATCAACAACACGGCTTTTTATAAAGCAGCCGAGAAGTACTTTCCTCACATATGAACTTTGTCAAAGCTGTTCTGATGGGACATTCACTTTTATCAACTTCATTATTCAGTCCATTCAACATGGAATATCCACTAAAAATAAACTTGTACACAAAACTAAGAGAAATTAAGAGAAAGGTACAAATAAAAAAAGGAGCTGAGATAATATACACCTGATAACTTCCAAAGATCTGGTGACTGGAGATAATTCAGTTTCTGAGTTAGAGTTTTGTAATTTTGTTAAATGTTTTATGGAGATTATAATTAGCAATGATCAAACCAAGATTTTTAAAAATTCTCAACAGTTGTAGGTAGTCTACTTATAGGAGTTTATAATCTTTAAAAATGATCAGTAAAACCTGAAGATTTTCTCGTTCACAGTTACCAGTTCTCTAGGAAAATTAAATTCAAATTGCACTGCAATTGGGAGAACAAAGTACTGACAAGTAGTCAATCACTGCCTATCTAAAATATGGTACCAATCTCAAGAACACTTGATGTTATTTCCCAGTTTACGCATATGAGGCTACTATCATAGAAGTCCACTCCTCCTCTTTCCCTCCTGGAAGCAAGAAATCCTTTATTTATTGTAAATGGCTCAGAACAGTGTGTATAAAGTGAGAAACAGCAGAATACAGTACAGTGGAGAAGCAAAGAACTTCTGTTCCCCAGATGTGCCTTTTTTCATAAACCCTCTTATTTGAAGACACAAAAGAGAATTTCGTATTGTCTGTAATATTCCCTATGAGGAATTTTCATTTGCATATTAATCAAGATTCAATCTGGGAGAAGAAAAAAGATAAAGAATGAAATTTCAAGGCAACCAATCAAACACAACTCTTCATTTTGCCATTGCTTTATAATGCTAAGAAAAGACAGAGACTATCCAGAGAGTGAAAAAATGTTTAGATCAGCCCAGGAGTTCACACAGTGTAATTTTAAACTGTAGTAAAATTAAGTAACCCACCTGACTATAATGTAATATAGTCATTTATTTCACTTACCAGAACATCTTTGGTTAACTTGATTGTTAATATTCTGCAGAGACAACCAATTAAAAGCAGAAATCCTCAAATGGGAAGTTTGCAATTCTGTTACTGTACCCTCAGCAACAATTGTCTTAAACTCATCATACTGACAAAACAACAGATTCTGTACTTACCTAAAAATAAGACCAAAGGTTCCTTTTCCTGAAAAGTTACCCTAAAAATGGACTGCATTTGCAGTGAAGTAGGGTAACAGAGTCTGGAATCAGATGTGAATACCACTTCAGACAGACACAAAATACCCCGTTGAATTTGTTGCCATCTGAAGTGGCAGCACCCACACTTGCAGGAGCAGAAGGGACCGGGCAGCCCCTGGTATCACCCTGACTCAGAGGAGGTTGTAGCTCATGCTGAAGCCTTGGGCAACTGGTGCGGGAGCTGATGCTTTAGAAAACCAGACTGCATTTTCATGTCATTTGCCACTCCTGATTCCAGCAGGCATGCAAGATGCTGCTTAGTATGTGCTACTTCTTAAAGGCCACCTAGTCCACCCTCTTCCCAGCAATCTGGAAGAGGTGAGCTGCTTCTCCAGGAACCAGATTAAAGGTGCTCTGCCACTGCATAGGGCAAGTGTTTCACTAGGCTGCCAGGTGACTGGGGTACAAGTGTTGAAGTCCTTGTCTACCTTGTACTAAAAGGCTCATCGACAAGCAAAAAATCCAGGGAGTTCACACAGGGAAGGAATGGTCTATAGTGTCTTTGTTCCACAGAGAAATCACATTCTCTTGCAGAAAACCCATCGGGGCAGAAGCTGGTACCTGGTGAGGTCCCTGGGGTGCCACACAGCTTGTGTGACTGCAGGAACCGTGAGGAAAGCAAGGCTGTGCTGACAGGTACAGGAGCAGAACTGCACCACCTGATGCTCAAGAGGAGCGCTTAAAGAGTGCAGGAAGTAGAGAGCATGGATTTAAAGCTGTTGATTTTTGAGACATTTGGGGTAAGACATCGAATCATGCAGAGTAAGAAACACAGGTTGTCTTATATTCAGTACGGACTCCCTAAAACGGCAGAAAAGAACCTGTCTCACATTGTTGATCAGGTGTTACTTTCTGTACACAGAAAGCAGGAAGGATGCCCTCAAGCACTAGTACAGTGTCTTCTTTGGCCGCCTGTTGTGACCCATAATACCTTGGGGATAGTAACTGCGTCCATTAAAGTAGACCAGAGCTGTACAGTGAAGGAAAACTAAACAATGTAATAGAAAGAGCAATATATCTAGCTGATGTATTTTGTACAACAATACATTTAATGATATTTACATTTAACATGTAGAATTTTCAGATTAGAGTAACAACAGCCATACTATTTTTTGGAGATGAAAAGCATAACAACGAAGGTGAAAACCGACCTCTTGGTGCCAAACATGATGGTGTGGGCTTGGTTCACATTTATGAATGCTCTGTTCTGCACAGGCTGTTTCTCTTGACCTGGATGAGAAGAAAGAAAGACATTTTTAGATCAAGCAATTCAGGACCTTGATTTTAATACCGTGAACAATAAGTACATTAGTAACATCTTCCAGTGCAACTTCAGAGAATACCAGTAGGTTTTACAGAAAAGCAAAGGTTAGCAAAACAACGTACAAATCACTGCATACCCTCCAAGCCACCCCAGGCAAATTTAGGCAGAGATACTCTGTGTCCCTGCTGTGCTAATGGCTGTGACAAGTGTGTTGCTGCTGTTCCCCACAAGCTTGGCTCTGCCAAAGCAGGAGTTGGCCATTTCCAGCAGCAGCCTTGATATGAAGGTGCCAGAAGCAGCTCCCAGCAGAACTGGAAGCAGAGTCAAACTGCTGCACAAACTGGGAAAAGCAACCATGAAGAGCAGCCCAGGCAGCACTCTGGGTGCCCTGCACGCTCCAAGCCCCACAGAGTCCCTTTTGCAGTCCTTGTTCACAGTGCTCTGGTCCTTCCCTGCCTAAGGAGCAGCTGGAAAGCACAGGCAGGCACTATCCCCTCCTGCTCGAGGCTTCCTCCACCAGGTCCCTTCCCACGAGCCTGCAGTGGCTCAGGACCTCAGTTCACTTCCCTTGCCAATGCCATGGCACAAGCTCGCTGCCCTCACAGCATGGAATTTTGATGCTACTGAAACTCTTCTGCCCTGTTCCTGAATGTTCATTTCAAAGCAAAAAGACACAGCTTACAAAGTAAAAAAAAAAAAAATCTATCCAAGTTTAGTTGATATTTAAATGTAAATGGATAATCTTAATACAACTCTTTTTTCATCAGGAAGAAGCTGTGATTTACATGATCTTGACTGACAGGACTGACAGGAGGGACAGTTGACTACAAATGCCCTCCTAAATTCAAGGGGACTTCCCATCTCTATGTCACACCAGATAAAGTGACACCAGGTAAAGTGTCTTGTTGCCTCCAGGCAAGGAAGTGCTGTTTTCATAACACCATATTTCATCATGGATTTGGGCAGTGACATTTTTGTCTCAATTCACCAGTTGCTCTTGAGGCATTTCATTTTCTGTTTTGCATAGGGTTTGGGGGTTTTTTGTTACTAATTAGTGTGGCTCCTTCACTTGTACAGCTGCAACAAAGAGTCAAAGGGAACCTCCCTCTTCCTCTCCATGGCCTCTTGTTCCAAATCACAGCCCTGCAGCTGGGCAAGCAGCACAAGTGTCATCAGCCTGAAGTACATTTTCCTTCCCACACAATTATTCCCCCTGCCACTCACTAACATCAGTGTTTTTACACTGAGAGCATGACAAATGCATGCTTCGAGTTAGCTGTCTTGATTGGGAATTTCCAAAACCTCAAAGTTAGGCAAGCGTCTACTCCAATAGAAAATCAATGGATGTGGGGCCAGCACATTCCCTGTGTGTCTTGGGAAATCACACTCCAGTTCCCTAATTATGATTGTCTGGCTAACTGGGAGCCTGAGCTAGGCCTACACTGTCAGATACGCAGCTCAGAGATGGAAAATGGATGAGATTAAGGAGTGCAACTCAGCCTCTGCCCTAGTGCACACACACATATCTCAAGCCATTTAGATAACCAGTGATACAATGTGGAGCCTGCATCTGTAAGTATTTAGGTTGTGACCTGGAAGTTCGGGTCTCATACTTGAAAATGACACAGTCATTTATGATCCCAGGAGCATCAGTGGAACTTTGACATTGAAAATTTTAACCCTGGTTTATTCAACAACTGAACTGATAGATGATCATCTATTGATCATCTAGATTAATATCATTGAATATTATCATCTATCACCTATTCCCATTAAAGAGCACCATTCCCAAGCATGTGTTACATTTTAAGCATCTTACATTAGTAGGTAAGACTGCCTTTTTTATTTGTAAAATGCTTTAACTAAAGGGCTCTGATGCTTTCTGGCTCTTCTTGGATATAAATACTAATGTTAGCGATGACATAAGGTACTGCAGTTTCTCAGAATACAGGAGAAGTTATTCAAGGAAACCAATAGGTATAAAACTACTGAAGCATCCCCCCCTTGACAGTGACTGGTGCAAAAGTCAAAAGAGCAAGAGGTTGGATATGTTGCCACGTATGTCAGCAGAAACTTCACCGGCAGCTTCATCTTCCTTTTCCTTGAGGTGCAACTATCTCTTTTTTTTTTTGTAAAAAATAAAAAAGACCAATAGAGTCACCCAATATATTGAACACAACATTAATTTGGACTTTGGATGACTTCTTTCCCTTGCAGAGAAATGTTTTCTACAGCATTTCTCTGGCTTAATGAGAGTAACTGTATGTCAGCTACTGCCTTTCAGCTGAACCTCAACCCCTCTCTGGTGGAAAGTACTGTCCCCAGGGCAAAAGGGTAGGACAGCCTGGGAGAAATGTCCTCACTGTGTTCAGAACAGCCTCATCAAACTACTAAGGAAGGCTATTAAAGGTACCCAGACTCAGTTTGCACAGAAGCAGATGAGAAATATCATTTATCTGCTTGGAGATAAATTCTCAGGGCTACAACTTCCAGAATGAGAAACTTCTTAGTAACAATAGTGATTTCTAAAATGACATCTTAAAGATGCCATTTTATACAGTAGAAATGACATGAAAACTCAGGAAACCTTTTCATTTACACCAGATACATTTAGGCATAATTTACTGAGATTTACATTGATTGCTCAATCCCATGCAAATCTCAGTAAAAGTATCAAGAATAAAAATGTTTGCTGGTAAGAATCAAATGTATTATAGTGATAAATACGGTGTAAAATTTTCATGTGAAATTACAAAAGAAGATCTTTACCAATGATCTGAAGGAGACAATGGACTGCACTGTCACTAAATTTGCAGATGGCACCAAATTAGGGGAGACCAGTTGATAGGCTTATGAGCAGGACTGTCAACCAAGGAGACATGGACAGGCATGAGCTGAACCAAACCTTATAAAATTCAGCAAGGACAAAAATAGAAGGTTCTGTACTTGGGAAGGAAGAAGCTCTTGCAATGGCATAGGATGGGCACTGCCTGGCTGGAAGGCTCCGGAGATAGCAAGCTGAGCATGAGCCAGCAGCATGCCCTGGCAGCAGAGAGACAGACAACAGAAACCCAAGCTTTATTAGCAGGAGCAGGGCCAGCAGACAGAGGCCATCAGACCATTCCAGTTGAGCAGCGGACCCCACTGCCCAGACAGGATGTGCAGCCTCCCTCCTTCCAGTTTTTCAAAACCCATCTGAATAAAGCCCTGAGCAACCTGGACTGATCTCAGAGCTGACCTTGCTTTAAGCAGGAGCATGGGCTAGACCCTTTCTGAGATCCCTTCCAGCTGCAGTTATGCTGTGATCCTATCACTCTATGCATAAAGAAGCCAAAAAAAAAATGGTAGGGGATGTGACACAATGGTTGAAGTTGGGATAACTGAAGTATAATGCTGGTACAAATATGATGCCAGGATGACTACAGATGATTTTTTGTTTTAAGGAAATAGCAAGAAGAGAACAATTGAAAATTTCTGTTCTGAAAGGTTAGAAAAATAAATTATATTAAATTCACCTCAGAAGAGGTAGTATAATCAGTATATTTATATACAGGACTAAAAACAGCAAACAGGAATAAAATGTATCAAAACATAAACCTGACTTAGTTGAGTTGAAAGATATTGAAAGCTGGGAGGGGACAATAAGCAGATGAGACAAGACCTGAGAAATGAAACAGCACTATGTGCAGTAATCTTTGAAAAGAGCAGAACAAGATATCGTCCATAGGCAATGGGAAGTCACAAACCAGGAACCAAATCCAAAGATATTGAGAATCGTTACCTTTGAAATAAAAGGTACTATACATAGAATTTTTCCAGTTCAAAAGAAATAACCTAAAGAATGGAAAGGAAGCGGCTCCAGTACCCACAGCACTGGGGTCACCTGGAATATTCTACATTTTTACTATTCCACATTTTTGCAGAAGCCAACAAGTGATCAAGAAAAATAAAAAATAAAAATAAAAATAAATAGGTCATGCCTTTTGATAGAAGTATCATGGTTACAGCAAAATGGAAAGGGAAATTCTAAGAAAGACTTAGCAGTCAGTTAATTTAGGCTATTTCTGGAAAAAGCCTGCTGAGAAACAAATCAGCAAACAAGCAAAGCATGAAGTTAACTAGAAATATTCCTAACTCTGTCCTTGCTGCAAAGCAATGCCTCAGTGGAAACAAAGCTTCTCCATTTATCAAAACCAGTTACTGCTGTACTTCACTAATTGGAACCACTTTAAAAAATCCAAACCACCAAACGTTACTAATAATGCCAAAGAATCTAAGGCTCTTAAACTTTATTCAAACTTCACAAGTATGTCATGAAGTGCCCATACAATATTTAACCAATACACTGCTCTAAGCTTTTTATACTCACACCCCAAAGGCAGAGCTTCTGTGTTGATGGGTTCCTCTGAAAGACTGCAATACTACCCAAACATTTTCTCGTACATTTCTTTTGCTAAATTGTACTTTCAAACATTTGAGGATTGTTGAGTAACTCCAACATATGCCACCAGAGATTGAAAATGTGTAATCTGGGTACTGATTTATCTGAAATGTAAATGAAATCTTTACCAGCAATTCTTATGCGGTGAAATAAACCCAACTGCCATCTGTTGTTGATCAAAGGTCGGTTCGCTATCAAGAGTTTAATAAGTAATTCATTTTGCCTACTATAAATCATGAGGGCAGCCAACATTATGGCCATTCAGAAGTATTACTGCTGTATTATTTCAGTAATATGTTATTCTGATATCTGACGGGCAAGTATTTTAGAAATATAGAAATGAACTTCATATATTTGACTATGGTGATTATCTAATCTGTCAGCAGTCTTTTACAGCAACCACATAGTTGTCAAAGATCTAATACTATTGTCTGTTATGATTACATTTGTAATCCTGTTAATTTAATCTTCTTACACTTCCAGGTTTTTTTTTTTTTTTTCTTACAAATTAAATTATTACTGCTGCACACTTTTCATTTGAAACATAGTTTCCATGACAGATGTTTTCTTCTTCCAAAATGGAGCTAAATATTTCAGCTTTTAAGACAACAACAAGAACAAAAAAGAATTGCCAGTTTGCTTCCTCAGCTCAGTGACAGCTCAGGTGACCTCACCTGATAAATTTTGTTTTATCCTTTCTTTTTAAACACCCATCTTTCATTCTTTAAAATAATATGATCACCAAAGCCTCAGGATACCCTTTATTTCCATTGCTTTCTTCTGTTTCTCTTCCTTTCCTACATTATATCATACCATCTATGCATCATTATTGTGTCATAGGTAAGCATAGCTTCTGCCACAAAATGCACACAGTATTATACAACACAACCATGTAGGTGTTCTCTATCACTTCTCTATCACATCCACCTTTGCCTCTGGGTAATTAAAGGCAAATCCTAGCTACTGTAGCAGGAGAGAAAAAATTCTTACAACTCTCTCTCTGTGAGCACACTAAAGAAACATATTGATTTTTAAATATGACAGATAAAAACAAACAACCATTTGTCCGAGGTATTTTGCCTTCCTTCAACTTCACGGCAGCACACACAGCCTCCCTTCCTACGATTTCAGGATAAAGGGACATTCCTCTATATCCTTCAGATAACCATAAAATCTAAATTCCTCGGAAATCTGAGGTGGAAAAAAAAAAAAAAAAACCAAAAAAAGACAACACTGCTTTCCATTCTCTAGGCACAATTGCTGGACTATCAATTATTTATTGGTAAGTAGTAGATCTGTCTATGAACAGAAAACAGCATACACACAAAGACTCAGAGAGTAACCAGGACTGATCAGGATTTCATTATTTTTCTTTATTTACAAAGAGTTATAAAGCCTGTTGGAGTTTGGGGGAAAAAAACCCAACCACCAAAAAACAACACAATCCACCAGAATTAACCCCCCTGAAAATAAAAAGCTAAAAAAATAAGCTAAAAAACATCCTTTCCAAAAGCTCACCTCAAGTCAATGAACATAGATGATAAAACTGTATCTTTTGAGATATAAATGGTAGATGCAATGGTTCATTAACAGTTACTGTGAGATGTGAAGTTGGTGCTATTTATCCACCCCTCTTCTCTCCAGGAAAATCAGGACTATACCATGTAGACACAAAAGATCGTGAATTTAACATTCCTCAAAGCTGAAGAAACCAAAATCACTTGCAGCAGGTGGACTATTGCTTCCAGGCACAGCATCTTGACAAATTTCCTCCAGTACCTACTGAGGTTTTATTCTCTCCAGGCCTGCCCTGGTGTTTAGCTGCTATCCCTCAGTTTGCTGTCCCTTTAGTTGTACAAATATGTCATATAGAACTACACTAAAACCAGACAGCTGATATTAATCAGATGAATACCCTCTTTCCAAACAAACAAACAAACAAAAAAAAAACCTTTAAAAATCAGTATGGACATTAGAAAAAAATGTAATAACTCAGATCACTTCAAGATGTAATTTACAGCACAGCTTGCACTGGCACAAGGTGAGCATCTCTAAACTCTGGAATAGTAGTTTCATGAACAGACTTTAAAGTCAATGATCATTAATGTATAAAATCTTTAAGAAATGTTTGTATCCTCTGCAAAATTAGTTCTAATGGACATTCTAAAGATAGGTCTTAATCTGCACAGAAAAGACATAATCTCTCAGATTATATATATCCGACATATACAGTAAATATAAAATAAAAAGTGTGTGGCTGCCAGGTGCCACCCAGCCACTCTCTTACTCCCCCTTCTCAACAGGACAAGAGGAGAAAATAAGATGGAAAAGCTCATGGGTCAAGACAAGGACAGGGAGATCACTCACCAATTACCAGCGTGGGCAAAACAGACTCAACTTGGGGAAATTAATTTAATTTTATTGCCAATTAATTGTAACAGATTAGAATAGTGAGAAATAAAAGCATTTCTAAGCCACTTTCCCAAACTCCTTCCTTCTTCCCAGACTCAGCTTCACTCCTGACACTTCTACCTCCTCTCTCAGGCAGTGCAGGGGGACGAGCAATGGAGGTTGTATTCAGCCCGTAGCGCTTCATCATGGCACACCTTCCTCCTCATGCTGTTGCCCTGCTCCAGCGTAGGATCCCTCCCATGGGATCCAGTTCTTCAAGAACTGCTCCAGTATGGGTGCTTTCCACAAGGTACGGGAATGGACTGCTCCAGTGTGGGTCCCGCACAGGGTCACAGGTCCTGCCAGAAGACTTGCTGCTCCAGTGTAGGCCCCAGCACGAGCCCTCTACAGGCTGCAGCTTCTTTCAGGGTACACCCACCTGGGGAGGCACAGGGTGACTATCTGCTCCACCATGGTCCTCCATGGGCTGCAGGGGGACCTTGCTTCCCTGTGGTCTTCCCCACAGGCTGCAAGGAATTTCTGCTCTGGCACTTAGAGCACCTCCTCTCCCTCCTTCATTGATCTTGGGGTCTGCAGAGTTGTTTCTCTCTTTTTTTTCCCCCTCACTTCTCTCTCACAGCTGCCATGCAGCTTTTTTTCACCCTTTCTTAAATATGTTATTACAGAGGCACCACCAGCATCACTGACAGGCTCAGCTTTGGGCAATGGCTGGCCTGTCTTCGAGCCACCTGGAACTAGCTCTGTCAGACAGGGGGGCACAGCCCCTGATGTCCTTCCTCCCACAGAAGCCACTCCTGCAGCGCCCCCACCATCAAAACCTCGCCACCTAAACCAAATACAACAGTCTCACTTCTGTCTGACTACAAGCCATTTAAGAAGCCATGAATCAGATTTCCATACATCATTTGCTAATGCTGCAGACAAACTACAACACATTTGTAAAATTTGTAGCAGCAGAGGGACAACTGCAGGAATCGTAAGTAATTCCACAGAAAGAGAGATGCAGAGATAAAACAACTCCTGGGACCAAAGCAGATGAACTGCTCTTTCCTGTACTCTTTTGCACTATTATGAAACGTAGTGGTGCTCTAAGCTCAGTTCAGTATTTCACAAGCATTGTATTTCTTCACAGATAAAAGTCCTCTCTCCTCAGAATAAAATAATGTTAGCTAAATGTGATCAATGGCAGGGAACGGAAATTATACAGACCTGAGACTCTAGTCAGCCAAAACAAAGGTAGGCACCTTTGGAGGATTAAAAAATGGAGATGAGCTTTGGCTGTAGTTATCCAGACTAATTCAAAAGGGAGCAGTCAGTACGACTTGAAGAGAAAGCAGAATATGTCAAGCACACAAGTTAATTAGCTATCATCATAAAAAGAGGCATTACAGGGGGGTTTTTTTGTACCTGATTACAGATGCTACAGACAAGAGCAGTAGTAGATTCATCTTTAAGACATATGGATTCTGTTTTCAACTTTTCAACTTCTAAACTAATGCTATGATACTGATTTTCATTTTGACTACAGTTCCAGTGATAATTACTTATGTCTAAAATTAAAGAAAAATTGTCACCTAACTGTACAGAAAGATATAAAATAGCAATTTAAATATATTAATTTGTTATTAAATAGGCACTCAAGCATTTTGACTTAATCTAGTCTGTGATATTCAAAAAGAAGCAAATAAAAAGAGAGAATGATTTACTCAATACACTCTGAGGGGTGTTTATGCTTAGTCATTAGCTGGTTGAAGAATTTATCCCAAGATACAATAATGCAGATTTTCCTGTGTTATGAATGCTTCTTCTCAGACAGTTTGCTTACTAAAAATATCCCCTAATCAGGTGGCACGTCTCTCTATTTATTCCTATATATTTTCAACACCAAAAAATCTCTTTCATTCACAATGACTGTGGTTGTTCTGCTGCTGTTCATTTAATGACATTAATGATTCTTATCATACCTTTTGAAAGCCATAAATAGAAAAGCGACAATAAAAAATATTAACAATACCTTATTTTCCTCTCACAATTTATATATATCCAGTTTTGCTACGTTTTTTAACTGCTCCATTTCAAGAAGAAGGCTACACAGTGAAATTCTTGGCTGCAGACTATAGACTGTGCCACTCTCAAACCTCCTGGGCCAGATTTTTAAGAACTGGTTAACAGCGGTTTTTAGATCAAAGGTTACACTTCAAGTTTTGTAAATAACTGAAATATTCCACTTCTTGGCAGTATTCAGCTTTCATCCCACCAAGCACAGCTGAAGCTAAGGTGGATTTATCATAACAGAAAGGGCTCATACGTGACTGTGGCCCCTAAAGATGATTGTTCATTAATGTCTCTCCCCTGGTCCTATTCTGAAGAGCCCTGGCTGCAGTCACACTGTGAGTTTCCACTTCTAAAGACCAACTGACCAAGTCCTACTGTTCTCCTTTCCAAGCAGAAACAAATTAATGGTTAAATTGGGGAGTTACAAAATTAACTCTCACAGAAGAAACAATTCATAGACAATACATTAAATTATTTTACAAAGTCAGAAAAAAAAAAAAAAAGAGAGAAAAAGAGAGGATTACTCCAAAGCTAAAAGCATCCAAAGATGCTGTGCTTAACTACATTAAGGCAGTGTTTGGCAGACAAATGGAATGAGGAATCAGTGGATCCACGGGGGTGTCAGAAATTTAGTGAACACAGAAGAGGACTAAAAGGCTAAAAGTGATCAGGAGACTTATTTTATACTCTTTGCCCAAAGCAAAATAAGATGTATTTAAGCCATTTCTAATATGCATTTACCTAACTATAACATGCTCTTGAAAACCTCAAAGGATGGAAGTTGTACAAATCTGAAATACAGCTTTGCTGTTCTAAACATCAGAAATTTTCTTCCTGAAAATATTCTTTGCCACAGCTCAAGTTCATTAGTCATTACTTTCCCAGCAGACACACAGAACAATTCTTTATCCTCTTTCTCATGCAAGCATTTCACATATTTGAGCACTGTTCTCATGTCTCCTTCATGTGTTTCTTTTTGAGGTTAAATAGCCCCTTAGATTTTTTTTTCCCTAGAGATCACATTTTCTAGAATCATAGAATCATTCAGCTTTGCAAATACCTTTAAGATCATGAAGTCCAACCATTAACCTAACATACCAAGTCCAGCATTAAACCACATCTCCAAGTGCCACATCTGCACATCTTTTAAGTATCTCCAGGGATAGTCACTCAACCACTCTCCAGAGCAGCCTGTTCCAATGATTAATAAATTAATAACCTGTTCAGTGTACAACATTTTCCAAATATCCAATCTAAACCTCCCCGGTACAGCTTGATGCCATTTCTTCTTGTCTTATTGCCTGTTAATTGGGAGAAGAGACTAACCCCACCTCTCTACAACTTCCAGGTAGTTGTAGAAAGCGATAGGGTCTCCCCTCCTCTTCCTTTTCTCCAGGCTAAACAACACCAGCTCCCTCAGCTGCTCCTTATTCTCCAGACCCCTCATCAGCTTTGTTGTCCTTCTCTGGACTCACTCCAGTACCTCAATCTTTCTATTAGAGAGGAGCTCAAAGCTGAACATACTGTTCTAGTATTCTAGACTTCTGATCTCTGTTTTTCATGTTTTAAGATGTGGATATCCAAAACTGCAGACAGCATTCCATGCAGGACTGAGTAAAATAGGAATTTATTGTGATATTACACATGGCAACACTGGTTCTATATTCCACTTTGAGTTTTTCTGTTTTCTTCCTAACCATCTACAACAGTAGCTAAATCAGGCTAAAACAGCTTTCTGTCCTCGTCACAGGTTTTTCTTCCCCTAGTGTTCCTACACAGCTAATCATTCCCTGTCTTGTGTTTTGTAAATTCTGGAAACTCAACAGTATATCACACTTCTCAAAAAAAAATGATTAATGTGCTTCAGACAGCTTCCTATATATTTTAGTGTGAAAAACATTCAACTGGTATGATTTAAGATTTAACTAATAAATAAAAATAATAAAATATCTAGTCCATCAATCACACATGGGGGTCAAAGGGTCTTTGACATTAAAGTTAGAACAGGTAGTCTGAATGCAGCATATTTTACCACCACGACCATGCTCTCTGTCATATAGAAGTACAGGAAATACTGCAATGGTGTTACACCTTTGCTGTCCTGAAGCTGAGAGCTGGTAAGAATAAACCAAGTTAGAGAATAAGAGATTGAGATGATTTTCCCATCTTAGAGCTTCAGGTGGTCTCTGAAAATCACCTCCAATGCAAGATGTTCCTGCTCATTTTCCTCAAGTCTCTTTTTCTTTTGTCTCTAAATTCTTCTAGCCCTCAGTTTACTTTCCCTGCTTTCCCCCTGTCCCCCACCAAGAAAAAAAGGAAAAAGTAAGACCTAGACTGCCAGAACCTCATACTCTGCAACAGCAATATAGCCTCTGACCAGAAAGGCAGCTAAAGGCAAGGTCTGACACAGTCCTGAGCTAATACAGTTCAAGCCTCTGAACAGGTATCGATGTCATATTTGTATTTCTCTAGTAGCCCTGTAAATGTCAGTATAAGGCACAGATGATGCATTTCATTCCTCAGTGTTCTCTTCCTTTCCTATTTTTGTGCATTCATCTCATTTTCTTATTCATAGACAGGATCTGACTCACACAGTAGCAAGAACAGTTACCACTTCAACCTGTCTCAATGAACTTTAATTTCCCTGAAAGGACAGTTAACAAACAAGGTTACCAAAAAACCTCTCTGAAAAAAAAAAAAAATTGGGAAAAGAGAATTGCTAATGTGAAAGTTTGTATTAATAACAAGTTAGAAGAAATTTTAGCAGAATAGAATAGTTCAGTTGGAAGGGACCTACAGCAATCATCTAGTCCAACTACCTGATCAACTCAGAGCTGACCAAAAGTTAAAGCATGTTATTAAGGGTGTTGCTCAAATTCCTCTTAAACACTGACAAGCTTGGGCCATTGGCCACCTCTCTAGGAAGCCTGTTCCAGTGATTGACCACCCTCTCAGCAAAGAAATGCTTCCTAATGTCCGGTCTAAGCCTCCCCTGGTGCACCTTTGGACCATTCCCATGTGCCCTGTCACTGGATCCCCGGGAGAAGAGATCAGCACCTCCCTCTTCACTTCCCCTCCTCAGGAAGCTGTAGAGAGCTGTGAGTTTAGTCTTCAGTCTCCTTTTCTCTGAACTAAACCTGCCCAAAGTCCCTCCTGTCCTCTCATAGGACATTCCTTCCAGCTTTGAAATCCTCTTCTGGACACGTTCAAGCACCTCAACACCCTTCTTAAATTANATTAATACGATCCCCTTACGCATAAAAGGCCACCTCTCAGACCACATAAACTGTTGAAATCAACAGCCTGTAAGGCTTCTCATATTGTTATTAATAAATAATTATTAATATGAAAATTAATTTTGGCATTTGAAACTATGTTCCAAGAAAATTATGCACAGCATCTAATTCCTCCCAGCAAAAAGCTAAATGTGGGAATTACAGATCTTAATATAAACACTTGAGCCAGTCTACTGCTTAAATGGAGGTTACTTGATTCATCAAAGATGGTGTACCTATTGCAAAGGGGCTGAAGTCTTATCTTAATTTTAATAGACAGTCCATCATATGTTGAAATCAATTCAGAAATGTCAAACTTCCCTTCAGAATTTTTCACATAAAAAAGAGCAGGGAAGGTGCTTTGCATGTGGCTAATTTACTAGGCAAAATCTGACAAGGAAATCAGTCCCCTTCCGAGACACAACATATAGTTGGAGAGCTGTTTTGGCAGCTATTGGTGCAATACCTCACCAAATCTCTGAAGGAAAAAAAGACCTTTTCGCCAAAGGTACAAGACTTATGGTCTGAATGAAAGAGGAAAAAACAAAACAAAGCAAAATCCCCAGCAAACCCACCTCAACTTATTTTAACTGTTTGGAAGGTTTGGGTAGTATCTGTTAGGTGGCCTTGGTGCTGGGAAAATGAGGAGTCAGTCACGGGATCCACTGTTTACCAGTACAAACATGCATAGTCCTCTCTGCAATACCTGCCGTTTTCTTGATGTCCAGTAGGTACAACCAAGGGATCTCCAGAACCAAAGGTTTTCCATTGAGATAGGAATGACCATACCTGAAGATGAAAGCTGTAATACCAACATGTCCCCTGTAGGACAGGTACAGAAAAACATAAGATGCATTGGTACTGAATGGTGCAAACTGACAGAAGTGCAGTGATCTGCTGGAGACTCAGAAAATGTATTTTGTAAGGAAAGTATAAAATCTCCATGAAAGTACTATGCACCTCAAGCTTACTGAGATGCCTTATTACTTATGTTTTTCCCTACTGTCATTCTTTTGGAGTTTGTTTTTTTTTTTGGAGCTCACCAGTGGTCTTATGTGTAAGAGGAAAACAAAACAAAGCTCGATTACTATGTGCTTCTCTTCAGTTAGCTCTCAAAATTGTAACTGAGACAGAAAGATGCATTATCAACATTGAAACACAAATTTTCAGGAAAAGAAACCCCAATTTAGCTTTTACCTTGTTTATTTGACGTTTCTCTTTGGAAAGCTCTTTGCCTCAAATCCATGTAAAACCAATCACTCTGCTCAAAATATTTGGAATGGGTACACTGAGAGGCACCTATTCAAATCTATCACGTTACACCTTTTTTGCATGAGCCACATGGGTCACATTTCCTCAAGGGCTGGTAACTCAATGAATCCCAATCACAGCACACCAGCTTGGAAGACAGTCCTCTGACTTCTAGATATGCCAAATACAGATGATTGTTCCACCGGGTTTTGGAGAGGGCTGCCCAGCTGCTAGCTGGCCCTACTGAAGATCACGTCGCTGGCTGCCAAACTAGCTTTGAACATATGACCTGCAACTTCTTGTTTCATGGCACTTTTTTTCAGGGAGACGGTATCACCAAGAGGTCATAACTACTGGCTCTGGTACCTCCTTGAGAAAATAAGAACTACTAGAATAACTGAAAAATAATTCTTGTCAAGGATAATGTAGACATTTCTGGTTTCACTATGAGAATTAGCCTTTATTCGGCAGAATATGGGAAATTGATTAAAGCTCGCTAAGAATATAGGTACAGCTCATGAATTTGGGGTACCATCTCATGGAGTGGGTCATTTCCATCTGGTAAGAGAGTTTCAAAGGANTATATGTGTGTGTGTGTGTGTGTGCATGTGCCTGGCTTTGCTCTGTCCCAGGTGAAGAATCCAGCATTTGGAATTGTTACATTTGTGATGAGCAAGATAGACAATCAGACATCATGAATTAAATCTGAGTATTAATACGATCCCCTTACGCATAAAAGGCCACCTCTCAGACCACATAAACTGTTGAAATCAACAGCCTGTAAGGCTTCTCATATTGTTATTAATAAATAATTATTAATATGAAAATTAATTTTGGCATTTGAAACTATGTTCCAAGAAAATTATGCACAGCATCTAATTCCTCCCAGCAGAAAGCTAAATGTGGGAATTACAGATCTTAATATAAACACTTGAGCCAGTCTACTGCTTAAATGGAGGTTACTTGATTCATCAAAGATGGTGTACCTATTGCTGGAAGAGGCTTACAGCAGCACTGCAAAGAGATTACAAAAGGTCTAGTCAATGCAAAGGGGCTGAAGTCTTAGCTTAATTTTAATAGACAGTCCATCATATGTTGAAATCAATTCAGAAATGTCAAACTTCCCTTCAGAATTTTTCACATAAAAAAGAGCAGGGAAGGTGCTTTGCATGTGGCTAATTTACTAGGCAAAATCTGACAAGGAAATCAGTCCCCTTCCGAGACACAACATATAGTTGGAGAGCTGTTTTGGCAGCTATTGGTGCAATACCTCACCAAATCTCTGAAGGAAAAAAAGACCTTTTCGCCAAAGGTACAAGACTTATGGTCTGAATGAAAGAGGAAAAAACAAAACAAAGCAAAATCCCCAGCAAACCCACCTCAACTTATTTTAACTGTTTGGAAGGTTTGGGTAGTATCTGTTAGGTGGCCTTGGTGCTGGGAAAATGAGGAGTCAGTCACGGGATCCACTGTTTACCAGTACAAACATGCATAGTCCTCTCTGCAATACCTGCCATTTTCTTGATGTCCAGTAGGTACAACCAAGGGATCTCCAGAACCAAAGGTTTTCCATTGAGATAGGAATGACCATACCTGAAGATGAAAGCTGTAATACCAACATGTCCCCTGTAGGACAGGTACAGAAAAACATAAGATGCATTGGTACTGAATGGTGCAAACTGACAGAAGTGCAGTGATCTGCTGGAGACTCAGAAAATGTATTTTGTAAGGAAAGTATAAAATCTCCATGAAAGTACTATGCACCTCAAGCTTACTGAGATGCCTTATTACTTATGTTTTTCCCTACTGTCATTCTTTTGGAGTTTGTTTTTTTTTTTGGAGCTCACCAGTGGTCTTATGTGTAAGAGGAAAACAAAACAAAGCTCGATTACTATGTGCTTCTCTTCAGTTAGCTCTCAAAATTGTAACTGAGACAGAAAGATGCATTATCAACATTGAAACACAAATTTTCAGGAAAAGAAACCCCAATTTAGATTTTACCTTGTTTATTTGACGTTTCTCTTTGGAAAGCTCTTTGCCTCAAATCCATGTAAAACCAATCACTCTGCTCAAAATATTTGGAATGGGTACACTGAGAGGCACCTATTCAAATCTATCACGTTACACCTTTTTTGCATGAGCCACATGGGTCACATTTCCTCAAGGGCTGGTAACTCAATGAATCCCAATCACAGCACACCAGCTTGGAAGACAGTCCTCTGACTTCTAGATATGCTAAATACAGATGATTGTTCCACTGGGTTTTGGAGAGGGCTGCCCAGCTGCTAGCTGGCCCTACTGAAGATCACGTCGCTGGCTGCCAAACTAGCTTTGAACATATGACCTGCAACTTCTTGTTTCATGGCACTTTTTTTCAGGGAGACAGTATCACCAAGAGGTCATAACTACTGGCTCTGGTACCTCCTTGAGACTCAAAATAAGAACTACTAGAATATTTGAAAAATAATTCTTGTCAAGGATAATGTAGACATTTCTGGTTTCACTATGAGAATTAGCCTTTATTCGGCAGAATATGGGAAATTGATTAAAGCTCGCTAAGAATATAGGTACAGCTCATGAATTTGGGGTACCATCTCATGGAGTGGGTCATTTCCATCTGGTAAGAGAGTTTCAAAGGACTCAGCTAAGAGCATCTCCTAAAAAAAAGTGCAAAAATCCTCACTGGAGATTCAATAGTCTTCAGCAAGCAAAAATAATTCAAGCAACCTGCAATTCCCAGCAAAGCTAATTACAAAGCTGAGACAATTACTCAGTGTGCACAAACAAAACTGCTCATGCATATCTTTCGTGACCTCACTGCATATTATTCTAAAACAAAGCTTACTACAACTTTTTAAGGATCTGTGCAAAACATCACTAGATACAGGGAAGCTAGATACTGGAATGTTCTGACAACAGCATCCAGCCACTGTCCCGTAAAAGGCTGCAACTTCACTAAAGTCAGTCTTAACTACAGTTTTTTTGAGAAAGACACAAGTGATCAATAGGTCACCCTGCTTGTCTTCAACAGCCTGAGGAAAGAGATGTCTGTTGCACAGTAGAACCTCCAAGATTCAGAAACAAGCTAGAAGATGGAAGCAGATAAAACCTCAGTGTAGCTTTCTTGTAACTAAAACCTAGTGCGTAACACCAAAGATCGGGAAATTACTCCTGTCGGACAATCAAATCGACCCTAAGATTGTTCAGCCCTCAATTTCCATTCTCCTTCTGTTGCCAGAGACAATGTTATAGTGGTGTTCCCTTTTGTAGGAAAAAGAATTTTTTTTTAAAAAAAACAGCATTTGAAAAACAGAGAATGCAACAACAGAAAGAACTTTGCAAAGTCTTCATAATCACTAAATTTTCAAGACACCAGGAAAACCAGAAATCAAACCAAATTTCTAAATATAAAATGTGTAAAAATCAAGCATCAAACAACTAAAGCAGAAGCACATTTACCTTTAGAAGTACTTTGGAATTCCAAATTCACCAAGAACTGATAAAATTACTGCTGCAATTACCTCAGTACATGAAAAGAATATTCCTACACCAAGCTAAATACAGCATTCTTGGGTTTGTTTTATCTGGGAGAAGAAATAAAAGTCTGATCGATGAGAAGTGTTGATCAGCTTAAATTTATGAGCAGCTTGGAGCAACCATGCACAAATCGGACACTAAAATACATTTCTGAAGCCATGGGGAGTAGGGATTAAAAAAAAAAAATGACCAAGCTGTGTAGAGAAGGATAAGTAAATATTTTTCCTCCACTGGTCCTAACTTGCAATCAGTTTCTGCTCATGTGTTAAGCAAAATGAATTGTGTTAGTTAATTCTTTTGTACACAACAATAAAGTGTAACACTTTCCTTTATTTAAGATTTTTTAAATTTATTTATTTCACCAGATAAGAATAAGTAACAAAGTGCAGGATCAATTTATTATTAAGATCTTTCATGTAGGTCTCCTGGGAGGCACAGTCAGCAACTGAGAAGTGAAGTCAGGAAGGATGTCATTGCCCTTGGGTAGCCAACATTCATCACAGTGGGCAGCCTTTATTGTCCGTGGTGCTGTAATGGTTTCTCAGTAGGGAAGGCAGCATGAAGTAGCACGATGACGTGCAAGATAATGCCTAAAACCACAAAACTCTGTTTCAGAGACAGCGATTAGAAGTAAGTGTTTACAGTGGCAGCAGAAGGGAAAAAAGGCAGAATGACTTGTTCTCTTTTTAGTCCCAAACACTGGTAAACATTTTTCACTCCATATCACATTCAGGGAACCAGAATTTTCTTGCCATTACGTGTTTCTTATTTGGTCAGTACTTGGTTACTTCTCTTCTACAGATCTCTCCTGAACTCTGCCATTTATGACGTCTTCTTTCCTCCAAATCATACACCCAGGAAACATCTAGGTCTTAAACACATTGCAAACTGCCTCCTGGCTTGAAAGGCAGATCCAGTCATCATTGTCACTGAATTTCTATCTTGCTTGTACTTGCTTAAAATGGCTGGACAAGCTGAACTAGAGTCAACCATAATCATTAGAGTTAGTTGAGTAAAAAGACAATGAAAAGGTTTACAGCTAACAATTTCATACAGAAAACAAACCAGGTCATTCAGATCCAAAGCTTTTCTCTGAATAGTGTGCAGCAGTAGAGTATGCTAAGTGAAACTGGAACTGACTACAAATTTTCCATCAGAGACACTACGGCACTGTGCATGGGTGTGCACTCACGGGTGTGTGAGAAAAAGGTCTGCAAGATGATTGTTTCCCATTTCTCACTAAATTTCCGTAAATGAGATTTTGGAACTCAATTTCCAGATTTGCTCCTAATTTCTTAAGTAGTTCCCCTCACTTTGACAGACTGAGTTGCTATTTAGTGTGAAATAAAATAGCAGCAGTTGGCATTCTACTACCCTAAGGACAGATTCAGTGAAGGACTAAAACACCTGAAGGCAAGATTGAAATCCCTGCTTTGATGGTTTCACATGCAGATGTCCCAGCCAGCCCTTCTAGTGAAGCCAGGCTACGCTGCTGTCAGGAATGTGAGAGGCATGAAGCCAAGACAGCAAGTAGGTGGGAGACAGATGCTTCAGTTTCCTATAAAGCTACTCAATTATGCTTTACAGAGTATCTGTCCACTAATTGCAAGAGGCAATATGCTAGGACGTGATGAGCTGCATATCACCTTCACAGTGGTGAAACGCTCCTCAATATCAGGGCCTGCTTCTTTTTCTTTGGGAAAACACAGGAGTCCATAAAGCGTAAAGAAATACAGCGGCTCCTGCAAGACTTTGGGAGACTTCACAAACTAATGAAAACAAAATCAATTAAAAATGTTCAGATAAAGATGTCACCTAGTTATCTGCTGTTTGGTCAGGTTCAGGTATACCTCTGGTTAACAAAAAGGAAGCATAAATGGATTACTTCTCTATTAGTGGTGGGAATTGGCTGCAGCCAGCACCTCTGAATAATGCACACCGACTGGCTACTTGTTTCTGGATTTGACATTTATAAATCATGAGGGGAAAAGGTCACGTAAAAGGAAAATGACTTGCTGCAGAGCAGCAGTTACAACCACAGTCACCATTACACTCTGGCTCTGCAGCTACAACACACAGATCCAGTGCTGATACCCTGAACAGCACCCAACCTCCCGTACAAAATGCAACAGGAATTCCATCACGGCACTGCTGGACTGAAGCACTGTTGACACAAGTAAAGCACAGAGAGGATTGACAGGCCATGAAACCAGCTCCCTGGAAAATTAAAAGAAAAAAAAATGCAGTCATATGTAGTCTGTGAAATCTGGATCTATTTTCTTGAAAAAATAGGAACTGCATTACCCAATCTGTCACTTTTTTTGGTCAGCTTAACCTCAGAAGGAAAAAGGTGTGCAAGCAGCCTTCTGAGGGTACAAAGTCTCATATATTCCCACTCAGCAACTTCTGTTTGGTGCTTTCTGTGTGAGAAACAGGAGATACAAACCACTGGACTGAAAAATATTATTCCTGTGGCATGTAAAATATTAATAATTTTAATTCTTTTCAAGTACCTTATTAGAAAACAAATCTACTTGATGTTGCTTCAGTCTTGCAGATGTTTTGCTTTCAAGCAATTATGCTATAGTCGTATTTCCTCTCAAGACAGTTTCTAATGAGAAACCCAATTAACATTCAAGACTTTAAAGAGGTAGAATTTAAGGGTTTGGTGTTCATCTCCTCTTAGCGAGATGAATACAATTTATTTTGCATAATAAAAACAAGAATAGAAAGTAATAGCAAGAGACAACATGTCCAGCAGGGGAACCCTTAAATACAGCTTGTTATTAATCAACTCATTTCACACAGTGGCTTTGGAGCAGCACAAGTGTATGTGTCCTGTGTGTCCGTAAAAATAACAGGAGAGAAAAACTGGATGCTCTAATTCTTAAAGGATGTTGATCACTGAGGATTAAAAGGATTGCGTAAGAACATGAAAACAGCACCAGGTTTTCAACTATGGCATAATGCAGTTATTTGAGAAATATATGGTAAAAAAGATCTGGCTTCCACTTTTATTTGTGCAATTTAGGTAATGGAGAAAATGCATTATGGTCTTCTAAAGCTACAGAGATGAAACACACCCACAGTGAACAAGGTCATCGACTGTATCTGTTTACAAACAGTCAGATTATGAATCTGCTAACTTGCGATCCTGAAAGCTCCTTACTAAGTCAGATTAACGTGGAGTTTCTGTTTATCATCCTGACTTAGCTAAAAATCCTCACTCCAAAGAATACAAACGGCTCCCTGCTTTCAACACTGTACATTTCAGTAAGAGCTCTCTATTTCCTGAATTTACAGTAAAATGGGTGCAATATTGCCAAACAAAGTATATAGAAATCAAGACTCCTCTATCTGGGTATATCAACTGCATTCTCATCTGTTGGCAAAAGGGGTTTAAAAAAGGTTGACAAATAGTTATTACATTTTATCAGCAACTTATATCTGCAGCACATGTGTATGTATATGCAAACCAGAATCAAAGACCCTTTGTCCAGCAATGAATGGGCTGAAAAGAACACCTATGTATAAATGCTTAAATTTAGCAGGGCACATGCCCCACTTATGGGGTTTTATGGTGATTTTCATTCTAAGTGGCTCAGTCTATGTAGCAAATTGTAGTGAGACAAGCAGATTGTCTGGATTGTCCAGTCTGTCACCTTACTACAGCATATTGCAATGGGCCTGCCCTTTTGGGAAGCAGTTGCTACTGTCTGGAAGCATATTTGCTTCC
Organism: Nycticryphes semicollaris; assembly: GCA_013400055.1. Taxonomy (NCBI): domain Eukaryota; kingdom Metazoa; phylum Chordata; class Aves; order Charadriiformes; family Rostratulidae; genus Nycticryphes; species Nycticryphes semicollaris. Next base: position 970,925 of record VXBJ01004046.1, read on the forward strand.
ATCAGGACCCCCATTTTGCTGTGAATGCTGTTTTTCAGAGTTCTAAATACATTTTATAGAACTGGCACGCTTCCTTTCACTACAATTTAAATTAAGGGGACAGAAGATGAGCTAGAGGAGAACAGAAGGCCTAGAGATGGCAAGCACCTTGCATGCATTCTGCAATCACAGTGGCAGAAGCAAGCTCTGGGTCCACATCTCGCAGAGATCCCTGTGACCAGGGCTCCCTGCCAGAAATCACAGTCTCCCAAAGGGATGGGGGGAGGAAGGTGTAGCCACGCTCCAGAAAATGGAAAGATTGCACAGCAGAAGTACACTGGACCATCTCCCATGAGACTGGGAGGAAAGAGGGCAAGTCACTCATAGAGTCTACCAACCATCAGATTTTGTCTGATTAGGCTTATCTTTATAACTGCTATATTTTTACTCACTTCCATATGCCTATGACCCCACTATTGTATTTTGAGGCAGCCAAATGCAGGGAAAGGCTATGGATAAAAAGAGATTATTCTTTCTGCAAAAATAGTCTTATTTCTTTTTTTCTAAACAGTTTAGAAACAAAAATAAAATCTAAAATTAAAAACTGCAGCTCATGAAACTGTCTTTAAGATGCTGCTGAGGAACTGGTTTTGCCTTATCTCAACCATGCATTTTTTCCCCAGTTTTCTTCCCCATATGAAATTACGCTGCTGGGCTTTTTTTGTTAATTAGAAACAAGGTCTCCAGACTAATCTAGCAACAACAGAAGAAACTATTCCCTCCAAGAATACTTCACACTGATCATCCATTATATGACAGGAATTTTAAATATTGGAAAAAATTCCTCACAAAAGACTGACTCTAAATTACCTACTTTCAAACTCTGCATATGGAAACTCTGCATATGGAAGTGTGACAGTACTTCATCTGACAGTTAAACTGAAATTAAAAAAAAATTAAAAATTGTAACCTTCCCATTCATATTGAACTACAATTTGCAATTAGTATGTGCAATAGGATGCAAAGAATTCACAAGAAATCCAGATCAAAGCAATTTTTTTATTAGACCTTAGGAAAGAAAAAAATGTTAAGAAAACAGATGAATCCACTGAAGATAAATATGTTAGCATCAGAGACACGCTCAAGTTACAGCACATATCAAACAGGGCATGAAACACCCTGAAAATAGATGGCCATATCTAAATATACTAAAAAATATTTCCAAAGAATTCACTCTTTATTTAACTTACCACTGGTCAAATCGGTCCCACTCCAAAACAAGTAACTTCACAACAAGCTGCACCAGAACAACATTTTCGATTAATACCTTCTACAGATGGAGTTTTCAACTTAATACGTAACAAATAGCTTGAAATCTTGCAGCCAAAATTATACCCACTCAAATCTGAACAGAGGAAGCAGCAGAGATGAACAGAACACTTAACGTTGCAATAACCACCGTAAATACTCAATCCTCCTAAAACATTCTTCATACTATGCACCTGGAAGGACCTGGTATGATGAATGACTCAAGATACTACCATCAGCCCATTCACTGAAAAACAGACTATAGAACTCCTAAAGAAATGTGGTATCACAAGACCAGAGCTGGATCAAAAAAAACCTCTCAATCATTCTAACAAAAGCCTGTAAAATCAGTTCAGCATTTACCCTGTGCATAGAAATTCTTTTCACTCAGAGAAAAAGCAGACCAATTTCATAGAAGGTAGCTTCTTGACTCATAAAATTGATGTCATAAAGTCACTCTCAAGAAGAAATTAAACTATAAAGCCAATTAAAATTCACCACTTCGGTAATGGAACAGCATGCAGGTTTACTTTGTCAAATGAGAGATATTGCAGAAAAAATATGAATCACACCGACAAGGAAGTAATTGCATAAGAGCACTTTCAAAACAGAGGCATAAGATTCACATTCAGGAACTCAGGCAATTTAAGAGTTTCTAACTGGAGAAACACAAAAGCAGGCTACATCGAGTCAAAAAGGAACAATGAAAAATGTCTCACTGGAGAAACGTTCACCTTGTTAGCACAGTCCTAACATCCACCAATTTTGTGGCTAACCACCTAACAATGACTCTTTGCTTTTCATTTCCCTATAACATACACATAAAGAAATTACAGTGACAGGTTTGAGTTACCTGTACTGCCACTTACAAAACATGAGGAGTTGCCATTTTCAAACTTAGGCTGAAAAATTAAGACATTGAGAGTATTTGTGAAGGGTGATTTTAAGAAAATGAGGGAACATGTCAAGCAGCTACTTCTTACCCATACATAGAAAGACAGTAGAAAGGGCAAGTCAAGAACAGAGGTCTAGTTTAGCTATTAGCTAGCTCATACAGCGATTAAAGGATGGAGCCTTGAGAGATTAGACCTTGTGTATACTCTGCTCTGGCATGCAGCTTTCTGTCTGATTTCAACAGTCCTAAACATACACAGCTTTTACCGGCTTCATTAAAGTACTTCTGAACTCCAAAAAGCATTAGGAATTTGGCAGTGTAGAAAACCAAGCATAACAAAGACCAAATTCAATTCCACTTAGGAATAGCTTCATCCCCAAGATCTGTAACTGCAAAAAAAGTATCAGCACAGACACTCTACACTGCTCTGGCTTTCACTTTGCAAGAAGAGTAGCCAAAATTATTAATCTTTGATTGTAGTAATTCTTTTGTTTTCTCTGTTTTCTGGCCAATTGCATATTTAGGCATAAAAGAGAAGCCAGAAGCACTGCACGTACTCTAAAGCCATTATGTTTTGCTTTTATTACTATGGATGCTACCAATACTAGAATTTCCTTATTTTGAAGATAATTTATACCAGAATACTTATTTCTCTCTTGAAGCCCTAGTTTCTACCTGGTGAAGCTTTAATTCTACTAAAAATTCAAAAGAGAAACAGTCTAATTCTTTTGATTTTTCAGAAAAGCTTGATAACATGAACTTACACATTGCTTTCTGAACCTCACTATACTTTACTTATGTTGTTTGATAACAATCCTTAAAAACTACAGTGAAAAGACTGAAATAAACTTTGACGGATTCAGAAGTGTTTCCATTAGAAAATTAAAGTACAAGAAGTGCTGAATGACAGTAATTGGTAACTGAAAAGACAGATCTCACAAAGAATGTGCATGGGAAAACATCATGAAAATGGCCATTTTAAGATGGATCTGGGATTGTCTCCTTATGAGTGTTGACAATACCCTAAAATCAATGGGGAAGAAGAGGTGAAACATATGGTGCTTGTATTCGGGTCTCCATTTGCAGAGTTTTAAGGTTTATAAATCCTCACATGTGACATTTCAACTGTAATACAGAATAAAAAAGTATTTGTTAATAAAGTCAATTATACAGTTAATCTTTTTCTAATTAAAACTTAGAACTGGTTTAACATTTTTTCTCATTTTTTTCCTAAGAAACACCTATTTAGTTGGTTGCTAATGTTCTAACTTCTTTTTTTTTTTTGCAAGTTATTAACATGGAAATTAAAATAGTTGTATTTCTATATGAAAAGCATCAAAGAAGATTAAGTAACTCCTTATTTTTTATTAAATTCAACACTATATACAATATCAATAATAATAGTGCTGCTTGCTCAAGCACTGGGCATTCATTCCACTGTACAGAGGGTTGATTTTCAGGCTTAGAAGAGTAGAATTGAAATCAGGAGTGAACGAAGACATCACTGATTTCCTGCTTGTCCATTTCCACTTAAATAGCAGCTTAAATATCCTTAATTATTCATCCCAGAGTAGGCCAGATCACATCACATCTTTGTTCCACTTTGGTACAAAACTGTTTGACAGATCACTGAATCAATGTGAGAAACCTGCCTGCTTTACAGGGCTGTTCTCAGAAGTTAAAAATAGGAGGTGATCAGTATAGGAACCCCCTGGATCTCATTAGCTGAGGAGGAAAGGAGTTTTTACATACTCTTACAGTTCCAGGTGGAAGTCCGAAGGAGACCCTACACGTGCTTCATCCTCAAGCTTAGCACCGCTGTTCTTTTTTTAGCCAGAAGGGGCTTATCTTATTACCCTTCTTAGCTGTGATCTCCAGATAGAACTGGAGAACATCATCATCCCAGAAGGTACAGGCAGCTCACAGTAAACAGGCAATTCACTCTCCTGCACCCCTCAAGTGCCTACCAGGACTCTGGTGTTACATTTTGGCTTTGTGCTTCCCGTTAATGTAAAATCATACCACCTTCTTTTTCTTATTTCAGGTAAAATTGATACCGTGTAATAACTAACCCCACACCTATGTTTTTTAAAAACCCATACTGCTTTGTTGAACTACAGTTAAAGTCACTTGGGTTTCCATCTGGCCCAATGCACACTCCAGATTTTCACCACCATCTGAGGAATAATTCAAGTTTTCTATATATGTGCATAAATAGGTTCCTCTATTCTGTTTCTGGTATTACACCATGAGCATTACACGCAGTTCCCGTGCAGTCTCACACTGCCTGCATTAGGTATTTTTTCCAGCAATATTCAACCATGGCACCAGCAAAGCAATTCAGGGCGTAAGAGGAATGAGAGTGACAGAGCATGTTCTTACCAAAATGACAACTTCACCATTATCCCAACAGAGTATACGAGACCACAAATCACCCTTAGCACACTGCAAATGCAAGGACATATGGAAATGCTTGAGAGCAACAGAGCTCTCTGTAAGAAACAGAACATTATCACGTAACTGAAATAAAACTTCGACACTTGTCAGAGGTTACATATCTAACATTGGCACAGGCTTACACATTCTCCATTCATATCAAAACCTTACTACCACTACTACTGCCTAATAAGTAAGAGATGCAGTTACCTACACCAATTACAACAGCTTCGTCACTGAGTCAACAGACAAAAATCTGGCCCATGCTGATACATTATGCAGAGCATCTGTAAAAATGACTGTGCTAATAGCATTAAGAACTATGACCACAGAACTGGAAGCTTTGCTGTTGCCTCCACAATATTAGACTTATCTTTCATGCAATAAATACAGGGCAGGGAAAAAATTAGCACCTCAAAAACATAATAAAAAATTGAACAACAAAAGATTATTCGGGTCACTCTGTATATAAGCTAATACCAAGCAAAAGATTTGAACTGTGAACTACAGTGTTTAAAGGTCATTCCTTTCCAAACATAAATAGGATTTTAGCAGAAATTAAATTAATTGGAAGTGAATGAAGGTTGGTTTGGGGTTTTTTTTTCCCCTCTGTTCCTGTAATCTGTTTGCTTTACTGTTAAGTACAGTAGAGCTACTTGAAATTGGCAAAATAAGAGAGTAACACAAAATACTATTGAGTAAAAACTTAATTTATGCAAGTTATTTTTCTCTCCACATCTGGCTTGACACCCTGCAAAGAACAAAGAGGAGACACGTTTCCCATTTATCCTGCAACCACAGCATTCAAGGATTTGTTGCACAGAACCGGTTCTCTCTTCCAGTGTCCTCTAACTGCTCCACTCACAGCAATACATTTGCACCCATCCCATCCACTGCAGGGAGCAGCATTTAGGGATCAGTCACATGTAAAACATATCAGAAAACGCTGCAGCAGAAAAACCCTAATGTGCTTTTAAAACTGATTAGTAAAAAAAAAATACAAATTCATACCCTGAGTAGCATGCATGTCCAGTCCATTGCAGCTCAGTTCCCCATTATCAATTAGCCAGAAGGTAGAGGCCAAAAAATACATATGGACTTAATTTTATTAAATATAAATACAAACATGTAATGTTTGCTTCCCTATTGATGAACAGAAGGTAGGAATGTTCTCCACACATGGCTCAAAGCTACTAGCAATACACTATCTGACCCTTCACTGACACATGGGAAGAACTTACCTCTCACCACCTGTTGATTTGCAGATCTGATTAAAGGAAAATTATCCAGCATCTTCCAAATGCTAAAATAAAATCAGGGAAAAATCTGTCTCCCATGGCTCTGTTCTAGACCCTGCTGAAGTAGGTCTTTAAGGGAAGGGCTAAATTTCTTTGTATCAATGAGGAAATACTGTTGCTCTGTACAGTTTCACTGAGTTTTGGTCATGAATTTGTATTAAAGACTTTTAACCCTGCATGCATTAGTAAGAATGATCAAAACTAGAACTTCTAAACACAGATGACTTGTGCAAGGAGGTAAAAAGCACAAGCTTAGGCGTGAATTTCAGTGTATTAGTACTGTGTAACAGACTCAACTACAATCCCTGTAATCTCCTGTCCCAAACTCTATTAGCTAAAACCTTAATTTAAACTTGGAATTAAATGTTCTTCTTGTACCTTACCCTTAACCAACTGTACTCAACTCATGCTGTATGTGACTGGGCTCTGAGATTTTTTTTAAAGTGTTCTCCTAGTGGTTTCATGTAAACTTTTTTGTATCAGCATTTTTATACAAAAATAGGTGTAAAAATTAGTATGACCTATTAAAAACACTAAAACTGTACCCATAATGTCTAAAGATTTAAGAAGAGCAAAGCATGCAGAGGCAGGCTACATGACTTGGGAGAGAGGAGGAAAAGTTTTGAGTCAATTGGTCACTCAGATTCTTTATTGGGATTCATAATTAGGAGTCATGCACTCTTACAAATACATTAAATCATTATTGCATTGTATAAATGCAAATGGTCATTTGCATAGTGTCAAATTTTCTGTTCATGCCAAGTGATTTACATACTTTATGGATCTATAAAAGTATCTTCTCTTCAACATCAAGAGCCTGGTTGAGATAATACCAAAACAAAGTAACACAAAAGATTAGTTTAAAAAAAGAACAGGAACTTTATCTAAATGCCACATGCTAAGGAATGATCAATACAATATGATACATCATCATAGCTCAGACGGGATTACTAACAGCCAAATGAAGAAGACATTTTTGTGTCCCTTCACGGTGTTCTCCCACATCTCAATAGCTGTATGTTTGAAAAAAGCATCTTAGAGGGTTATAGTCTGAAGTCCTTCAGAAAAAAAAACGCTGCAATTCTAGCCCAAGATCAAGAAGTGGATGCTAAGTTTGGTTTCTTTGGAGAAAATAATTTTATCTTTCTTTACCTGCTAGAGAGATATGGTTAACAACGCACCAAGAACAGCCTGAAAGATGTAATGAGACTGTCATTCAAGTTAATCAGTTATATGTATCTTAAGCATAAACAAATTTGCAGGCTTCATTTGTGCTGCAGCTCAGAGATGGCCACAATCAGTAATATATCACAATTCCATTTTTATTAAACGGAATAGGAATCTTCCCAGGCCCGAACACATGACAAAACACTAATGGTTTAAAATTGCAACAGTCCAGAACTCCAAACACACTTGAGTAATTTAATCCTGGCATGGAAACTGAATGCTTGATGCAATGAAATTTGTGTGGTGCCACTGTGTAAGCACTGCAGTATAAAATGTCAGGTACAAGCATCTGGAAAACTACAAGCTGCTCCACTGCATCATACATACCATCTCAGCCTGTATGTCTGTAAAATGGCACAATTTATATTTAATTTACCCAACAAAAGTCATTATCTTGACTTTTTTTTTTCCCCAAATTATTCTTTAAATCTTTCTAATAATAATGCACTTACACAAAGTGACTGAATTCATATGTATTAAAACACATCGATGACTGCTTTTGGCCAGGTATAAACCTGGCTTATCTTGGCAAACGTGAATTAATTCACCTTGAAAATATTTACAGACCTCTGAAAGGAAGAGATTCTGTGTTTGTCATAGGAAGTTATTTGAAGCCAAATCTTCCTGTTATCTGAAGACCTACTGGTTTATGTAGAGATGTGCATTTGAAAAACTAAAACCAGAAAACTGACTTACTACATGATTGGCTCTTACAAGGAAGTGGAATAAATGAAGAAATTTTAGAAAAGACATTCCTTTAATTTTTGTTCCTCCTCCTCTTGGGTTAACTCAGACAGCAAAAGAGACCGGTACTTTTGCCATACTGAGTTGTAATTAAAATAACTGGGAAGGAGAATTAGAAAGCAGAAAGCAATTAGCAGCTACTGTAAGAATTTAGAAGAGATGACAGGGATCCTTTGCATGTTTCATGAAGACGGAACGATTTCCTCCCTATCAATGCCAACTTTCAGATTTCTTCAAGATTTAATTTATTTAAACTAAAGAAACCCTCATGGGTTCTAATCAGTGGTCTCTTATGTTCCTCAAAAGACATCACGTGGAATGACATGTAGTTCTTCCTTTGGGGAATTCATTTCTACTGCCCATTGCCACAACACAGATTCACAGAATCATTTGGTTTGGAAAGAACCTTTAAAGGTCACCTACTCCAACCCCCCTGCAATGAGCAGGAACATCTTCAGCTAGATAATGTTGCTCAGAGCCTCATCCAACGTGACCTTGTATGTTTTGAGGGATGATGCATCTACCACCTCTATGAGCAACCCCTGCCAGTGTCTCACCAGCCCCATTGTAAAAAATTTCTTCCTTATATGTAGTCTAAATCCTCCCTCTTTTAGTTTAAAACCATTACTTTTCATCCTAGTAGAACAGGGCCTGATGAAAATGGTGTCCTCACCTTTCTTATAAACCCCCTTTAAGTAGCGAAACGTTGCAATAAGGTCTTCACAGAACCTTCTCTCCTCCAGGCCAAACAACCCTAACTCTTTCAGCCTGTCCTCATAGGAGAGGTGCTCCAGCCCTCTGATCATCTCCGTGGCCCTCCTCTGGATCCACTCCAACAGGTCCATGTCTTTCCTGTGCTGAGGACACCGAAGCTGGATGCAGTACTCCAGGTGGGGTCTCACAAGAGCAAAGTAGAGGGGGAGAATCACGTCCCTCAACCTCCTGGCCACACTTGTTGTGATGCAGCCCAGGATGTGGTTGGCCTTCTGGGCTACAAGCACACATTGCCAGCTCATGTCCAGCTTTTTAACCACTCACACTCCCAAGTCTTTCTTGGCAGGGCTGCTGTCAATCCCTTCATCCGCCTGTACTGATACCAGGAGTTGCCCCAGCCCAGGTGCAGGACCTTCTACTTGGCCTTGTTGGACCATGAGGTACACATGGCCCCACTTCTCAATCTGATCCAGGTCCCTCTGGATGACATTCCATCCCTCAGGCGTATCAACACCACTACTCAGCAGGTAATAAAATTTTGTGTTCACTGGGGCATGTTCCTGTGCCAGACTAGATACTCAGATAGTCTCTGATTACATTTTATCACCACATTGCTCTCCTTCTAAACACTGCAAGCTCCTTCCACTCACCCACCTTCTCCACCTTGGCAGCCCCAATCCACTGCACACCATCACTAGTTTCACACATTTTGCAGAAGTTTGCTAGTGCTGTTGGATGCAATGTATGTAATATCAGTCTTCCAGGAGACAAGTCTTCTTCTTTGATGCGTAAAGCCCTATTTCCTTCATGGACTGTAAGGAAAAGTATCGCACTCACCAAAACCAAGACCACTCGTATCTTAATTCCGTCTCACTTGCTCCTGTCTGTGGTCACTTACTCTCAACTATTTATATGTAGCAATGATCATGAGAACTGTTACACAGGTCTCTTCTCCTGTGGTCACATTACCACCACAAGGAACTTTTCTCCCGTTCAAAGGCATCCTAATTCAGAAGACTGGTTGCAGTCTGATGAGGATTTCAGTAGGTACCAACCTCTCATATACTGTGGCTGCTATTTTCACAAAGAACCACAGGTCACGAAGTGTCTAAAAGATATTCTCAAAGAGGATGTGTAAACAGCTTTATTTATAGAGTTTCCAGTTATGTGTTCACAGAGCATTTCTTTTCACCGTGACTGCTTTAACACTCAGAGAACAAGACACTATTTCCTAAGTAAGAAGCTAAGGTATCCAGTGTCTAGTCTGATCAGAGTTGTTCAGTCCACGGCCTTATAGAACTTCTAGCATCCTAGCAGAGTTTAAGTAGAATATTAATTTCCTCATGAACCTCTCCAAGGTTATCATCATCACAGTATTAGATTATTTCACCAAAATTAATAAACTTATCTTCCCATATCACGTTGTGCAGCTAGGATTGTCTTTATTTTACAGATACAGACTTGAAATACAGAGAATACAGTTAAATGGAAAAGTCTTCAGTTACTCTGGATATCCAAGCAGCTTCAGCTCCAGTATTTTAAGTTGCACAAGGGTCAGAAATACAAGTTTACAATAATAAGAGGAAGAGGTAAGGGGTTGTGAAGAGGTCACCTGTATTACAACAGGATAGGAAGAACTGGAAACTTTGGATTCCTTCTGTACTCTGTAAAGCACTTGCAAGACACATACTCCACTACTTGCACATCCTCCCAGTTGTCCAGTGCTGTTCTTATCTTCCCTCCGCCCCAGTCCATCACTATCACCATCCTCCAACACCTTCATCCAACCAACATTAAGATTTTGGCCAGGCAGTTCATCCAAGTCCTAGTCTGTCCCAAAGCCAAGACTTTCTCTCTCATGGACCCCAGCTCCCAGGGACAGCTCTTTTTGCTTTATCATTTTAGTCAGTATGCTTGCTTTTAAGGTTACGTGAACTCCAGGCACATCCCAGTGCCTCAGTGCTTTAAAGACATTAAGAACACAAACATTTCAAAAAATTAACTTTTTTTCAATCATCATTGCCACAGATAATAAGGTGCAGAAAAGAACAAACACTGGATAAGTCCTGCTTGGCGCTGTCTTAGATGTCAGTACACACACTCAGCTGAAAGAACGTTGTGCCCTCTGGGACCCCGGAACACAGGGACCCTTTGAATGGAAAACTGCACCTTGAAGTAGATTCTCAGATGCAACGCGGCACAACAATACTGCTACTGCTTTACACCCAACACTCCAGGTACAGTCTGAGCATAAAGTGCAAGGTTACACTGGGAAAGTACATAAAGCAGCTATTATGACAGGGACACCTGAGAAAAATGTTATACTCAGAGCCTCAAATTTGATAATCAGTATTAACAGTTTAGTTCAAAGATAAACATCAAACACTTTAATTCTGCAAAAAACAGTTGCTTAACTCCGTAAGCAATAGTGTAGCCCTCTAGAACAAGTAAATACACACACACTCCACTGTAGAGAGCTTACAGCAGGGATGCTCAACATACAGGAAGACACAGGGAAGTAGTAAACAAAAATCAATTGAGCAGAGAAGCTTCAATAAATGTTAGTTCCACTTCAACACTTCCCTTGTAATTTCTTACACATAGCTATTCCAATGTTGCCATTCTAGAGGTGTCTAAGTCATTCACTGCTTCAGGTAAAACTTCTCAGTGGAGCATACACACAGGTTTATAAGCTTTCAGGTTAAGCACATGTTAGTGAAAAAAAATAAGAAAAATAATAAAAGGAGGTATGACAGTTTGCGTATGGAAAAGTGTTTCACTGGCATGTGTTTTACAGTCGAGTGTTCCACACGGATCAGCTAATTCCTGCTACTATCATCCTTTCTGGCATATGGAAAATGCATGCAAAAAGACACAATTTATTTTTGCCATGGTGATATACTAATGGTAACAGAAGGTATGAGTGGGACTTCTATCAGCGGTTTAAATCCCTCCTTAGAATTAGTGTAATTTTCTGAAAAATATTCAAGCAGGAAGTACCACATGGGGCTTGAGGTTTCATCTAGAAGTTAGATTGACTACTAATGAATTAGCATTAGTCTTATGGCCATAACATTTCACTGCAGTTAATGTTCATACTGACTCTAGGAAAAAGAAAAAAAAAATAAAAATACAAATTCATAGGCCCAGATAAAATTATTGAAAACCCACAGAGATTAATGATAAGATCCCAAAGGAGAACTAAAGCTGGAAGAAACAAATCTATTTTGTTTCCCATTGCATCCGTTTTTTTGCTATTGCTGTTTGCAGTCCTGGATAAAACCTGTTTCCTTCTCTAAAGGGTATTTAAAAGCTGTCATAGCTTCTCTTTTCAGAAGAGCTACAGAAGCTGTGATAATCATTGATTAATCATCTTGGAATTTGCTTGTATCAACAACATGGATGTCCTGGCTTTTTGGTGCCATGAAATGCATAAGACGACTTGGAATTCAACTGACAGAGATTCAGATGACTGAATAGATTAGGTTTACATCAACAGTATATAAATACCAATTTCTGAAATAACAATATTAATAATTTAAAATCACAAAGGAAATATAAAGAAGACTCACAAGTGAATCCAATTTCACCACAGTGACTATAAATACTAACATTTTAGTAAGCTCTGTATTATTTATGAGATATTAAGACAATTTATTACTAAGCTTTTGTACAGCTATGGTTAGATTAAGGAATAACTAATAATGTATTTGCTGCTATTTTAGAAGGTATCTCCATCAAATCTGGTTGAGTTACACCTTGGAGAACAAGAAGTTCTGACTACAGTATCAAACTCTTATCTTTATGTGCATGTCATTATATAAAGGTTTCTGTATACTTATTATCTATATGAGTAAAGTGAACTGTGTTTTACCTATGAATTAGTTTCAAAGCTATGCATTTTATACAAAGAACCACAGGAGACAGAGGATTCTTCTCCTGTTTCCACAACTCAAGTTCATAGTGCAGTGAATGGGAACTGTATACATAAAGGGGCTAGAAAGAAAAACCATAACAACTAAGTAGCCATGCTGTGTTCACACAGTATACTCTTTTTTTCCTCCAAATATGGTGTCTTAATGGGTGAGATCACCCATTGAAAACAGACAAGATGACTCCCAGTAATCTTTCCAAGGGCTGCAAGAACACTTGCCAAAACAAAAGTGTGTACTAATAGTACCACTGCACAAACAAGGTACCTACGCTACCAAGAGTCAATCCTTGGTCTTCCAGAGGTATTCCAAGTTTGATACAGCTTTGCTTTACATGCTGAATAAGGAATAGCACATGTCCGTGACTGCACATATGTCAATCATGCCTTTACAGGCATGCAAGGGGCATGCCCCAGGTTAAACCAGGTTGTTAGTCTTTGGTCACTGACTACTGAAGAACGTATAAGCTGTGGGTTTTACACGACCAAGGCTCTCAGTCACATACCAACAAAGTTCCCATCTTCCATAGAAAACACTCTTGCTTTTGCTAACATCAGCTTAAGCTCTGCCTACAGTGTTCAAAATTTCCTCTTCATTAATCTTTCACTGTTGATCACTGACAGATTTATAAGCAAAGTATTAAAAACTTTTATCTATTTCACCCCTGAAGATTTATGTTCTCCCCCTCCTATTACAGCATTCACTTTTTTTGCATCCAGGACACACAACAGGTGTAACTTCCAAGTTCCAAGAAAACAGAGCAACTGGCTAGTTTCAAAAATGAAACAGGATTGAAAATACATGAACAGCAAGAGATTTGATGAGCTCAGTCTTTCACGAGGTCTTCATCGATCTCTATGTACTTTCACAGAAAAAACTATTGGACAATATGTAGCTCTTTGAACAGGCAGATAGTCAGATTTGGTACATGGACGTTGAATAAAAACAACACCAAGCCAGAAGTTATTAATAGCAAGCACTTAGGCTAATGAATACCTGGAAAGCTCACAATGAATTTGGATGCATTCACAAGTGTTAAGATGGGCTAACTCCAAATTTTTAAATGAAGAGTAACTTTTTTTTTCTAAGTGGTAAGTCTCATTCAACCAAGAACTTACTTAGAGTCTGCCAGTTGCTATTGTAAGGGAAGTCATTGCACATGTCCCTTCTGGTTTTGTAATGTCCATGGTTGTGTTGCAGGAATTCCCTTGTTCCTCACAAGCTTTAAGTTTTCAAAACAGTCAGTCAGGCCTCCAACATTGATTAACTATTATTGCCTAAGTATTTTGATACTTTACTCCTAATCCTAGCGGGTGGGGGCAGAACCAGACACCCACTGTATGGATCAAAAGGGTCATAAAAAGCTTACCAGAAGCACATAAATCAGCTAAGACTTATAAATCCAGGTCTGAAAACAACTGGATCCCTCAGACAGAAGAGGAAGCTGGTATAGCTTTCATGGCCTCAAGCTGTCCAAGGGGTAACTGGCACAAATACACTTGTCAACTAACACCACCACACACTTTATCCTGCTGCTCAGAGCCCCATTTTTTCCTGTCCCTGGGCTATGTGGACAACATGTTACATTGACCCCAGAGGATGTACGGTCCTTTGTTCCGAGACAGTGTGTTTGTAAGCTGTGTTCAGGACTCTGCTGGAACTCCATTAAGAGACACAGCCAGCTCGTGTGTAACCACCCTCTCCTCTTTGCTCCTGTGGCTAAACCCCCCCTCCCTGCATGATTTCTCACACGTCAAATGATAAAGATACCCGAGTGTACTCCTGAGTAACAAAGTGAAGCCGCATCGTCCGTTACCCTCATGACATTTAAAAGCTAAAGAGCCAAAATTCCAATTTGTTCTCAGCTGTGAAGCTGTGGAAGATTAACACAAGTTTATGTATTTTCCTCCCTGTTTCTCTTTACTCTCCAATTTTTTCTTCCTCTCCAAACCCTCCTATTGTATGCAGGAGAGTAACAAAAAACAGCAAATAATCCTTCTATCTCTGTTTGGCTAGAGCTATGTAAGAAACCAGGAGCAGGAGGTCATCACTTGCTTCAATGTGTAATTCAGAGATATAGGCAGTAACCTTATGTACAGGAGAAACTCGTTAATTGTGCTGCTGCAGCCACAGATAAGCTTTCTCTGTGACAGAGGCCTCTGCACAATCTGAAAGATGTTGACCTGCAGATCCAATAAAGTAATGTCTTAGAAACCAGATGACACATCTGTAACATACCATGAGATATCCCAGAGATACTGAAGAGTAGGCACAGATACGAAGAAGGCAGAACTGGGAGGAGCAGATATTGGAATAAAAGGGTAAATTATAGCTCATTGCTGCAGTTCACCACATGAGCATCTGTTTCCAGCACAAAACACCATTGATGAAATTAAGATAGCAGTGTCTTTTTCAAACACTTGAAGGTCTTCCTCAAGAGCTTTGGAGCACATACAATTCTTTGACTACCCCAAACTGCTCCTTCTCCTCTGATGGCAACAGTTCACATACCAAAGAAGGACACCTTACCTTAATGAGTATCTTCCACAGTAGACAATGAAGCCATCCTAAATTTAAGTAAGCTGCTCTATTAATCAAAAGTATCAGCATCTCCTGAGTGAATCCATTCATGAACATGCAGCAATCTTGTGCTAACGTGACACCCAACCATACCTGTCAGCAGTAACTGTTTGCTTTTGTAAGGTTGTCAACTCCCGTGTTTCATTAATACGCTCAATTTAATATATTTTTGCTATAGTAACTTAAGAAACAATAGCAGCTCGCTGAAGAGTGAAGAAATGCTACAGTAGCTCAACACTACAAATGAATGCTAAGAGACCTTCTTGTGAATGCTGACAATCCCTGACTACTGCCTTCAGCTGTCAGCCTTAGAGAATAATCACTTCCGTGTTCAAATTTCCTAGGGCTTTATTAATAGGGTTTTGGTTTGTTTTTTAATTTAAAGTAAACAAAAAAATAAATAAAAAAAAAAGTATGTTGACATCTCTTTCCATGGTTTTGTTATTCCCCAAAGTCCTGGGGGAATGAGTATATACAATTCCCTATAATGTGAGATGACACACTTCATTAAAAAAGAAAACAATGGAAGATATTTTCTTAGATTAAGAAAATAATGGAGAAAAGAGTTTTCAAGACTTGAAGAGAGATTAGAGTTACTTTTTTCTGCCTGAAGGAAAAAAACAACTGTGCAAAATGCTGCAGCTGCTAACTAGATCTTCCAAAAAAATTAATATGTAACCCCACTGCCACTCAAATAACTTTTGCATTTCCAGTAGTTGGGCTCAAACCTAAACAAGAAACAAAGAATCAACTGAGACTCTACAGGAATTCTATCACATATATGCTAAGGATATGCTCATATAGTCTATCAGTATACGCTTTGACTATCAAAGAATGCTTACCTGTTTAGGATGCTGAAATAATTCTATTATATGAGCTCTGGGACGATAATGAGAAGTATTAACGCGTCATAACAGTAAAATTCAACACAAACGCCACCTATTAAACAAATGGGTGGCATAAAGAAATGCAAATAAGGAAAGCATTTTTAATACTCAGACTTTGAAGGCTTCTGCTATTTTGAACAATTTCTGTTTTGAAATACCTAGTACTATTTCAGCTCAAATCTAATTTCAGGAGAAAAATGACAGGTTGCCATGCACAACAACTTTCCTTTTTATTTTTTACCCTGTCATCAACATAGGTAACACAAGCTGTTCTTTCCCTGCTGCATTCTCTTATGGTACCGTGTATCAGGCAAAAGGCATCTACTCAAAAATTAATCCCCACCCCATTACTGCACACTTATAAAAACGGAACTGACAGGACAGCAGCTTATTTATGTACAAGTCAAATCCCAATAGGGCATACTGACTGGCTTTTAGGAACCCACAGATCAATTGTTATTGTCAGAGGGGTTGCCTTGTTGGGGACTTTTTGTTTCATTTGGGAGATGGGAAGAGTTGCAGAGCTACAGAAACAAGCATACAGCGGTCTTCCCGTTGCCACTACAATAATAGTAATTAACATAATCAAGAACATACACAGTAGGGATGTAGTAGTAGTATGCAGTAGTCTTAAACCACTTCAAAATATATCTAAATTTTGCTAAGGCCTAACATGCAGACATTTCAGATTATATGACTATTCATCTCCTGGTACTCCACCAAATCTAAGTCAATGTGCAAAGATAATCATGCTCGTAAGAGTGTCAAACGTCAGGTCATTAAATGGAGAATACCTACTGGAATGGTCTCATGTAAATTAAGACAGACTGTTCATCGAGAGCATCTTCCTGCCCCTCGCTTAGTCCAATTCTTTCACCAGTGACATGCTAAGCAGCAGAATTTTCATAAGTGACACTCAATTTCACAGAAAGCTCCTCATACTCATATTCCCCTTCCTCTCTTATTTAACCATTTTAATTAGGTGACCTTCTTAATACAACTTTGCAACAGCAACAAGCCACCTCTGAGTTAAGAAGCAGTTTCCAAAACCTTTCCTCGCTTCAGAGCACAGAAAAAAAAAAACTAACTAAATCATGCTGTTTTCAACATTAAGTGAAGAACTTTACATTCCCTAGTGTCAGTAACCAACGGTGTTCAGACTGACTTTACATGCAAAAGGAATAACCACAGAATAAACGTTTTTTAAAGTCAATATCAAAACCCCTATTTTCAGAGGAAAAGAACCTGGTATAGCTTGGTATTTGTTTGCTACTGAGAGCTAAGTTGAAACACTGCACCCCTACTAATCCAAAAGAACACGCAGAATAAATTGTCACACGAGGGAGCAGAAACGTATGTCGTTACAGTTTCTCTCAGCAAACACTCTCTTCCCTACGGTACCATCTGTTAAATCAGAAACTCCTTCAAACACCCCAGCCCCGCCGATTCCGACGATGTATACGGGCTGCGCAGCCACTTGCGCGGGATTTCCGCCCCCTCCGCGGGGTGAGCGCAGCCTCGCGCTCCTCCCTGCGCCTCTGCCAGCCGCGCACCGCCCCGCACCGCTCCGCTCCGGACCGTCCCACAGGGCGGCGGGGTGGTCACACGCACCTGAGGAGAGCCGCTCGCCCGCCCGCCGTAGCTGAGCCAAGACGCCAGGCCTCGGCCCGCACCCGAGGCGGCAGCACCCCGCAACGCCAGGGGAGCTGCGGGGCCGGGCAGAGAAGTTGTCCCCCGCAATAGCACACACGCCGCGTCGCGTCCCGGCTGACAACGGTCCCCAGGGGAAAGGCGGGAACGCCGAACTCCGAGCCCCTGCCCCGGGGAGGTGGCACCCGTTGCCCCCTCCACCCGCCGGGCCCCTCGGCCGCGGAGAAACTTACTGATGGGCGGCGGAGGAGCAGCAGCAGCAGCAGCAGCGGCGGCGATGCCACGCGCCTCCCTCACGCGGCCCCCGGCCGCGCGCCCGCCTTCCCGCCCGGCGCGCGAGCGCAGCCCCGGCGCGGCGGCCGCTGCCGAGTGGGTTCGGACATGCTCAGTGCCCCCCGCCGCCGCCGCCGGGCGGAACCTACCACCGGGGAGGGGAGGGAGAGAAAGAGAGAGAACGGGGTAGGCGGGGGCGGGAAAGAGCACCGAGGAATAAGGGGACTGAGTTGGATTCTACCAAGCGGGCGAGCTAAAAATAGGCGCCGCGGAAAAGAACGTCTGGAGCTTAAAGGG
>VXBJ01004046.1:997277-1060628 GCA_013400055.1 Nycticryphes semicollaris
AAAAAATCATTTCAAAATGAAAAAAGAAATAGATTCAAAACAGCAAAGGTTAAATATTTCAGAATTTTTCAATTCCATGTTCTAAAGAAAGGTGGAAAAGCACAGAACTATTTCCTTTACTTAACCCAATTTTAAAAAGCCTTTTTTTCCCATACCTATGTTTTTTCATACAATCCCCACAATAAATTTTATCATTCTCTACTTAAAGCCTGAATGTCCAGCCCACTTTTTGCTGCTTCTGTGACTTCTTGGTTAGTATCATATTTTATTTGCTGAGAGATAAATGACTGCTGCTAGTAATTCAGCAACCGGAATTTGTTAGGCAGTACTTAGCACTAATGCAAACGGGTTCTCTGATTGTTTTTCTGTTGCTTCTTTGTTTGTTGCAGCAGAGACCTGCTGTTTCTCAGCAGGCTAGAAACTTCTGGCATCTTCTCCTCTCGGGTCCTGTATTGCAAGTAGTTTATCTAAAAAATGAGGGCAAAGCATTTACAAAAGCAAGCAGAAGTCGCAGGTGCACATTACTGGCTGGTTTTGTTGTGGATTTTCAAAGACTCTGAGTCACCCTAGATATTTTTATTTGTGCTTTTAACCACTTTTTCTGCTACATTGCCTAGATGGAAATTATTTTAGTAGTGGTTTGATCCTGGTGCTCATTTGAATTTGGATCCTTTGTCAAATGTTAATCTCTCAAATTTCTTTCAATACACACATCTCTAGCTATCTGATTTTTGCACCATTAAACTTGCATTTTCAAGGGTATATTATTGTGTCTTAGGACAGAAAGTTCTCTAATAATGTTTTTGGACGTATAATATAATATAATTTTATTTTTATAAATTCAAAAAAGGCAAGTGCTGGTAGAGGAGCAAATTGTTTAAAAATAAATTAGCGATTAATACATATACAATAATAATGAGAACAGGATCCCCATATGACAAAGCTATAAAATTCAGAAAATTTTATGGAAGGGTTTATGTGACTTGTCTGCTTGTAGTGTCAAGGTCTGAACCCATTGAATAAAGACGTCTTTCCTGCTCTATGTTTCTGACCTCTTAGGCAGCCCTGGTCAAAAATTGCCTTACTGAATTTCCCAAGATATTTAGCAACACTGGTAAGGGATTAGAAACCAAATGCATTTGCAATTAAACTTTTATATATGATACCAACATTGTAAATCGGGAATTTCATTTTTATAAATTATAAAGCATAATGGAACTCTGCACATTTTTATCTTAAATTTCTGTCTTTCAATATAGTTATATTTTGGTGCCTCCAAGTATAATTTTTTTGTTTTTTCACTTCTCTGTTAAGAAAGTGCAAGGTTATAGATCCTCAAAAGAGCCTGTGAGCCTTGCAGAGGAGTGGAAAAGAGCATGTACATAGGAAATGGTGATTTTCCTTTCTTTTTTTGCAAGTAATTTATTTATCATCCTAAATCTACTTACAAATTTGACCTTAAATTCTGCTATAATTTCTGCTGAAAATAATGTTCCCTGTGTTATCTAATGTTAGCGCATGAGAAAAGTGTTCAGTTCTCTTGTCTGAAGTGAAAACCTCATCAGCAACTACTCCCAACTGTGTACTCTGTCATGGGATATTCCTATTTGCTATTTTTTAGTCCATTAATGCATGTGAGAGCTAGACCTTGACTATCCTACTGGATGGCCAAATACATTGATTGGAAGGTTTTTTACCCTCACTAAAATGAGAGAGAATGAAGGATGTGAGACAGTAAAGATAAATACAATATTTCAGCCAAAGTTTAATTACTTGACAGACAGATGATTTCTCCTCAAAGTTGGACAGAGAAAAGAGAAAAAAGAAGTTCTTGTCTGTCTTGAAAGCTGAGGGTCTGTCTTGCAAGAATATGTATGTTATTAAGGACATTGCAAAATAGAACATGAGCACTGTTAGGTAAAAGCCTCTTGACCCAGAGAGGTAGGAGCTCTGTTGCATCTCCTACCATGTATATGGACAACCAGGTACTGTGAATGATCCTCATTCTTCTTTGAAAAGAAGGTGCTAATTTCCTTACTGGGTCCAAAGCCAGAATTGCATGACAGTTATCATGGACCCTTCAGGCAAAGACTTCCAGAATGTCCATAGAGCTGTCTCACTGATCTATGAAGACTTACATGATAAGGGAGTAGCAGTCTTTGCAATTTATATAGTTGGCATATAGCATGATGAGAAACAGGCAGGTGAAGGCATCAGGTTTGATGTAGACCCAGATGCGTTACCATCGTATCCATAAGAGACAAAAAGGGCGGGTGGAATTTTCTAGAGTGGTTCCAGTTGAGACAATCAATGTTTCCTGCCTCTCCCAAAGCTTTGAGCACCATCCCAACTACCCAATCCCAAAGTAAACCATATATAAAAAAGTGGCAAGAAATGACACCACCATTCTGATCTACCCTTATTGTGCAAATTTACTTATTAATGTAAGCATAGCCAAGCTTGAATAAGAATTTAAATGCCTTGTTATACAAGGATGAAGAAAAAAAGCCAGTCAACTGTCTTCTTCCAAATAGTGCACCTGGAACCTTCTGGACATTCAAACCAAGAAAATGGTGAGGGAATTGTGTTTGTGATAAGAAATTCTTCCAGAGTTGCACTTCTAACAATTCAGTCACTGTTTGCCTTAAGAATTCACTGTGTACATCAAGTAATATATTAAAGCAGTTAACTTTTTAGAATTGGTAATGGTGTTGTATGGTAAAAATTGATAAAATGTGAATCTTTTTACAAAACTTCCAGGTGTTCCCATGTTATTTTGACATAATTATCAAATTAGTATAATTTCTAAAATGTAATTAGAGGCTTTGTCACAGTTCTGTTCTTTGCTTTTCCAATATAGACAATTATAGTAAAATCATGGAATCACAGAACTATCAGAGTTGGAAGGGTCCTCCAGAGATCATCTAGTCCAACTCCCCTGCTAAAGCAGGGTTGCCCAGAGCACATTACTCAGGACTGCATCCAGGCAGGTCTTGAAGGTCTCCAGAGAAGGGGGCTCACAACCTCCCTGGGCAGCCTGTTCCAGTGCTCCATCACCCTCACCCTAGAGAAGTTTTTTCTTATATTTAAATGGAACGTACTGTGTTCCAGCTTGTGCCTGTTGCCCCTTGTCCTGTCACTGGGAACCACTGAAAAAAATCCAGCTCCATACTCCTTCAACCCACCTTTCAGATACTTATAAGCATTAATAAGGTCTCCCCTCAGCCTTCCCTTCCCCAGGCTAACGAGACCCAGCTCTCTCAGCCTTTCCTCTTAAGGGAGATACTCCAATCCCTTAATCATCTTTGATATGTTGATATGAGAAAGCTATCTATGATATGTTGCTTTCTCAAAAAAGACCTGGGGAAGGGAAGACAAGAATGGATGGAGAAGTGGAATTCAAATGCTCATTGTTGTATTTCAGTGCTATACTGGGTACCTCTTACGTGTTCCCGCATATTTCTTTTGTCTTGTCAAATTACAATTTCAGAGCAAGCTAAAACTGTTTTTTAATTGTAAGAGAAAATGTGAATAGAAAAAGCATGATACATCTGTACATACCCTAATAAATAGTTCCAGCTGTAATTGTAATTGAGAATGTTCATTTCAGATCCTCCTAGGGAAGCAGAAAGGCAAACACAATATCATTTGGGCACAATATGACACAGTGCACTCCTGAGCTTGTAAGCATCAATACTGCCATTGATTAGCACAATAAAAAATCATTGAAAACAAAAGAAAAACAGAACTGAGCAATTTTTAATAGAAATCTAGTTATTTTTTGTTGGTTTGGTTTGAGGGGTTTTTTGTTTGTTCATTTGGTGGTTTTTTTTAATTATGTCTACACTTCTAACATGAGTTTATGCCTCATATTATCACTTTCTTAACTTTGTTAAACCTGATTTTTCTTTGCCCCTCTTTTCTGATTTTGAGCATTCTTAGCTACCTATGCCAACCTGCATAGATAAATGTGTTAAAAATGTGGGACTAAATAATAGGTCACCCATATTTTCAGGGTATTTAAGATGAAACAACTTCTGACGAAGTTGAAGCTACTTGTCCTTTTTTCAGCCAAGGAATTTAAAGAGAAAGGCTTGCAAACCAATATGGGGTACCGCTATTCTTTTCAGCCAAGCTGCTGAGGCCTATTTCAATGTGTGTATGTGGGTTATTCATATTGTAGACTGTCAATGTTAAAGTGGCCACCAGAATACATAGCTCTGTGTTAGGTGCACATGATTCCCATACAAAGGTCCCCACTGGAAGTGTTTGCATCCTGAGGATGATGCTTGCAAATGCAGGGAACCGCTTAAGCAAACCAGTAAGGAACTCCAAGGACGGGTGTCAGGAAGGAGCTGCATCCTCGTGGTAAACTAAAATTTCATTCTGTGCAGAGTGTTGAACCCTCTTCTAGAGGGCTAATCTCAGTCCTTTCTTGCCAAAGGGAAAATACCCTGTACTAACACAATATTTTAATGATTTTTATTTTTTTCCTTCACAGCTTTTACTCAAGTTTCTGTTTATTCAAGAAATAATTCTCCTCACAGGACTTGTACAGATCTGTCCTTTATCCACCTCTGTTCCAAGCCATCTGGATGCAAGCACGCTGCAGTCAAAAGGTGCAATGTTTCAGCTAAAAACTCTCACTGGTACACAGTGTTTTGAGGCAGGGCTGGCTTACACCCCCTGGCTTGGGGATAATGAATCAAGTACAGGTGAAGCAAAAGGCTGTAAGCCTAGAATGTTTTTTTCATGTTAGGTAGAAGAAGGAGTCCAGGTGAGAGCTTCTGTGCTTCTTCCTTTGAAGTGAAAATTTGAAGGCTGGAATTTGGATGTGGCAGTTACCATGTCTTTTGCTCGCACAAGCCAAAGAGGCAGAGGTTGCAGCGTTTGGCCAGTGCTGTGGAGCAGGGACACATGTCTCAGTCCCCTTTCCAACCAATAACCTGGCATTGCCATGGGAGTAATGCAATTCTCACCAGAGCGTTATGTTTGAGCTCCTTCCCTAATACTATCCACAGAAAAGAAATGGGAAGAAAGTTGACAGGGAGTTTAAGTGTGACAGATTGAGAGCATCTTCCCCATGGTATTATAAAAAAACAATTGGTGAGGAGGAATAAGCAAGTCTGAAGTCCAAGCTGGGCAGGAGGGAGATTTAGGAACAAGCTTTCCTCTTGTGCACTAACCATGAGCAATGGGCTATGATTGAGCTTCAGAGCAGCACGGATGTCAGCTGTGCAACACCTAACCCTCTGGGTCTCTCTGGAAGCCCCTGCTGGGCTGAGCTGTATTGACAAGTGACAGCTTTCAGATCCCACTGAAGAAGAGACCTGAACCAAGATTTGTTTCACTTTGGATATGCCAAAATTTGAATCTCTAAAGGTCACCTACCTGCATTTTTCTGATACAGGTTTTATATAACAGAACCTTGCTGTTTTTTCTTGAGTTGGGTCTCTGTGCCTGTCCTGCGAAACACCACAACTTCCCAGCCCTACATCAGGGTGGATGAATGTAGTTAAATTCAAGGGACTCTCATAATAGATGCTGTGGCCCTAAAAGTGCTATTGAGACATATATAGACCGTGGCAATACAAGCACAGATGCATAGCTGTGTGAATACTTAACTTGTCTAATTTACTCTTTTTTTGTGGTATATTAAATAATAGGGAAATACTATCTCCCAAGAACATTTCCACAAATTTTAATTATAGCCTATGGTTCTGTTAGACATGCTCTAGGGCTGAAAGCTCAGGATATTTCCTTTAACATTTTCTCTATTTAAACCAACAACTAAATGTTCTCTGGAGTAGTCATTTTTTTCCCCTGATAGTAGAATGCAAAATTAAAAAAAAAAAAATTCCTAAAATGCCCGTCTCACTGAACTAATGCTACAAAAAGGCCAATTTTCAATAACACTCAGACCAGTCTAGCATTTTACATGCAGAAGTTTGGGGCATGCAAACTGTGAAGGTATGAGGGCACGTGGAGCTCACTGCCCCAAAAGCCTGAAGCTCTGAACTAGAGACCTGCTACTGACTCAGGCAAGGACTAACTGGGCAAATTACTTAGAGAGGATTTTTCAAATGAACCTTTGTAAAGTCCAAATTTTGCAGTGCTTTGTGTTCATATCTTCCAATAAGACGATAAGTTCTCACATCTGTAAAACATGTAAACAATAAAAAACCCTTTCAAAACAAAATCAGTTTGGATGGAAAGGCGATGAGGTTTCCAAACATTCCAAAGCAATGCTTTAATGTAGACTGTCAGGAGTAATTGAATGTGTTTCTCTCCAAGAAAATTCTCTGCAGGAAAATGATTCTTTTTTCTGTTTGTAGACACAATATTGTATAATAGGCTTCTAATTAGTTGCTTTCAGAGTTATCATATGAAGCAAATTATTCAAAGCTGTGAATATCTAGGCTGCCTGAAAGAAAGAGGTTTTCAAGATATGTATCTTCATTCCAGAATGAAAGGTGAATGGCATTCTGCATTTCATTTCTCAGGACAGAAGGATACTTCACTGAAAATGAAGATAGTTCTCCCAAATAAAGGTCATCTGTTCATCTACCATAGGTTACACCAAAGATTTGGCTGCAAGCAATGTCACTATCCTTTAAGACAGATACACAGGGAGTTATTCTCCTTTAAAAGAGATCATGTATGCAGAAACTTTGGATACAGGCATTAGGATCCTAGCGTGGAGAGCTGCCAGGATTGCCATGCTGTCAGGGCATGTCACTCTGGTGTAGCACTTGGGGTTGGGTGCTTATGCTATCTGGGAAGATGATTGTGGTCACATCAGAACATTGGTCTACATTATGCAGTCTTAAAATACAGTTGTATTAGAAATCTGTGGAGGAAAAAGGATAATTGTGTTCTACATTAACATAGGTAGGCAGGCAAAAGCCAGTGTAGTTTCAGCCATGTCAAATGAATGTTACTTGGATAGTGATAAACTCGAGGCGAGGGCGGGGGAACTCCTTTGCTGGCACACACAAAGTCTCCATTCAGCAGTGGAATCCTGTGGTATTTTTTATTTTATTGCTTAATATTACTGGAGCACAGCTTCAGTAGTCATCATATTCTTGTAACAAAGTTAACGTATTCTGGTGACTCCAGAGTTCTTTGCACTGGTCCTTTCTCCAGTACTGGTCAAATTCAGTCAATAAGCACTACATAGATAGATGTCCAGCTTCTATGAAAAAGCCCATTGTGGAGGAGATATTCTAACCCCACATTTCTATCTCCAAGGGGCCCTGAACACTGTGTGTGAATAAAAATTAAGACCTCAGTGACTATAGATTTAATATTAACACTTCATAATGATAGGAGTTAGACAAAAACAAAATGGAAATTTCTAATTATCATGTCACTTTTTTTCCAGCTTTTAAAAAGTATCTTAGGTTCTTGGGGTTTTTATGATATGCTTCCTTAAAATGTTAAAGTAATCCAAGCAAATAGTCCAGAAGCAGGCTCTGAAGCCTGATTTCCTGTGGATTTCTGTCTCCTGTGACCTAAAGTGTAAGTTTCCAGCAAAAGTTGCTGTCATGTGCAGAATTTATAACTATGCTCTCCTTTCTGGATCCTCTGCCATGTGATAAATCACGAGTTGACACTACAGCCATTTTTTTTCTCCTTAGTCTTTCTTCTTGGCTATGTCATAAAATTCACCTTTCTTAAACAAGTGCCATCTTCCTGCCTTGGAAGTTATGGAAAAGCACAGAGAGAAAATGGATCAAGCAAGGCTGCAATTGCATCCATTTCAATTACAAAACAACTGGGAGGAAACACAGTACCTGAACATTTGCCCCTGCAGCTGAAATACAATTTTAACACCTCTATATGTGATACTGGATTGCTGTGACAATGTAGATGTCTTGTCCCTGGGGAACTGGTAAAATAGAGAATACATCTTAGATAATCATAGAATCATAGAATCGTGGAATGGTTAGAGTTGGAAGGGACCTTAAAGATCATTGAGTTCCAACCCCCCTGCCATGGGCAAGGACACCTCCCACTAGACCAGGTTGCTCAAAGCCCCATCTGGCCTGGCCTTAAACACTTCCAAGGATGGGACATCCACAACTTCCCTGGGCAACCTGTTCCAGTGCCTCACCATCCTCACAGTAAAGAATTTATTTCTAGTATCTAATCTAAATCTCCCCTCTTCCAATTCAATTTAAAGCCGTTACCCCTTGTCCTGTCACTACACTTCCTGACAAAGAGTCCCTCTTTAGCTCTTCTGTAGGCTCCCTTCAGATATTGGAAGGCTGCTATAAGGTCTCTCTGTAGCTTTCTCTTCTCCAGTCTGAACATAATCCATAACTCTATCACTTATCTGAAGATAAAAATCCCCACTGAAGATTTTCAGGGACCCAGAGAAATTAATAGACGGTTCTTCTTCCATTCCCACACCATAGCCTTCACTTTTTCTAGAGAGAAAGATGGTGGCTTTCAAAGGGACTAAGACATCACATTGTGTATGTAACATATTCCACTGAATATAATCAATGACAGTTTATCAGATTACTGACAAAAGCCTCGTGTATTTGAAAAAAAAGGATATTTATTTCAAGACAATGTTTCCCAGTGACAGACTGATGAGAATAGTGAATCTGTTCACTAAGTTAGTTTGAATAACAGTGCAGTTAGGAAATGCCATTCTGCTACAGGAATGTGCATCAACAAATAGTTGATGGAGCGAAGATGAATGCTATAAAAGAGGATATGTCAAAGAAAGGATAAGGTCACCTTACATTTATTTTGACAGCTACCTTTGATGTATGTCTGCACTTACCAGGTTTGGAAGTTTTTAAGAAAGCTTCCTTTTGAAGGAAGCTTAATTGAAGCTAGGCAAGGCGGAGTTACTTTCTACAGTTAAGCTGACAAAACATCTTAGAGCTGTGAGCTGCAGCATACCACCCTCAGTGGTAGGAAGAAGAAAGAATATAGCCATGTAAACTGGTTTCACCCTTCCTGTGCTGCACTCATGCCTGTAGCATCTTTGCAGCACAGAAGCAGAACGAGTGGTGGCTGGTACGTGGAGAATGGGGAGGTAGCTGAAACACAAAGCATTCCTGGCCCACTACCTGGTTCTCTCACCCACCAACAGATTGTAAGAGGGAGATATACCTGCCTTAAACTGTAGAGAACATGCTAGATCAATATATGATTTTGTAAACCACTGAAAATATTGTTCTGAATGTCATTCTCAGTAGCCTTTAATGCTGGACACTGGTTAATAGAGATTTAATTGTTTATTACTTCTCTTGATAGTCAAAAAGCTATGGAATTTTTTCAGAAGTTTAGTAATTTGTGTGGTTGGGTTTTATTTACAGTAGACTTATTTACAGATATAATACAATCTGCAGAATATGAAACTAGTTCAATGGAAAAAAATAAAGCCAAAGATTTAGGTGTCAGTACAATTTCATGAGAAAACTTTTAAAATAAACCTAGGGCTCTCAATCAGGAGTGGTTCTGCACTATCATAAAAGAAACACGCATCACAGCACTTACTGCACTGAATAGGACCTGCTATCTACAGGAAGTTACTTTAGAAATTTGTATTTATGATATGCATTACGGAATTTCATTACTGTGAAGCATTTCGGTACTTCACAATAACCTTGTAGCATTTCCCTACTTTATTTCTAAGTTTAGAGTTTAGAATACAGCAAAATAAAGGAAGGCTTCTGATGAAAGCATTCACTGAGTGGGAAACGTGATCCTTAATAATTTTCACTGTGCTGCTGCCACATCCTGGTAATGTCCAAACTCCCTAATCATCTATGTTTGTGATAGCAGTGTTCTGTATACCTGCAGATCTGTTCTGGCAATGACTAGAAGTACTTTTTCAGCCACTGCATTAATGAGGTTATCTTACACAAATCCTGCCAGGATTCACAGACATGGCATATTTCTTTTGTTTGGGCGCAGGGATGGTTTAAAACCTGAACGGATTGGGTTTGCACAAGAATGCAGATAGAACAGAAGGAGATGTTGTCATCTCCCCTGTTTTCAAACTGCTTGAGTACTCATCCAAAAATCCAAGGTCTAATTGCCTCCTCTGCCTGACAGCCCGTCTCCCACTTCCCCGTAGGATATCCAGCAATCAGGCTGCTGGGTAGTCTATGGTGAAGTGCTATGTTTGTCTCTTTTTCAGAAGCTGTTTCATTTTGCATAAAATAACCAACAGCTCAATGGATTTTTCAGTGAAAAATGTGAGCATCACTCACTGCTCTAATGATGGCATTCATCTGGGAAGGGGGATACTTGCAGGTAATGAATCCACAGGTATTTCAGGTTGAATAAGTATTGGAGCAAAGTGCACAACACAGGTTTCTGCACAAATTTCCTTATCAACAGGCTGGGGAGCAAAGCTCACTTTGACGTGCACTCTTCAACATATATCAGATGGGTTTTAGTTACTACTTGCAAATGAAGTAGTCTTACAGAGGAGTCCTACTGCAGGACATCATACTGCCTCTGCTGCTCAGGGCCCTCTTCCGAGAGGTGGGGAAGAGGCTCCCATCTGCTCAGAAAGAGCAAACAGCGTCCAGAGGAGTGTTCATTTGAGACATTAGATATTTCTCATCTTTGGCTATTTGAAACAAATTACCTCTTACCTGGCATCAATACATTCTACTTTGCTTTGTCTCCTTCCAAGCTTAGATTTTTTTTCAATCACCAGGCAACTGAAAGTTTGCAATTGGAGGGCTATCTAATTATCAGCAAGTATAGATAATGCAAAGGAACAGGTATTTATGATGTCCAAGAAGTTACCAACAGGACCAATACATACAGAATGAGAGGAGCCGAAAGCGTGGAAATGAAAACCTCAAAAAAATGAATGAGATGTGTGCCAAGTACTTTAATTGGCTTTACTGCATTTTCCTAAAGGCTTATGAAAAGACCTACAAAACCCTTTTTCATCAGCTTGTTTTTTATTTAAGTAACCAGAAGAAACATGGAGGGGAAAAGAAAAGGGGACTGAAGAGTCTGAAGCGATTTGTCAGTGGCAGATTACATCCTTTATTGCAGAGCAATCTTCAATAAGATTAATGACAGAAACAAAATGAGTTTAATAGAGAAATCCTGTAGGGATCAAATGTTCATGCTATGCATCTACAGTTACCATATAATCTTGTTTTAGCTGATTAGATTGTTTTATCAGGAACCTGGATAGAAATGTAGTGAAAGATGGAGCTCAGCACTATACTTCCAAATTAAAGCATATAATAGCAGACACAGGTCATGCTGATTCATGTCACTGCTGCACATGCAGGAAGAGTTAATACCACTGCATTTCAATAAGCTGTCACATTTCTGCGTTGTAATTTGGATGTACCATTCTAGCAGGAGGTTACTCAGATAATGTAGAACGATACAGAAAAGTCTCAAGATTTGGTCTCGCACTGTCTAATAAAGGAAATAAGATTTAGGTGTGAAATTTATCTGAGAAGGATCACCTGTGTTTTTTCTAGCTTATACATAGAATTTACTTCCTTTCATGGCTATCCTGAGTGCTGTGCTTCCCCTTAAAAAATCATTTAAAGGTCACCTCCTGTTTGAGCCTTATTCTTTTTCTGTAATACAGAAATATATTCCTTAGTGGTGTTTTTGATAGATGAAATATAAGCAATGAGATCTCTAATGTATGAAGTGATACAGTGGTGGTGTAATTGATTTCTGGACAAATTACTGCACAATTAGTTTTGGTATGCTATTTACTATGTATGTATTTGGCTGGAGTAAAATAATTATTTCTTTTAAATAAAAATTTTAGCTTACCACAGTTAATCTCTTTTATTTGGAAGAAAACCATCATGATGTTAGATGAAGCACTGGTCATTTATATTTACTGGTACTGTAAGGGAGAGATTGTGGTTGAGGATGGGACAAAATCAAAATCTGTAAACTGTTACTCGGGTAAAGCCTTTTTTTAATGTGTCTATTTGTATCCTATAAGGAAGACTGTCAAACACTCAAAGGAGAGTGAAGCATTCAGCTCTGGTTGCCTGTAATTCTTCTAAACCCAGACATCAAAGGGAAACGTTCCTCTACCCATTTGTAACCACATTTTAGTTTGTAGTGTTACGCCCTCCGCTCTTCCCTGCAGCCGACCATTCTCTATTCTTGTTCAAAATGCCTAAATGCTTGAGGTAAAAAGTCGGGCTCGCTTTCTGTCAAAATGAGGAACTAGTAGCTTAAATATATCGCCCCTCAGCCATTATAACCTAAAGCTGCATATTTTTGCTTCTAGAAAACAATAATAGCAGAAAATAACTTACTTTTAGGAAGTAATATTAGTGTGGAATATTCTTGAAATGTAATATTAGGCTTATATTTTTCGTATTATGTCATCTAAGTCACATTTGTATATATATGTACTTACAGCTCTAAAATGACCAAGCTTGTGTCTCCAAGCTAGGAGCTATAGAAGGCGTCCCAGAACAGCAGTTTGGCAAATCAATCCCAGTACATTGCTTTCTCTTCCCCTGTTCTTATTCCTAAGGTGCCTGCAGCACCTGGGCTTCCTCCAGCCAATGGCTTTTCTTGGAGCACCACTTCCAACCACCATGAGATGAAGAGACATTGATTACTGAACAAAATTTTAGCAGAATTAATGGGCAACAGACCATGCCTTCATTATGCCCACTATATGCAAACAGAACAGTATCCAAACTAATAACATAAATAATGTGTTACTACACATATATGCATACACAGACACACACACATTCATATCTATACATGACGTGTTTGTTTTCAAAAAGATAAGAATAATTATGAACCCCATTATCTGGTAGAATGTCTGAATAGATGGTGGGGAAAGGGTTTGTAATAGCAGGGAAGAATCGGAGTTGATTTTAACAAGTATACCTCAACACCTCTCCACAACTGAGAGGGAAGACTGTGCTGATTAAAGAGTTCTATTCCAACAGTCTCCCAAAAAAGCAGCAGCTAGAAAAGCTCTTCNCCATTTAAAACCACTGAAAAGAAATCATCTAATAAACTTTCTTAGCTATGCGTGTTGATTTTTAATAAAGTTTAAAACACAGGGGATATTACAGAGAGCTAAACCAAGCTTATCTTAAGCCAATATTTTAAAAGGGCAAACTATCCATCAAATCTCAATTCTAGGCAAATAATAGAATCTTTGACATCATCATTAATAAATAATTTTATTTCTTTCTTCTTAATATCAACTTTATTTTATGAAAAATAAATCTTTTCAAACAAACTTGATATTTTTCTTAGATTATAGATGTAGTTGATAAATAGTATCAGTAATGTATTCAATTTTTAATATTCTGTCAGGCATTTGCTCTAATAGCATCTCACATTTCTATTAGGAAACTAGAATCACAATTATAAAGTTAGCCTGAAAATATTAAATTGATTCAAAACTTGCTAACTAATGGCTTTTAAAATGAGGTTGTAAAGAGAAAATGCCTGTGTGGTAGCACGTCTAGAGGTTTCCTGCAGGGGGTTGATTTGAATTATATGTTATTTAACATTTTTGCCAGAGAAGAAAGGAGTTTTCATTTATGTAATGAGTAGAGAGTCACTTAGTTCGTTTATTAACTTCACGAAAGCAAGTAATTTGCGTCTCAGTATGACCAGTGTTGGATCATTGAGTCAGGAGAAAGCGCCACCACAGCTGAGGGATGAGAGACTATGCTGGGAATCGGTGGGTCTGAGCAGCATAGGGCCCTCTCCAAAGAAGATTTGATACAAAATTCAGACATGTGCACATGTAATTGTGATCTTGAAAAGCCCATATAATTCTTGTACAGTCCTGAATGACCTTATTAACATTTTTTTAAATTGCCCAACATAAATAGAATTGCTTTTTCAAAAGACCTGGTTATACCTTAGCCGGACCAGGTCCTAAAGTGTGGAGAGAGGTCCCAAATACCCCTATTCTGCATGTTCTCACCAGACACTAGCTGTACTGCAGCAGGACAGGACAGATCCCCAAATGCCTCTGTGTCTAACGTGTTGTCATCTCACTACCTTGGCCAGCAGGGTGACTTTGTGCCTTCTCTCTTCAGTCCTCTCCCCAGTTCATGTACCAGTTAAATGGCTAAAATGCTCAAAATGGGAAGCAGAAAATTCAATGACATTTTCTCTCTACAGGAATTCAAATTTGTGTCTTCCACCTCTCAAGACACTCACCCAGCCAGATTCATCCCTGTACAATTCAGAATAATACCTGTAGCAGTAAACTAAGCAGGGGCTGATCCCCCTCTCTGGTCCAGATGGCTCAGCATGGCCAATGGCCACGTGGTGGCCTCTCCCATACTTTCTGTAGGGAAAAACTTAATGTTTTCCCTGTGACCAGGTGATTGCTAGCTGACACAGATTAACAAGTGAACATTATGAATGACATAAATAAATATGCCTCATCTTTGTTTTAGCCTAAAGGTGTAGGATGCCTTACAAATACACAGTATTTAAGTAACATATTTTGTTTCTGGGATGTCTCTCAGTGCAGCTTGGAAGAAAGAGCAATTTTCCATTCACTTGCTAGCTTGCCAGTACTTAATTTGGGGGAGGGAGTGGGGTGTGAAATCAAAGAATAAACAACATATATATCAATGTTGTTTAAAAAATCAATCTAAAAGTGATTTAAAGAAAATCAATCTAAATAGCCAGAATCTCAGTATGGGAAAGCTCTTATTCACACTTTTTCTGCTGCAAAATGCCATTGGCATGTGTTCTGTAAGTTCTGTGCTTCTAGCCTCAGGTGTTTGTTGCACGTGTGTGCAGCTAAAAGACAAATGATACCTCTGCTGCCATATTTATGAAATTTAAAGAAGTGAAGCTCTGAAAGCTTAACTCAGTAGAGGTCTAAGTTCCGACTTTTCCTGAGCTATTGCTCCTAATGGCCAAACTGAGAACACGGGAAGTGGGCAGATCTGCATGTTTCTCCCTCCCCTCTGCTTGATGTGTCCGCACCTTGAACATGAAGCCTGCTTCTGAAAAGACTAGGACTAAAATATGAGGGGCAGGGGAAATAAAGAATACCCTGCCCCAACCCACCAGGGATGTCCCAGGAGAGCACCAGACCAAGGGGTTGGGTGAGACCCAGCACAGTAAGTCCCTGGCGGCAGCTTTCCAGGGCTCTACACAGACTGGGAGGTCCCTGCTCTGGAGGACGGCACTCATGGGATGAGGGAGGAGGATTCTGGGATTGTGTGAGACTTATTACAGGACATTTAGGGGAGGAACCCAAAATGGAGGAACAAAGGGAATGTGGTAGTCTGAGGTAGAACAAGCATGGGGAAAAAAACCTGATCTGAGCATTCTGTCTTCTCATTAAACTCCATTTCTAACTCTTTTCCTGGGTGAGGGGCTCTCTATTCCGTGTGTGTGTGTTTGTGTGGGCAGGGGCCTGGATGCAGCAACAGGAGTCAGACAGTGGCTCAGACGCTCATGTGTCCATGATGCCACCAACAAAGAGTGAGTGTGGGTGCATGAGTGAGTCCATGATTTCCAGTATCAACTCAGACTTGCCGGCGAGTAGGGTTTGAGAGCCAGGAATGTGTGTGTGTGTCTGAAATAAGGAAGGGTCAGAGTTGTGGTGAGCACATGGGTACAAGTGTGCTGCTAAGTTCTGCAGAGACAGATGCTGTCCCCTGGATACGCTCTGGATACAGTAAGCCACAGGAAAGACTTTTTCTTCCCTCCTTCCCCTCAGAGAGAAGACTGAGGACTCCAGGGTATTCCTACCTCACACACACTTCTTGACCAGCACAGGTAAGTATGAGGAAGTTTGGTGTTTTCATAAGCAATGAAATGCATCTCAAATAGGGCAACTGAGTGGAGTCTGGGTGTGTTTTCTCAGACATCCTACATGAGTTGTTTCCTTCCTTTGTTCCATCCCTAAATGCTCAGTCTGCTTCTGTAGCAGACTTCCTAAACAGTGGTGTGTACATTGGAATGCAAAACACAGTGTGGGGTTTTCTAGCTTCAGCAGAACTACTTGACCTGTTCCCGTGAGACTACAGTGAAGCAGTAGTTGTCACAACTTCTCTTGGGTGAAGTCTACAGTCCAGATGCTTCACTGCTACGTATTTATTAACCCTTTACTAAAACTTCTTGTGTGGCCTGTGATCGTCCGCATAGTGTTTCCAAAGTTCTTAGAGGACAAGCACCATCATCTCTGATACATGCTGGCTCTTTAATGCTACTAACTTTGGAGCTGTAAGAAGGAAGGTAATGCAGGACATACCACCATCTGTGTGAGGTGGCAAACAGACAAACACTATATATTCATCCAGTGCCTACAAATCCACTGTGATCTAGGAGGACCTGCATTAGCAACACACCATGAAGTCACAGTGGAATGACTTTCAGGCATACAGAATTTGCTGCTCTGCTTGCCATCTCCAGTGACACAAGGAATGTCAGCTTTACTGACTGCCTTGGAGAGCCCAAGATACAGTAGTTACCTAGAATAAAGTTGTGCAAGTCTGGTTTGAAGAGTGGATTTCCCTGTCTCAAGCTAAAGTTCTAGAGAGCCAAAGTCCAAAATATGGTTCCTGCACACCTGGGCATGAGGATGAGTAGGCTGGCATGGCAGTACGAGGGACTTGGAGAAGGGAACTGAGCATGACTCTCCGCAGCCAAGCTTTACTTGCAGCTGCGGTCTGTAAGCTCTGTGTAGAGCACGAATCTTGCTTTCATCTCACACCTCCCTCCTTCAAAATAGCTGCTTTTTACTCAATAGTCTGCCTGAAGCCTGTCTCTAAACCAGCCCTTTAGCTAGGAGAGAAGGACTAGTCAATTTCTCAGGCGACACTATTAATCCATCCCAGCAGTGGTGCAGGAACTAAGGGCACTGCCTCTTTGCTCATCTCAGCTTGCCTAACAGGATGTCAACAGTACTGTGACAGAGCAGGAGCTGAGGACTGGTGCTGAAGAGCTGTGGAGGGCATCCTGAGAGTCGCCTGGGGCCTCCTGAGAGTAGCCTGGGCTGACAGCAGGTGCACCATGTGTGTAAGACATGACACTGTTCAATTGCAAATGTACATAGAGTAATTCCCATGCTTAATTATGTCATTATATTGGCTTCCACCAAAAGCTGGTGTGATACGCTCTCAGGCTACCCCTAAGCCTTAAGGCTCTAGATAAAAAAAAAGCAGTTGCTTCTCTAAGAACTCAAACACTGCTGTAAAGGAAAATATAGCTATGACCTGATAATAGCAGGATGAAAGTATGACTGCAGCAGAATCAACATAGCTGTGATAGCTGTAATACAGCTCACAGAGAACTCACAGCAACAGCAATGAAAAACCAGGGAGAACAGGGCATCAGTCCTGACTAGTAACCAGAAGACAAAGCCTGTAGCAATCCTCTGTATTTACTCTGGCTAGTCACTTTATATGCAGAGATTCTGGCATGGGCAACTTTTAGTTGTTATGCAATATGGCCTGACCTGAAAAACCCTTCACTTTACTCAGCAATCTGTTGTGGGCTTGAATCAGTGAACCAAAATGACAGGTCAGCAGTTTATTCAGCACCATTCAGCTCCATCAAGCACACCTCAAATATGAGAACGGACATTGCAAATTAACATTTCAGAATCAGACTTGTAAAGATCCTGTTTTTATTGCTGCCAGGAATATGCCTGCATTTTTAAAAGCCCGGTAAGCTTTGTAGCACAAATGCTAAACTTCCATAGTAATAAACTGTATTTTGGCAATAAGGTACATTAATATGAACTTGATATTTACTGAAAGTTAGAATTCTATTAATGCTAACAAAATACCAATACAAAGACACTTAGTTTAAAACAGCTTTGCAGTATTTATACTTGGAGCTTTATCTAGTGCCTGTTTTAAAGCTAAGCTCTCAGTTATTTACACCTTTCATGCTTATTCCATGTCATACATGAAGGTCATCACAGAGTTGAAGCATAAATCTAATCCACTGCATTATTTAGTGAAGTCTTGTAGCAAATGCTGCAAGTCTCTCTATCTCCCTCCTCAGCACAGACAGTTTCACAAAACCCAACACATTCCCAGATTAAACATTGTTTGAAGCAACTGATCCACCCTATGACAGACTCCTACTTAGTGACAAATTATATTTTAATTCTTTGTGCATGTAGGTGCAGCCCAAAATATTTTCCTTCCTCTTTCCAGGTCTAGAGACCTGTGCCGTGGGTGAATTACAAATTAATAATATTTCACAGGATTTATGAATACATATATCTTTGCTTCAAGAAGAACATAAACAGTTCAAACACTGGGTATCGCTTTTCTTTATATGGGAGATCATCAGATTTTCCTTCTCCTCAAAAGGCTTTTTCTCTAGGAGAGGCTCTCACATGCTGAAGTTGCAGCTGCTGCTCTGTCCTGCAATTGCTCCTTTACCCTATTGTGCACTTCCTAATCTTAATCCATTTATGTTTCTCTGAGTCGTCATCATTCAATGTAATTCTAGATCTGTCTGGAACAGATGAGAAGAGCGTGAGGGAAAAAGTCCTTATTTCCCAGTTGTCTCCCCGGAGTCAGAACAGGCAGCAGCATCAAGAGTCCTAGATCTGCTGCTCTTTGGGTGTGAATGGTGGCATTAAATACTTGGACAATTTACAGATAGCTCTGTCAGTCAGAGAATACATGAGATAAAAATTTTTGAGTGATTTATAGCTAGGATGGGTTTAAGCTACTTTTCAAAGGCATTATTCCTGATGCAAAGTTTTTTGTGACAAGTTTCAGATACAATTCTAGATATGGCTTTCTTTAAGTATGAGAAATATATATATTTTTCTTGCCTTGCTCTCAAGAGCAGATACATTATCTTAATTTAAAAAGAAAACATGTCCCCCTAAATCTTAGTATATTGTGCCAGACCAAAGTTAAAACTTTGGCAAATGGTACAAACTGAAAACAGAATGTTATACAATGATGTAAACCCCAGGGTAGTAACATGTCATGAACTCAGCATGACTACAGCAGTTCTACAGCTTGACTTTTAATTATTGAAGGCACTACTTTAAAGAATTACAACCCATACATAATCATTTCTCGTAGCTGTAGTGACCTATTCAATGAATAACAAATTTTACTCTTGTAAGACTAATTTCAAACTATCTTGATCGGTGGAAGCAGTATGCAAAGTTACTTTACATAGGTATTATGTTAGTGAATAATTCATACTGGAATTTACTAGACACTGATAACTTCCAATAATTGCCTGCTTTGAAGACTACGTATAGCTTTAAGTCTTTTCAGTAACAGGAATTACTTGACACATGCCAAGAGAAAGGATATTTAAGCCTCCAACATGGAAATTTCAAATAAGCATGATATTGTTGAGATACTCTTTTATAGAAAAATATAGTGAAAAAAGAGTTCTGATAGTAATGAATGTTCATTCCTTCTTTAATCTTGTCAGAGGTAGTCTCTTAGAAGTAAAGATACATTTGCACTGCCACTATCCAGCACATGCCAGGCCAAATCTCATTCATTCAGACTCACATTCCTCTAAGCAATAAGATGCTGCTCAAAGGCAGAAATATTACCCCCTGATGCAGAATAATCCCTGC
Organism: Nycticryphes semicollaris; assembly: GCA_013400055.1. Classification (NCBI taxonomy): domain Eukaryota; kingdom Metazoa; phylum Chordata; class Aves; order Charadriiformes; family Rostratulidae; genus Nycticryphes; species Nycticryphes semicollaris. The sequence goes on from VXBJ01004046.1 coordinate 1,016,842, forward strand.
CAGCTCTATGTAGTGTTCAAATACAGGAAGATACAGTCATATTGCTGAGCACCTCTAGAGCTTTTAAGTTATAGAAATGGAAGGCTACTGCTCTCTCAGCCTTTATTTCATCACTAACAATGACAAAGAACCAAACAGCTCTTCCTTCTTCCCCCTAACTCTCAGTCCAGTGTACAGGAAGGCACATTGAACCAATTTTCTCTCATTTATTTCATCCTGTGCCTTACTTGAAGGCTGCTCTACTGGTAGACAGTGAAGAATCACAACTCACTGCGACTCTTGAAGTACACAAGCAGAATTACACATATAACATGCAACTTTTACATGCCTTTCCATAGTTAATGTATTTCATATTGCATTTAAATGTATTTCAGAGTTAGATAACTTCCTGCCAGATTCACAGTTTACATGGGAAGAATACAAGAATAATTGATCCGGCACTACTTGTTTAGTGGTTCTGCACAGTAAATAATAAGACAAGTCACCACAAGTCGCCACTAAGCATCCTGTGACAGAAATACCTAAAATTACATAGAGGTTTTCCCATAACACAGCGTAACATTGTATAATTCACCAGTTCTTTGGTTGTTCTATAATTCAAAAAGAGACCTAATCTCATTATTAGTCACTTATAAACCAAAAAGATTAATGTGTGCACTTTCCATAGTCACAAACAACAATGTAGATAAAGCAATATCATTTCTCTTTGCTCTGGCAGTATTTTACACTCTTTATATGAGCATATAAAAGACTACCCTCTTTCTCACCTTGTAGAAACTAGGCCCATAAACAGTAATTACCCTGTTCTGTATTCCTTGCACAAGCTGCTAAATATTGTATTTCTAGTAAGATACACTTGCATTCTAAATATAGCTTGAAAGCGTCCTGCTTTCATAAATAATGTATTGGTGACTCACTGATGTACCGTAAGACATAGTTAAGTAAGAACCAGCTGGAAAACAAATCAATATTAGGTATAGGGCTGTTTTGACATCTGTTGGTTCCTCTAATAAGAGCTTGTGGAGACCTGTGAAAGTTAGTTTCCAACTTCTGCTTACACCTACAGTCCCATCTAATGCATGACCTTGGCTTCAGGCAATTAAGTTTGAATCTAAACACATTACTATGGTTCTGAGAGCACTGCAAATATCAGCCACATGAAAGGGTTGTCATTAAGTGCATCTGGATGGAGATGTTTGTGTAACAAATAGCCCTTGATGTGACAGAATGACTGGAACAAACATATTTTCTGCACTGGACATGGCACATAATAAAGAGTAGGTAGCTGAAAGTAGTGTAAAAAATCCAACATAAATCAAAGTTGAATAGGCTACAGAGAGCAAGTGAAGAAACTAAAAGTAACAGAAATTGACTAAAGCTAGTATTGCTTTAAGAAGCTTTTGAATAGCTATTTCTCTGGCATGGATTTTTTATTTGATTATTGAAATCCCTATGTGGCATTACGAAGTGTGTAAAATTATTTAAAAACCAGAAGAATCTATGACTTTAAAGAGCAACATGAAAACAGGGGCTTGTAAAGTGGCTTCATGCTGCTTCCCCCGTATTGCAGTTTCTCCAGTATTAGCACATACCAGTATTCCTCTCTCCCCTGCCTTTTCAGCTTGAAACACCAGCATGAGAGTGTATGTTTTGCATGAAAAAGGCATAGTAACCTCCTTTCCTCTCAGCTCTGTATTCACTCAACATACTTGAGTCTGACGCTACCCAAAGTGAGAAAGCCAGGGCCAGGTAGGCAAGCACAAACTCTCTGAGTTGGTGCTTTGTACCTCTGGAAGGTAAGAGGGAGACATCACACAGTCTGAGCTTTCCACAGGGACCAGCTATTTCTGCCTGTGGACAGTCTTGCCTTTGATTTCTCACGTTAACCTACCCCATATCATAGCAGTACTATCTCATGATGAGGATCAGTTTAAAACTAACTTCAGGTCACATATATCTAATAGCTAATACATGTGACAGGGAAACGATGCCATTAAGGTCCCAATGTGAGAACTTGGTTTTTGATCAGTCTAGCACAGGTGAACACATTTGATCAGAGATTATCAGACATTAAATTTTGTCTTAGTATCCCATTTTCTAGTCATAAAAAAAATTAGTGACACATACTGCCTATGTGTAAGGTTAAAAAAATAATGCAGACACAAGCTCACACTTCAGAAACTCTCCCCAACACCACTCTTCTTTCAACTAGCATTAACCTTATCATTAACCTTATCATTAAGTCAACTCTGGCAACAGTCTACAGACGTATCAGCAACAGAATTATAAAAGTTATTCCTTACACTGTTCAGCAGCACATAAGGACTTGAGAAACTTGGCTAACAAGGTAGCACTGCCTTAGCTAGTTCAAAAAGTATTCAGTTATCCAATTCTCAGAAGATATAAGTGCAATCTCCCTCCTGCTGCTGCAGTTTTGTTGCTTTGATCCATAATCTTCAGTTTCTCCTAAACTCTGACTTTCCTCATACTCTTTTAAAAATTGCACAGGTATCTCCTTAAGGATTCTCTTTCCATAGTTTCTTTTCTTGGATCTATGCCAAGAACCTCTCCTTAAGCCCCCTCACTATTCAGCAGTGATGCCCAGTAATCTTCATTAAGCCCCAGCTGAGAACACCCTAACCCTAACCTGAACTCTAACCCTAAATCTGTCCCTAACCGTAACCCACACTTGAGCAAGGAAGGTCACCCGTGGTGCCCTGCTTTTGTTGTACTCCCTGGGCAACATCTGGAAGTCCCTTGGGGTGAGCCAGAAGGGTTCCCCGTAGAGGTCCCCATGCTATCAGGAAAGTTGCATATGCAAGAGCAGGCCAGAGCCTGCCAGTGTTCATCCCACAAAGGCTCTTTCCATGCTCCATTCTGCATACCCTTCCAACACCAGAACTGCACCCATGTTGCAGGTCCCCCTCCTCCTCCCCTGCCTGCAGATCAGCTTTTGGCTGACCTAAATTTGACAAGCCCTTCCTGATGCTGACAGCATTTGCCAGCAAAGCACAGTTCTGCCAGGCACTGTTGTCTCCCACAGCAGCTGCCATACATGGTGGTAGTTGCCCACACATGTTCTCACCTGCCCATCAGCCAGGGGACATGGCCTGACCAGCCTTACAGCTTATTACAGGGAACAGCGCAGCACACAGCCATGGGAAATGCACAGAGCAATGCATCAGTAGAGAAATGGGGATGGCTTTTGTCTGCTCCCACATCACTGCTTGTGCTGCATAACATGTGGATGGAATGAGCCTCAGCCTTGCCATCTCCTCATGCTGCCTCTGCCCCACCAGCAGTGGTGGAAGGCGGGCTTGGCCATGGGGCAGGATGATGCAGCATAAAATCACAAGTACATCCTAATTTTGAGGCAGATATCAGCCTGACAGCAAGCATACTTTGGAAGCACAGCTCAGCACAGGTTGTGGCATGAAGTGTGGGCAATACATGATGATTATGAGCTCTCCTCATATCCAGATCCTGGCGTACCCCTTCCTTGTCAGACCCTCCCACCCCTGTGTTTTTACCATGGACTAGTTTGTCTTCCACAGTCTGGCTACCCTCTAGGCACTGGGCATTGCTTTGGAAGTATCTGGCATCTTGTTTGGAACTCATCCTCTGTGGGGAAAGCTTCTCTAGGAAAGGGACATCTTCTGCACACCTGACCAGTGCATGGGGACAGGCATAGTGCTGCTCCCACTCCGAGACACTGCATTTATCACTAATGATGAGAGGGGTCAGGCCATCCAGGGTCAATCTGATGGCTCCATCAGGGACAATCAAGGCTGAAGAGCATTTTTATAAAAGAGTCTATTCTATGCTAAATGTTGTCCCTCTTTTCTCATGTGTGTGAAAAGTCTTTCTAGAACCTGTTACTAGAGATCCACCTTCCTGGAGGCCTGTGTGGGTATTGCTTTCATGGGATCAGATGAAACTGCTGCAAAGCAAGGCTCTCCACTCCCTCAAAACATAGATAGGTGGGTTTCTGGTTTCACATATCCCCCATCTCCTGTCCTTCCCAAGATACCCTAAAACCAGAGAGTTAACAGAGCCAGCCTGGGGCTGCAAGGCTGCAAGAGGCCTGAGGGCAGGAGATGTCACAAAGATCCTCTTTATGGCACTAAAGAAAAATCCTGTAGAATAACTTCACCTGGTATAAAGAACTGTTTTTTCTGAACAGCACAACACATCACCAGAGAAGGATGCACTCCACCTCTGCAAATGCTCCCAGGCAGGAACAGGAGAAGATGTGAAAGGCTGTGGGCACTTGTGCTTCAGCTGTGGTGGCTGTGAGAGGGGAAGCAAGGGTACTTGCCAGGTACTGATGATTAGGAAGGGGACAAAGCAGATGTCCTTAGTGTGAAGCCAGTGACAAGCCTCTCTTGCTTTTCCTTCCTCCCCACGTAGCCCTCCCTCACAGCTGCCCAGTCTGCCAGCCTTGCCTGCAGGACCAGCTTTGCACAGCCTGGGTCACATGTAGAAGAAAATGAGTGTATCCTGGGGGCTGGTAGGGCTAAGAAGTGAGCAGAGCATGGCTAAGTTTGGACCCGTAAATATAACTGCTTCTGAGAGACGGTATGGGAAGAGGTATATACCTCTATGAATCCTTGGTATCCAAATAATTTCCATAGGTTTTTCTCTACCTGTGCACTTTTTTAGGCCATGGGAAGCAGTTACCTACTCCACAAGGCCAGTGTGGGCTGACTGATCAAAGAGTCATTAAGGGCATCTGAGTGGGCTGCAGTATGTGCATATGTACCATCAAAACACCCTGCAATTTCCTCTTGTTGACCAGGTTCATATGTAACTATTTATGAGGTAAAGTTAGGTTGCTTAGCAATGATGTTTGCACTTCTCAACTAGAAATGCTGGGCCAGAACCCCATGGTGTCCCTGTGAAAAGGAAGGCATCTGAAAACCAAACACCTAGCATAGATGCAAGAGCTGCTGCTCCATCAGTCCATCTGGACAGATTCACCCACACCGGGAGAGGTAGCTCATTGTAGAATAAAAACAGCATAAATGGTCAGGGATATATGGTTTTCAGAGTCAAAAAATAGCTTTACTGCAAAAAAGATCACGTTGCAGACCACACGTTTTCCTGTCTGACAGCCCAATGTAGAAGCAAAGACAGTTTATAAGAAATGACCTGTCAGTGCCGCAGCACATAACCAGTAATATCAGACTGACTCAATCAACTTTGCTTGCAAATCTGCTCAAATACTGAAAGACTTTCTGCCAACTTAAGTCTTCATTTAAAGCAACTCCTAGAACAATATTGCTATAAAACTTTCAGTGCAGGAAATCAGTGTTCTTTTCTATCTTTACTTCATAATTGACTGAACTGTTCTAAATGAAATGTTCCAAGAATGTCATCTTGAAGTAGCACCTGGCAGGCAACCGGTGAGAGTCTAACAAAGTTATAAGCTATTGGAAGCAGGGTCTTATAATGGAAAGTGTCAGGAAACCTTAATAACAGGCTGTGTTACTAACACTCTATGAGAGAATAGAATATTTTTGTTCACCATATTCATTTAGCTGAAGTTGTGTAGGTGGCAGCTTTTAGCAGGTGCAGAATAAATATTTCCTGAGAAATATCATTGAAGAAGAAGAAATGCATTTAAATTACTAAGGTATTAAGCTTGCCAAATTAAATACTGATAATGTTCATATTCATTATTCTGCCATTTCACTGATGTCTTTTATTCTTAGCTTTTTAATAACACTATAGACCTACCTAATGTTCTTCCACATTCTAATGTATTCTGAGCTGACAACAGAAATGACAAGAAAAAGAGAACTTTTTTGAAAAAAGGACCTGGCTGCCCTTCAGTAAATGTCCGGCTTTTCCATGTAATGTATGAAATGGTTGTCATTCATATTTGGTAGGGGTTTAGTGGTGGATTTTAATGCCTCTGAAGGGATTCATAAAAATGATAGCAATATGTATTTTGAAGTGGATCTTTCTATACTTACCCAGATCCTTTTGATATTGGGTTGGAACTAGCCATTACTAGGTTTGGAGTCAGGTTCTAAACTGTTCTTACAATTTATGAAAAAAGACACCCTGAATTCCAAAGGGATGGAGTTGCATTGTTTTACAGAAGTAATTGTAAAATTTTTGGACCGACTTCTGAGAGGAAACTACATATACACACACACACGAAGCCAACCGAAACTGTAACAATGGGAATTCCCTGCTTTAATTCAGACTCATGACAAAATCCACAGAGAGGTCATGCTGCAAACCTGCTGTGTGCTCATTTCTGTGTGTATCATTGACATAACCTTTCTAGCTCTTTCATTTTTTCTAAATAAGAGGAGAGGGGGTGCTCTCTTACATTTGCTGTGAGAACAGCTGCTTATCTGGTAGCCTGGAATTCCTCCTGTTCTACTTACACTTTAAATGGAAATAAAAGCTAATAGATGAGCCACTTACCTTCACTGTGGGCTGTCTGATCCAGCACAGTCCAAAACACAAACTCACATGGACAGGTTTTGCTGGCCATATTTTTCTGACATAATTTCATAGTCTTTTTAAGCACCTTTCTATATTGACTCCTATGTCACATCTCCAAATGTTTTGTTGCTGTGTAGGCAGCAGACCTATATTTGGCAAAAAAAAAAAAAAAAAGTGCTGTAAATCGCTGATCCAAAACAGGATACAGAAAGATCCATAAAAATATCTGTCAGCTCTGAAGCAAGTCTGGATTTCGGGGGAGAGGATGGAGGTGTAGTTTTTGGCAGGAAGGCAAAGTTCTGAAATCAGATTGCAATTCTAGTATCTTCAAAGCAAATTGGCTGTACAACTGCAGTATTCATGCTTTCTTAACCCCACAGATAGCCTCAATGATGAAGAAAGATTTCTTGAATAATTTAGGAAGACTGGGAGCACTGAAAGTTCTGGGGTGGCTCCACAGAGCTCTTGCTGCTGCTGAGCACTCCCTGCCTTGATGCTGCACAAGGCTGACCAAGAGATGAAGGCTTTCCAAAGGGAAGAGACAGAGAAGCATTGAGAGGCTCAAGGAGCAGCAGTGGGCAGAGGAGGCACAAGGCCAGTTCCCTCTAATCAGTAGCATACTGGGTAAGGGCAACATTGGCACTTGAATAGGGTTTGTGGAAAGTAAGAAGGAACTCTGCAGCTTGCTTCTGGGGAGCAGAGGTGAAGCAATGTGAGATCCCATTCACAGCTGGGGAAGAGACTGGGGGAATGGATGGGGCAGGAGGTGGGTGACAACTGTGGAGGAGGAAATCTTGACAGGCCACATGGAGAGGGGTCTGGGGGAAGTAAGTACTGACATGTTTGCTCAAGGTATAACATATTGGGAAGGGGAAGGACAGTTTGTTCCACCCTGTGGATATGTTTACAAGAGTTAATTGAAGACTGGGAACTGCCATTCTAGCTATTCATAACAACACCCTCTTGAGAATACAACTAGAGCTCTAAGATGGAATACGTAGGCTTTAGACCCTAGAGTTAAGTTCAGATAATTTCAAGAATCATTTTTTGGGCTTCTGCTCCTTTGAAATAACCGATTTATGGTATACATTGAGCTAAATTAATACCTTAGGGTATTCAGGAGCTAAAATACCAGAAGAAACTGTACATGTATTTGCATCCTGTGCTCAAACCCAACACAGAGCAATGTTCGACCATTGCACTGTCCTCGGGGAAAATGGCTGTAGTTCAGAAAGAATTTACTGTTGACTCACCACATGGTGAGGTGTAGTAGTGAGGAATTAATTAGTCTACATACGCTGCTGACATTTCTGATTTTAACTACTGTTTTTCATCTAATCATGGTATATGAATGGAAAGCTACATATATTTTCATTTCTAATTCTTCTAAATGTGGTTGCTACACCAGTCACTCATGCTGAGAGCTTGACAGCAGCTACCCTGATGTGGAAACAGTGGTGGTGAGTGTTTAGTCATCTCTGTTCCCTTTTGGAGCTCCTGTTTTGTGCTATGAGACATTATCCTGTGAACTTCTTAATTTCTTACTGTGGCCTATCCAGGACTAACACCAACATGCCAGTTACGTGGACAGCAAAGAAAACTTCAGTTCTTTCAGTGGCAGTCCTTTGGTGACTGTGCAACAGTCACCAAAGTGGGACAGCGGAACCTAAAGAAAATCATTTGGGAGCAGTGTTAGGGAAAAGGGGGAGACATTGCCACGAGAAGACATCTTTTGTCTTGCAGCTCACAGCTTTTAGTGATTCATATAACGCTGCATAATGCAAGACATATTAAAAAAGACAATAGGTTCATATAGGTTGTTTCCTCACTTCCCCCTGTAGAGTTGTTCAAACATAAGATGAAAAGTTGTGAAATATTGTTGTCGTCAGTGGGGAACTCAGGGAGCTGATGCACTCACCATAGCTGGATCTTCCCCAGTGCTGCTTTGTCCTGCAGGTCAGGCCTCTTTAGATCATTAGACAGACATTAAATTTTCAAGCTGGCAGAACTCATATACAGTACCATATCATAACATTAGAACAGCTTCAAACACACACTTTGCCGAAGGCTGAAAAAGGGAGAAGTATTTATGACAAGATGGGAAGGATGAAGCAGATGAGTCTTTATATACAGTAGTAAGATTTTATTTCAACATAGAACAAGGATCCAACACAGCAGTGAATAGAGAGAGAGGCTGTCAGTCCTCTTCTTGGCACTGTCCTAATCCTTCAGACAGCCTTTTATGTAGCCTCTTCTGGTACTCCCCATAATGCCAAAATTTGCTTATTACTGCAAGACTAGCCAAGAATTTCCCAAATGGAAATTCCTTTACCAAAGGAAAAATACTCTGAGCCTTCAGCAGCTTAGAAAATGCTGTTTAAAATGAGAATTAACACAAGTTTAAAGGAATGTACTTGAAGAAAGGGGAAATATATGTCTTAAATTCCTTGTTTCAAATTAAAAAAATACCAAACCAACAACACAACAAAACAAAACCAAACCAGCAACAAATCTCTCTTCTTTGTTAATGAAGATTTTATTTAGACTACTTTTGTAATATTTCATTTCTTCTTTTTAATAGTCTTGAACTATCCCATCGCAGCTTTAATTAAGATAACCTTTTATCTGTTTATGTTCTACTAGTGACATTTGAAGATTGGCCTTCAGTGAGAGCTTTGGGTGGTATGTACACTGAAGCTTTGGAAATTTCTTCTGGACAAGCTGCCAGCAAACTATTATCCTTCTAAATGTCAATAAGCTAGACATCAATTGTCAGCTTGCATCATTTCTAAAAGCTTGCTTTCTGTAGATTAGACCAAAAGTCAGATGCACACTGAAAAAAAATGCATTAGATTTTGATCATGAATTAAGCATTTTTATCTGTTGGGACTTGAGTAAAGAATGTTATACTTGAAAACTCTAACTTACTGTTGCATAGTTCTAAAAATCAGAATAAAGATTTATAGATCAATTTTTAGAATACTGAGGAGAGGCCATAATGGATTTTTTAAAATATAAAGGTACATTAAAAAAGGATGTCTGCTGAGAGGAAAAATACAAACCTGGAATTTTAAAGAAGTATTGGTACTAATACTGGTTTGTATTGGGGTGCCATGGAGTGGAAAGAAGTTGTGGCTGAAGCTGAGTACAGCTCATGGTGTGATCATGTGTTTTACAGAGTAAAAATAGCTGTGTTGAAGAAAATACATTATTTACATTTCTCTACCATGTGTCCAGTTTCTTTCTGTCTCATGTTGGTGGTTTACCTCTTGCATCAGTCTGAGGACATCACTACTTATTTCCAGCAAAGGCTCAAGCAATGACTGGGAGATATTTTTCATTTTCTTAGTTACAGTGTTCCTCTTTTTTGGCACATCCAGATTTGTATGTTCCTTTCAGAATGTTCCATGGCTAAGGCAGCTTCTAACATAATCTCCTCCCTCTTCATTGCAGTGATATACTTGAAGAAGAAGTCACAAAATATTTCTATCAACAAAAATATAAAAAAGAATACAGTACACTATATGTATATATCTTTGAAAGATACTATTCCACACAATGATTTTACCTTCCATCATACCTTTTCTTGCTATGGTACCCTCATTTTTCAATTATTGACCCTCCAAAACGACTTGGAACCTCCAACAGGGCCATAATCTTAGAACCATGGTACCATAGTATTGTTTGGGATGGAAGGGACCATTAAAGATCATCTAGTTCCAATTCCCTTGCCATGGGCAGGGATGCCTTCCACTAGACCAGGTTGCTCAAAGCTCCATCCTACCCAGCCTTGAACACTTGCAGGGAGGGGATGTCCATTACAGAGATGATATGGTGCAATTCTCTGGATCCAGACTGTAAAATCATTGTTAGCTGCTAAACCAACTACAACAAACATTTACACAGAGCTCCATTTGCTCTTGAGGCTGCTGTCCCTGCAGGAGCTCAATTGTCTGTGCTTATCTCAGTGCTCAGCTGTGCCCTCTTAGGGTTTGAAGGAGAAAGCAAAGCAGACCGTGATAATCCTGGCACTACTGTTCCTGCCATCTCACACTTCTATGCTGAACTACTCCCTTTCCCACTTCCCCTTGATCTACTCCATGTGCTTTAATTGATGTTCATGTGTTCATGTCAGAGCTAAGTAAAGACTTGCCTCAGGGACATCTAAAGCATTAATAATTGTATTTCAAAGATTTATACTTGAATCTATACATCTGTAACAGAAGTCCCTCATAAAGCACCTCTTGATCACAGCACTTTACTTTGGCATATGTCTGGCAGACAAATTGATAAGTTTTTCTACTCTGAGCATACCCCTAATATCCTTTTTTAGGCTCTCCTCTTCTACGTTGGTCTTTGTCATGACTGTAGAGTGCAGGGAAATGCATCATGCTAGCTCTGTCTGGTAATAAAATAAGTGGTGGGAGATGGAGAGATCCATTTGATGTTGACTCCATTTGCAGAGCTTAGCAGTCACTCATTTGTTAATTAGAGACATACTGTTGATGTAACGTTACTAACTTGACCTATTACCAACCTTCTCTTTGTATTACAGAACTTTACCAAGCGTAATGGATGTGAAATGCACTGATGTAACTCTCTGCACTATATATCATCACAAATATTCTTATTTTAAATAAGTGCTACTGCTAGAAGCCAAGAAACAGATGAGCTGATGATCTTCATCTTGTAAATAAAAAAAAAAAAATAAATCCATAATATGGTTCTTACTATCGGTCGCTTTTCTAATACTTTTTCTCTCTGCCACATAATTTTGTACCTGTTAGTCTCTTGTAAATTGACTAAGCCAAAGAGAATATGAAATTTGTTTGTCCACCTTTTCTGCTGCCTGAAGAAAAGTAGTGTTACAATTTCTTGTCTGTGATGCTGTTGGGATTGGATCTGTATTCCACAGAAATTATCCAGCTTTCAAAATCTAAAAATTAGGCATTCAGTCAAGACAGTCATCAAGGTTTCGCCATAGTCAAGGGAAGAAGGATGATTCCTCCCACCTTTCCTGGACACTAAGTTCAGAATGGAATGAAGCACACTCGAGATATATCTAGCCATTCATTACACTGGAAACATACACATGTAGCTTAGATGTGATGCTTAACTTTTAGATTTCTAAAGTTAGATGAAATAAATCCAATTCAAAGAGCTCACTCATGCCTCTTTAAAAACCTGAATCATCTCGTGTGACAGTAAGTGAAAGCTTACCATTGACCTCCATGGGACTGAAACCACATTCAGATAGCAAGACAATTATAACATTGTCTTACTACCCTGTGCTAACAATTGTGCTAATGATGATATTGATATGTCATCACTGAGATTACTCAAGGCATAAAATTGGCTGACAGTTACTACTGAGGCTGGGTCGATTACTGACCACAAATCTCTATTTCTTTGGCCTTATTTCATTATCAGACAGCTCACCATTCAGAAGAAAATGTCTTTTCCATTTTAGATTTGGATAGGCTGGATCAGATTCCCTTCATTGACAAGTGTTACGAAACTGCCATAGCTACCTACTGAGTACTGAGTGAAATTTTTTTCTGTAACTGATTCATCTCTTCATGTGTTCCTAAGCACTTATAAGGAAAAAAAAAAGTCCTGAGGCAAATCAAATAAAAAAAGATAGAAAGGATTCAGAAGGATCAAAGTGAGAAAAGGTTATTCCCACATGCTTTCTGAAATGGCAGTCTTCAGTGCTGAACTGAAAGTACTCTACAGTTGTATTAGATATTTGTACTCAGAGCCTCAGAGCGGACACCTTTCCAACAAGGAAGTGGTCTCCACTCTAGGAGACCCAAACAAAACTTGTTTCTTAAATTCCATTTGTTTTATGATGTAGGAATTTTCAGCTCTCCTTCTGCATTTCTCTTGCGTTTGCCTAATTTACCTTATGTATTTCTGTGCTATGCAATGGATTGGCACAGCACTGAATGGAGTCATATTGGCCTAGCAGCTGAGTTTCCTCAATAATGTTCTAGCATAACAAGGTATTTCTGAGCATGCATAAAGCTCCATTTAGACTCGACTTACTGGTTATGGTATCCCCTTCTAAGTGTTGTGCATTCACTGTCCATCATTATAAATTATAGATTCAGGATGACAGAATCTTTTTAAATAGATGTCCTCAAAAACAAAAAAACAAAGAGTAGCCTTTCATTGACCAAAACCCCCTAAAAATGCACATTTGTGTCTTAGTTTCTGGAGATTCTAACTAAAATGTTTGATATTCACTAATGATTTTTGCAAGTCACTAATCATCTGTTCACTTTAAATATACATTTAATTATATAATCTATTCAGAACTCTTCACATCTGTCCTTCTGGCTTGTTCTAAATCTTCTGCTATTCTTACCCATTCCTTATGTAACTCACACATGTTGTACTGCAACATTTGATTTATTTTCTTTTTTTTTTTTTTCCTTTTTGACTCAAGAAAGCAGAGAAAAAGAGAGATGCATGGATTTATTTATTTATTTTTACATTTGCATGTTAGCTTACCTAGCGGCTGTCAAAATGGTATTGCACTGCTATCTAAAAAACACTTAGAGCTCAAGTTGAAATCTCCGAAGTTCCCAAGAATTTCCTTAAAATAAGCATTCTGGCACTTATTTAACTGATTTAAATTTCATTAATGCCCAACCCCATATATTGTCCCAGTGATAAATTTGGCTATAACTATAGCACCTTCAGAAACAGCATGTGAGCCTCAGTCTCCCATATCCCAAGAGAACTGTCTATGCTAGGGAGGACCATCTTCTCTTTTACCCATTCAGTCTGTTCTACTTTGTATAGATAATTATGTACTACACTAGGGATAGGGCAGGAGATAGGGAGAAAAGGAAGTACGAGGTTGTATCTTACTAGTTTAGTAAGCCCATCACTTAGGTGCTGAAAAGATTGGAGGAGGGTGTTGCAAGGAATATGTGTAAGATGAAAAACTGCTTAGCAGAGACTGACAGGAACCTGGTTTAGTGTGTTAAATATTTTATTTAGAGGAGTGACCCAGGATGTGATTTCAGGTCCCTGATTTGAATCGTATAGGTTTGACCACACCTGATCTCTGAAAAAGTTTCCTTGGATGGGGCACTTCATTAGATTAAGCCTCAGCAGACTTTAGGAAGTAGAATATGTGTTACCTTGGTTCTGTTACTGCTGCAGGTGATGACAAGTATTTTACCATGTTGATCATTGTCTTTAGGGAATTTCTAGAGTAGGAACAGTTAGTAAATTATGAACCTGCAGTCAATAACCATGTCTGTCCTGGGCTGGGTTTATTTTTCTTTTTTTTCCTGATGAATAAGGCATACTACCTGAAAAAGGGTAAATAATTTATGATACTTTAGGATCAAAGGACCTTTCTCAGCCATCTCCAGTGCAATAAAATATTAATTGAAGGAGCCCTCTAGCAAAACAATAGAAACACTGCTTTTGAACCTGCAGAGGAGGGTGGCTATCTTTAGTAGATTTCTTAGGAATGTTGACTTTCTCCTCTCTTTTCACATTTATGGTCAAGGAGGCCATAAAAATTCAATTTTGATTAGCCTCTCTCTAAGCAGCATAGTATGCATTGAGAAACTCTGGCCTGGATTTGTAATATATTTGCCGCTGAACAGTTCAAAGTCATTAATGTTGGAGACTGCTCATCACACACTAATAAAAGAAGTAAAAGATATCAGTGTTTTGCTCAAACAGCCATACCATATTTTCTGCTTGTTCTAAGTGGTGTCGTATCAGAACATCCTTCTCTAGATATCACTCAGAGATAATACAATCATCATCATCCCAAACTATCCAATTTCTGAAGAACTTTTTTTAAAAAACTAGAGTTGTCTGTGTTTTGTGGGAAGTCTTGCACCTCACTTAACCTTAAAGGTTCCCCTAGACTGCAGTTAGGCCTAATTGCCTTTGAGGATCTTAGCATAGATTCTTCATAGAGCTATGCTGCAAATATTTGCATTCTCACAAATCTTATTTGAGTTTATGTGAAAATTTTAGCACTTTGGTACAATACTGTAGGAATCCATGGAATGATGTTGAGAAATGCTAGCAGCAGGATATTAGTAATCCTGTTTCACCACAGGTTAGAACCAGTTGTCTATGGACATAGGTATGGGAAACCCCTAAATGTAGAGATCCCAGTCTGCTTATTTGTTAGTGGATTTATGAAAAGTTTGGAAGGCAAAAAACATGCTGCCAGTCTTCTCAAATATCTTCTCAAATATCAAAAGGGTAATATCTACACTTCATTACAGTGACAATAATGCCAAGCTTTTCTCACAGTAAAATTAGAAAGGGATATGTTCAAGTGCAAAATTATAAGTGCCATTTCCATTCTGCATTTATGTACCAGTAACATAGGTGAAGTGAAGAGGAGACAATTTTTTTTTAAATGCTTACCCTTGACAGAGTACGCCCCACAGGATCCTTGAGGTGTGTTGAGTGTGTTGACAATATGGTTCAGATGAGAGAAGACAGGACTGCAGTAGACCTGAAGGCAATAAAAAATAGCACGACTAATTAGCACATGCGATTTTAACTGTACTACCATTTTCATTCATACGCACTGAGGGTAATAATCAAGAGTTATTCTTATATAGCATTCACATGCACATTCAAACTGTTTTGAGAAGGTGTTCAGTATTATTTTTTCCATCTTACAGAAAAGATAAGAAAGTATCTCTTATGGTTTCACTACCAGGGCTTCAGTACAGATGTCCCATACCCCTGGCTGTGGCAAGGGAGACAGGCTCACTAGAGGACAATCAGTTTAGGGACCATTTAAACAAATTGGTCATGCACAAGCCCATGAGACTGGATGGGATGCACTCACCTGTGCTGATGGAGCTGGCCCATGTTATTTCTATGCTCCTCTGGATTTCATCAGTTCCTTTGACTGTCTCGCATCATTTTTCTTTCTTTAGATGCTATGGGAGTTCAATCAAGCTTCTGAAACCTGTTACATTTCCACATATCATATGTAGTTTTAAAAAGAAAAAAAGCTAAAGAGCACAGATGTGTTAGGCAGCTCACACTAAAAAAATCTGGAAGGAATTAAACTGTTAGTTGTACTTTCTGCTGGGTTTTTTTTTGTGTCCTTGGACAAATCCTACACTTAGCTATACCAACTGCAGCACTTCCTGTGATGGAGTAATTCTTCATTTACAGCAGAACACAAAGAGAATTGGCCGCTTTAGACTTCCTCAGAAATTTTTTGGGAAAAAAAATTGGCATAGCTGTTTGCAAAAGATATCCTGCATACCAATAAGAGCTTTCTTCAAAAGTCCCCAGTTGGGTGTCTCTCCTTCTTTTTTATTATTTCCTTTGTTTATCTAGGTACCTTGACAACAATTCTAAAATTGGAAATGACCACCAGAGGTACAGCAACCTCCTAAGCAACTAAAAACATAAGGAGAAAGAGAGGCCAGGGACCATCCTAACGTAGTGGTTCTGCCTCTTCTGTCCTTTATTTAAAGACTTGTAGAAGAAGCAAAGAGTCAGAGTCTGTTGAAACAGACACCAAACGGTGCACAAACTGCGGATGACGTACTAAGCTGTTACTATTATTGCAACTAAATCTTCATACTGGTTTTTCAAGTGGCAGAGCATGCCTGTAGAGTGCAGTGTTCAGGGAAGGCTGGGAAAACCCACAGTTTTGTGCCATTTAACCCAAACTGAGCCTGACATACCTTTCACCATGTTTTAAAAGGAAAACTATGGAAATATTTACACGTATAGAAGGAATATGTTACCCTCTTTCTCTCCTAATTAATTTATACATTCTTTCAGAAGCTGACTTTTTTTGCGTAAACCACATTATTTTTCAGTGAAAAATAATCTTTTTTATAAAACAGAAAATTAATTATACATTACTTATCTGAAAGCAGTCCTCTCCAATAGAGTGAACTTGTGGATCAACATCTTACAGCCCTTGTTTCTGAGTACACTCTATTTATAGAGGAGCACTTACATGACGTTGCAGAGGCAATAAACCAAAGATAAAGGTAATTTACCAGAGTAGAAATCTCTACTCCAGATAAGATGGCATTACGCTTCACACATTTATGTGGATTTATTTAGTGGTTTTAGTCACAAGCATATCAATGTTGGCAAACTGTGTGTTGCATAAATCTTATCCTTTATGGGAAGAAAGAGGGACAGAAAATACAAGCAACAGGGTCTACTAGGAACAGTTAGAGTGCTGTAGCCCCCTTCGTTTGTGTCCTCTGGGGTCAGCAGGCATTACCTGTCACAGGACTGGCAGCAGTACAAACAATCTCACTTTATGATCATTGCAGCGTTTATCCCCTAGGATACCCACATAGGTGGCACACTATTTACAGAGCATTTGCCTGGAGGACTGTATACATAGAGATTTAGGAGCTGGAACGGGCACAAAGAAAACATAAGCTTGCCTTCTGTGTGCAATTACACTGCAAATTCAACCTTTGCTTATTTACCATCACTCTGTATTTGTATGTTCTTCTCTCTTACATGTTGTCATCTCTTCATTTGCGGTGACCTCGTTGCAGTCTACAGCTTCTTCAAGGGGGACAGCAGACGGGGAGGTGATGATCTCCTCTCTCGAGTGACCAGTGATAGAACATGAGGAAATGGAATGAAGTGTTGGGGGAAGTTCAGACTGGGAGAGTGGTCAGTCACTGGAACTGGCTCCCCAGGGAAGTGGTCATGGCACCAAGCTTATCAGAGTTCAAGTAGTGTCTGGATGATGTTCCTAGTCATACAATTTAGTTTTACGTTTAGGAGTTTAGTTTTAGGAGTTGGACTCAATGATCCTTATGGGTCCCTTCCAACTTGAGATATTATCTGATTACATGATTCTCATCTTTTAATGGTCTTTTAAATGGTTGCTCAATACTTCTGATTTTACCAGCCAGAACGGTGAGCAAGGCAAACTCTAATCCAAATGAAAATGGGTCCAGTAAAAAGCTAGGGTTACCTATTACATTCTTCAATCCAAACTAGTCATAACTTGGGACCTAATTCTTTTTCTTGTTCTCTCAATACATTTGATTAAATATGTGGTTTTTGAAGATGCCACAAGGACTTCTGAGATTCAACCATTCAAGAGGCATTCTAAAAGACTTTCTTAACTTTCTTATCACCAAGTTAATGATGTTATGGAGAAGATTTCAACATCCCCTATATTGAGGGTTTTGAATAGAATCTTCCTTCAGTTGGAAATGAAAGAGCATTTAAAGAAAGGTGAGAAGGCAGAAAAAAACAAACTTAAAAACATTCACGCAGGAATCAAACTACATGTTTTTACTCTTAAGATGAATAAAGACAAGAAATTAATTCATAGAATTGAAGAGAGACCTTTTCCATGCAATAATGGTCTGGACTGATCCATACTTCCATACAGTATAATTTACAGTAGTCTGAAGATAGTTCGTGATTTAATGAAGAATATTGGAAAGTGCTGTCAGCCTGTTGTGGAATCACAGTTACTTTACACACTAATGAAACAAAATTATCACAGTACTGTTGGGAGCCCATCTAACTGAACAGCTAGAGGTGGAGAAGAAATGCCAATGAGATTACCAAGCCGTTACTTCAGGGAAGTTTCCTGAGCTACTGTACAGAACAGAAGGACACAGAGATCAGACTCCCCCACTACCAACAACATTGTCAAATCTTGGCAAGATGCAAGGCAAATATGAGATGTCTCCATATCTCCTGCCCTGCAAAAGGGCTGTAGTAACATCCTCTCTCAACAACTTCAATGGCCCTTTTTGGCCATTTTTCACTCTTCTAACATGAATTGTGGTTTATAACTAAAACTGAACACCGTAGCAGGGATTCAGTCTACAGCCATTCAAGATGCTGTAGGCTTTTCAAGGCATCTGCATGGAGCCAGCAGAAATCACGTCAGCAGACCACTGCCCTTCAGAAGATGTAGATGTATGACAGGTGAGATACCCAGGGCATTTGAAATGACAGTACATGATTAGGCCTGGACAACTGAATCATACCCAGTTAGTCTAGGCAGGAACACTGCAGGAATTCACATAATCTCAAAGAGCACTGTCTCACTTCTTTGCAGTCCCTCTTTAAGGGTATATTTTGATTTAATAGCCTCACTGCAACATGTTTTAAATTATGCATGAGGTGATCCAAGCCACTAGAGGAAGTTTTTCTTGCAATTATTATCCTGTTTTATGCAATTAGTTTCCCTACTTGGTACAAGCAACCACCAGGCTCCCCTCAGTCTCCCTGTAAAGCCCAGGCTAAAAAGCAATATTTTAAAGTGTTTATGAAATATTTATCTTTAATCTTGCCCTTCTTCATCCTTTCAGGGTCTTCACTGCCTTGATCTGGAAACCCTCTATTTTCTTTAGCTGGAAGAAAAAGCATAGCATATTTGCCCACACAATTTCCCTTATGACAGATTTTAGTTAAAGATACAATTAAGTATTACTCTACCGGTAAAAAGATAAGAGTAGAAATAATTACAGTTCTAAAATAAAAAGTCTTGCAGGTTTGTTTTTTTTTTCTTCTTTCAGTTTTGTTAGTTCATGTAAATAGCATAAAATGGTAAAACCAGGAATTAATCAAGTAGACCAGGCAACTACCACAGGCAAAGTACTAGAATAAATGGACCAGTGGATTACAAAGATGCATTGGATGACCTTTCACAGTTCCTCCCAGCACTATTTTCTTTAACTCAAATAAATGGCATAATACAATATGCCAAGCTTCACATTAGTCAAATAACATCTTTGCTTTCAGTGATTGTAAGTATTTGCAATTTTTAGAGGAAAGATGAGGAACACTGTTAATAACTACTGATCATTATTTAGAATCTGGAAACACATTTGGGTTAAAATGCTGACTTACAGATATCAAGATCTCACCTGCAGTTCTTTCATGTTCACTCATCATGTATTTAGATACCACAAGGGGTCAAATAATTATTCAAAGTTACTTTAAAAATTCAGGCTGGTAGTATTTGAATGCTACCTGACCTGCTTCACATCCAAATATAATTTTGCTATTCTGTCTTTAGATAGTTATTGTGTCATCTTTCTTTGTCTGTTCTGGTTGTGAATGTGCATTAGTCATTCCGTAACTCTTTAGCAAGAACAGGTCATCTGGTTTGATGATTAATGCCTCTCATCTTCAATAACAGCACTAAGACTGCTAAAAGCCTCATCTGACTAATTAGTAAGAATGCCCTTGAGCCAGCCACAGGGTCTCAGTACAGATCTGTCATGAGTTCACAGAACTGCTATTTCTGATCTTTTAAGTTACTTCTAGGAAATATCTGGTTATTCTATGGAGATCACAGACACAGCAATCAATGGCTTGAGAATATCATTTTTGTCAGGATTTTCCCCCAGATAGCTAATTTCAATGCACTGAGTTTGTCACGGTTTTAATTGATGAAAATTGCTCATCTACAGCTGATTATATGACAATGTAACAAATACTGACCAAAGAAACACATTAGACGATCCTGAGCCAAAATAAAATATTTTACTTAACAATTGAACAGGAAAGCAATGAAGATAAGAAAATTATGTTCTGCTTTGTTCTATAAGGAAAAATAAGTGAAGCCATAGTGGCTGGTCTATTTCTGTTACTGGTTTAAAAAGGGCCTCAAAGTTCAAATGCCATCTTTGCCCTTTGATTTACTAACTTTTCTAAAGTTTGAAGCAAGCCTTTTTTTTTTATTATTTACTTCCATTTTGCTATCATTATTCTTGAAGTAATATTATTTCCTATTTGTATTGACATAATTTCCTAATGAATCAGGTTCATAGATACATATAGCCTTTCATTATAAACAATCAATAAAAGCAGTGAAAGATTTGCTTGAAGACAAATCAAACAATTCATATTTATTAGTGTCAGCTTACTTCCCCACCTCACTACAAGGCTTGATTCACCACTACTGAAGTCAGTACAAAGGTTTCAGGGAATGTAAACCGGCAGAAGTCTTTGCAATAAACAGCTCTAATTTTTATTGTCAGGAGCTGTGTGTGTGAAATGTAAGGTTTTTCCCTAATTACTAAGTTTTGTCCAGAATGGATATACTGGTATTTCTGAGACATAATGCAGGCTTCCTTCTTGAAAATGGCAATCTTATTCTATCATTGATTAACAACATTAAAGTAAGCAAAATTCTGTGGCACTTGTATTATGCTTCAATGTTTGATGGTGTTATACTAGTCTCAGGGTCAGCATTAAGGTATGTCTTCTGTTCCAGAACCTGCATCCCTCCATATTTTCAAAGATCACCTTTTTTTTTGGAGGTGTGGGGATTATCCTATGTAGCCAGCATGCTTTATGATTCTCCAGTTTCACACTGTGGGACAGGACAATCATTTCAACTGTAAGTGAACCACTGAACTATTTTAACCCGTGTGTATGCAGCAAGCTGAAAAGTTCCTCTTCTTCCCTTCTCTGTTCCACAAACTGTCACACAATCCCTCTGTCAGGGCCCAGCCCTCCTGAAATCTATTGGTATATTTCTGGTTTTGTAGTGGAGCTTTGTCCCTGAACCAAACACCCTGTATTCTCCCACATCAGGTGCAGTTTCCACTTGCTACCTGGCTGTTTCTTGTATCAGCAGAAATTCTGGCATTGACACACGAGCTCCAAGAACTGTAAAACTCAGAAAGAAGGGCTTTCCTGCAACCTCCTGTCTCTCCCCTCACAAGTAGAAGGCTGAATCACACCAGTGGATGGTGCCAGGCATCCATGGCTCCCACACATAAATGACTTTTCCTGGTTTTGCATTCAGCAGAGTTGCTGCTGACGGATGAAACACTGTGGAAAGTGATTTTGTCAGTCTCAACATAAAGATACTTTGCACACATCTGTGGAGACCTTTATATAGTGCTCTAGGAATAAATACTGCAGTGGGCTGACCCCACAGTAAAGTTATTTCATCATTAGTTAACAATTACAGACATATCTGGGAAAGCAAGAGTGACAGTTACAGAGCTGCTTCTACCTTTGCCTTGTTGGGAAGCAGATCCTTGAAGATGCTGCTGTACTCAGAAAGGTTGCACTGCAAATAACAGCATTGTGGGTTCTGCTGTAATTCAGGGACTTCCATAACAAACACAGGGGACCTGCAAGTGAAAAGATGTTTCAGCCGATGTCACGTTTCGGAAGTGAAAATCCTACTGTGTAGGGACATATATACATCACTTATGAGCACTAATCAAACCCCTGTGTTTATAATAATTAATCAATCATTTGGTGATTCACAAGGAAAAAAGATTCCAGTTCACTTTCTTAAGCTGCCAACTCTGAAGCATTTACACTACGAGGCAGAATGTAATGTTGCCATTACCACAATCTGATAAGGTACAGAAAAAAACCCAAACCGTTTCAGTTTAATAGGCTGTATTTTCAAATACAATTAATCCATCAAACAAACTATACTTGAACAACTTCAACTTCTTTTAGAAATGTGGTTTTAAATTATAAAAATAAAAGAGTTTCAGCACAGCTGCCCCGATTTTTTTTTGTTTAACAATGTAAAACTCTGTGAGCAGCTTCCTACAGATGTATGCTTTGTGCTGATTAACTTTGGTTATGCCTCTCTAATTATATTTTGGGTCTAGTGCAGAAGAGATCACAATCTCTTCTACCCGGTCAACTGGTTCAAAGCTAAGGTATGAAAAGAACATTTTAGGTCAGGACCTAAATTGTACCGTTCCTTTCAAGAATTGTATCCTGATGTTTCCGGCACGTCACACTGCCAGTAATGCTTCAGTACTATAGCTCTTATGTCCAGATATGTTAAAGGGATAATTGTTTTCCTTCCATCATGCACCTAAAGTTGTTACTTTGGTGGGTTTTTCATTTTTCATCCTTAATCACCAGGTTGTGATCCTGGGTGAACAACTCAAACAGTTAATGGTTAGTTTTGTCTCAGTGTTTTTGCTTTATTATTTGCCATGCCAGAAGTCTTGGCTTAACAGACAAGTTAGGCAAGCCTAACTATTATCTAATCAGTCATTTAATCACAATCAAGAACCCCAATTTTACATCTGATTTACATGTTAGTGGTAGGTATTTTTCAGTATTTTTTTTCTCGGTCAATGTTAGTTTGTTAATCATAAATATTTGCAGAATATTCAGCAGGTCATTAATCTCTTAAGAACAAGTTTCATGAAGACTCCTGGCAGGATATCTTGCTTACATTTTTTTGTGCATAGCAAAGTGTAGAATGAAAATTGTATTTTTCAATAAGTCTGGACTGCAGAAGTTACAACTTCATACACTTACATTAGTTTTATATAACCTGCAATGTTTGCAGTGTAAATAAAATGTTCATGGTAAAAAAACCACAACAATAAAATCCTCCTCAAGTACAAAACCAAATCAATGAAGTAAAAATAATCCACAATCACTGCATTATCTGAAGACCTCAGTAGCCTGCTCCTTGCACTGAAGTGAATCCAGTACTCAGGATACAGTAAAGGGTTTGCTGATAATGTTCAGGAATTGTGCATTGGAAGTAATGACGCTGGCTCCCCAGCCCACTGCCTAGTAGATCACAAATCCCAAATTAATACTTAGGTCACTGAGGAAACACTATTGCAACAATATACATCATGTAGCTTCCTCGCTTCATGGAGAAGATACTGACATTCTTATTCTAAGGCCAATCCCAGCTTCTTTCTCTCCACACATATAAATTGTATCTCCTGCATTTGAATTCTGAAGGCATTTTGCTTTAGTCAACATTTCAATACACTGTTTATTGCTCCAAGAGAAAACAGAAAATAGACTTTTACTTTAGACCTTTTGACCAGGTATTATTTTTTAATATTGTTTGGTTTTAGAGAGCAGCATTTCAAAAATCAATACCCATTTTCTTGATGTGCGGTTGAAAGAAGACAAATAGGAGAACAGGAAAAGAAACCAAAAGGTAGTAATTAGAGTGGGTCCCATATAAATTGAACAGATGTGTTAATTTTCCAATGAACTAATGTGTCAATTGCTATTTTTCCTACATTATACATGTTATCCTAGTCAACTCCAATTCCATCCAAACGTACACAGATCTATTAGGCTTACTGAGTTTCCAAAATAGAGCAGACCTTGATCTTAGAAGGCTTCCTGGCTGCTGTGCACTATATCAGCACCACATGAGCTTAGCAGGACCTGGGAACAACTAGTGCTTGGTATGATGATACGGCTTTTAAATCTCCTCTTGCCTCAACCCCACTTTTTTTGAAGAAAAAAAAAAAAGGGAAAGAATTAAAGTATGACTCTAGTAAGTGCTGGGATACATATTAACAGATACTTCACTCTTACAGAGCAGAACCTACATGATAAGAAAACTTTATCTTCTTCATTCTAAGCAAGAAAGAAGAATTTTATTAGATTATGTGAACCGTTACTTTTCTCCTCCTCACCAAGAAAGACACACAGGTTTCATTTGTTCTTTCTCTTCTATGGGATGGTTCTGCATGCTTTCTATTGTTTGGATGTAAGATTAGAATTTTTTTCTTTCAATTTCTCTGATAAGCTGGTGTGAAACAACGAAGCTTTTTTTTTCTGTTTACTCCAGACCACCAGAGAAAAAGGAATGGTCATAAAATTAATGAGTAGGTTTTTCTTTGCTCTTATATAGAAAATATCTGGCCTTAGGTTCTGTGCATTTGCCTACTGAAATAGCTACACATATACTCCTTTAATACTTTTCTGCATAAAACAATTGTACTTATAAAATCCTGTATGGAAAAGAACTTTGTTTCCTTTTGCCCAGCTCATATCTTGTTTCTATTACCTCATAGGGTATTAGTCCTTGGCACTAGCTGAATTTTTCAATTACTTATGATATTGGCTTCCTCTGGTGTTTATTTGAACATCTAGTTATAATACTTTGAGTAGGAGCTATAGAAATCTTAATGCATACTTTAGGTTTTGGAACCATTATGGCCAAATCTTGATGAACATTTTCTGCCAACAAAATTTGATGTTTTTTAAAAATCAGAAAAGTGTATCTTAATTATCTATATAAAATTATCTATACAAACAATTGTAAGATATGCCTACAAAGGAAACTGATACTATTATTTGTTATTGAAAAAAAATCTGATTTATCATTTTATTTATTTGCAAATAAATCAGCACTAATTCTAATATTGCTGTCCAAACCAACTGACACCATGGAGTTGCAATGACATATAAGTAAAAAAGAAACCAGGAAGGACTGGGCAGTCCATCATTCTCTCAGTAACAACTGGCCTGACATTTCCATCTATTAGAACAATGCACACTTCTGACTTTACGGATCTACACCCATGGCTGGTAATGCTATTCTTAGATTATTTTTGTCTGATCTTTGCTATGTTATTTACGCTTGGCAAAGTGTAATTACACAATTGTAAGCAGTAATAATAAAATACAACTGTTAATTGCACTATTAACATTTGTAGTACATTATGGCATGATGTCTGTTGTATTCACTAAATACATATGAAATGTGTTTGTGACAGAGTACTGTGGGTGAGATTGCTAAGCATTAGGGAAGGAAATTGCCATTTTTGTCTGTTCCAGACTTTGCTTACCCCTCCTATGTGTATAACGATTAAAAATTCTGACATTTCACTTTCTACTATAGCAGCTGTCTCCTGTTCCCTAAATGACAGCCAATAAACATGACCAGTTCCCTCCAGATATTTACAAGCTTCAATTTCTCTAATGGCTGATTATACATTCCCCACATATTATGTCTGCTATGAGATCTCTAAACATTAAAATACGGCATTATATCAATCAGCCACATAGAAAATCCTGTTCTGACTCAAAATCCACAGTAAGAATATTACTATTTGTTCCCTGAATTTCAACACTGACTTCCCAAATGCTGTGTGTCTTCATCCTACATGAGTAGGAGAAACGTAACCCACTAGGTAAATAACATTTTACCAAATAGGTTTCTGTATCTTTATTAAAAAGTTTTATTTAGAAAGCTAGGTAGTATTGTCCTTGTTTACATAATGCAGATCTCCCCTTTCTTAACTTCTGCTGATCACTTCTCACTTCAAAATGTCAGAATCACAGAAGTAACATAAGAAATTGAGTTTCTGAATAATTCTGGATATTCAGTTTATTCATAATTTCGCGCAGTGAATAAAAGAAGAATATTTTCTAAGGGAATATGTAAGGAGATACCTCTATGGCATCACATAGCAACAAGTAAGGTTGCCCATGAAGTCCCGCTTGATGTGATGCATAGACCAATGGGCACTGCTCTTGGAGCAGACAATGGCTTGCAGTACGATTGCCTCTTATCCTTAAACCATTTAGCACTTACTCCCCTGGAGTGACTGAAGACAATTCAATGTTCCTTTTGATAAATGGTTCTTGAAAGCCCCAGACATGCGCTGTCTGGAAGAATTCACAGCCATCTGCTGAGAAGCTAATGTATTCATCTCACACATACAAATGGCTTTGTGGATGATGTCTTACTGCTTTGCACTAATATGACTTCATTGGCATTGAAATCAACTTGCACCAATGCAAGACAGGAGCTGGAATATGACGCATGGATTCCATTTAATAACACAAAACCTCAATTACAGCAGCAGGAGAGCATGTGAGAGGAAAGGGTTCCTGTAATCTCTTATTTCTTTCTAATTGCTCCCTTACTAAAATTTGCATTTTTCTCATATTGGATAAGAAAACTAGAAGAGTACTTTTTTCTGTTCCCCTCCCCCACTCCCTCAGTATAATCCAAATACCTTGGTAAGTCCTTATTTTATAAATCATTTTCCAACTGAACATGAGTAGCTTTTCAATAGCTTTTTTCATCACTGGCATCACAATAAATGTTGTCTGTGGGATAGGTATTATTTTTTCTGCTGTCATATTGGTGATAAATATAGTTTTCTTCAAGCTGCAGAGACTGTACTATTTCACCAGGGTCATCTGGCTCCAAGCTTGCCCTCCATGCTCAAGAAAACGTGTGGAAAAAGCTGATTCTGACACCTATGATGTGGCCTTGCAAGATATACTGCTGAATATTTTTCACTCCTGAGGAAAATCTCATGTGTAACATTTTTTCCCTTACATAAACCATCTTGAAGTTGCCAGAAAGAGATGATTGACCTCAGGGGAGCTAATTTGGATTTAAACTTGGTGTGGAATCCTAATCCATTGTTTCCAGCCTTTACTTAGAAATAGTAATAGAAAGTATGAGGTCAACATTTTTAAACCCAGTAACGCAAAAGATCATGCACCCCTTTTCTGACCTCTCATCACATTAGATTCCTGGTTCACCGTCACAGCATTTGCACTAAAGTCAGTGAAACCAACTTGTCTATGGATGACACAGGCGTAATCAGAAGTACGTCTATTGATTGAGCCAATGCATTTAACCACTGTAAACCCATTAACTTACAGCACAGCAACGGGCATATATTTGGGTTTGTGAGTCTGTAAACATCAATGAGCATAACCTTTTTTTTTTTGCTTCACTGTAATGAACTTACACTCAGAACCGGTGTCAAATTTGGCTCCTCTTCTAAGCTCTCCACACTGGTGCTGCTTAGTAAGCCAATAACTAGTGCATAGTCTCTTTTCAGTTTAGCTAAATACAGATTACTACCTAACTGTTGCTGCTCACACAAATTCTTGTGCTTCTCATTAATTATAGTACCATTTTAATTCCCAGTAAGTAGGGCTTAAGAATGCATTAAATAACCTTTAGCGCTTAATTTCTTATTATATTCAGGTGTTCCATAAGGAGCTAGGTCCTCTTTTGCATAGCTGTCCTTCTAACAGCCTTACTCATATATCAATAAAACGTGTTTCCAAGCATAATATTCTCTTGGCATAATCATCTGTTCATTCAGAAATACCATCTGTGCCTTGCTGGAGACTTCATTCTTTTATGAAACTGGCAGTGGTGACAAAGTTCATTTGAATTCCCAGGATATGCAATCATCAAACAGTTTGAAATTCTCCTCTCAGAGCCAGTTTTCCATGCTGATGGAATTTTTAAGTACAGATAATTCATGATTTGTTGTTGTTGCTGCTGTTCAGTGTTTCATGGAACACTGTCCACTATCCTTCTCCTCCTCCCACCACCATTTTCTCTACCAACTTCTTAGCTAAGGCAAAATAGATGAGACTCCCTGTGAAGCCCATCATTACTTTCTCTTTAATCAGCAGTACAGATTGCTGTTGACTTAAATGAAGCATATTTCCCACCCAGGGACTGAGCACATTGCCTTCAAGCAGATCATATTTAAAAATAACCCAAGGAAAAGATCTTATATCATATAAAGTTTAAGAAAGAAAAAAAAACCCAAACCACAATCTTTTGAGTGTGAAGGTAAGTTGCTTTTCCTGTTCATATTTGTGAAAGGGATAGATTCCCTTTTGCTTACAAGCACTGAATTCACTGCTAGATTGCTGCAACTTTTGAACCTAGCAGCTAGAAGATCAAACAAGCTTAGCTTTTCTTGCTGATGATTCTTTCCACTAGATATTTTTACAATTTCCAAGTTTCAGACACAGAATTCTGTAGCAAGTGACATAATGATTTACTTTTCTGTGCCTGTATTAAAACCTCTAAGTTTGGTGCTCCTCAGTTAATAAACCCCTGTGCGGTACCTGAAATATTGTCTTTTGACCACAAATGGAAGAACAGAAATTCCTGATTCCTCGCTAGGAAATCCAACGTGTAGATGATGCGTAGTTCCTTGGGATATGTCTGAATCATACCCCCTTTTTTAGGGCTTGCTGTGACTAATTTACAGAAGGATATAATGTAGTATCCCCACATACTCTGGTGGCAACCTAGAAGCCTGACTTTGCATGTGAGTGGTTAGACATCGAAGTGCCCAATTGGTCCTTCTCTTTAATATGAATTTGTTTAGGCCAGCAGAAGTAGTTGTACAGGAACCTAGCTGGGTCTGTCTCAGTTTTCCTCTGAAGGAGTTCGTCTCTCTGCAGTGATTTAAATTCCTGGTGCTTTGCTCAGAAGGACCCAAATTCCAGGTCACCACAATGGAGCAGCGTGCTCTCAAGTAGTCAGGTAACCCAATTTGTGAGGGGTTCTCTCACCTGAGGAAATAGGCTAAGATTGGACAAATTCGTACTGTGAAACTGAACTAGAAGTCCAGTTTCAGTCCCTGCACTGGCGGATGTTAGATTGCTTCATTATTGTGTTTACTGTGACTTACTTTCCATCCTGCTTCTTTTTTGTTGTGTGAGACAACCCCAAAGGCTCTATTTCTTGGTATCGTGGTCTGAATTCCAGAAAGCACAGGTGTGAGCAAAGCCATGATCTGGATATTTCAATTGGACTCATATGTAAATCAGGTTTCTAGAAATAACTGGAAACTGAATTGCAAGGGAATGTGTAATGTATAATGTCAGAATGAGATGAGCCATCCCCTGCTTCCCTAGCTCCACCAATGCAGAGTCCTGTGCAGTGGGGCTTCTGTGGGCTGGAAGGGTTATTAACTACTACTCCATGGAACAATCTTTTATTACCTGAAGTTAAACAACATGTGGGAATTGTTCCAGAAAAATTAAGATGTTTTAAAATGTTAACATTTAAATTGTGGGCTTTGCAGAATGCTTTCCAGAAATGTAAATTGAAATAGGAATACAAGTCTGTGCTAAAAAAGCCTTCAAAATATTATCTACTGAAAATCTTTATTGTACCAACATCTGATAGAAAAAGAATAATCAGTGGTTTCATATAAAAGAAGATGTACTACACTTCAATTTAAAACTGTGTAATTCTTTAAAGTCTATTCCATACAACTCAAGGGAATTTGAACTGTATTTAAAAGATGAGCATCTATTGATTAATCATTGTGTCAGAGTCCTAAAGGCCCTGATGGGCCTTATTGTCCCTGCCAAGTTTTCCTTGGTGTCTCCCACCCTGACCAGGGCCCAGGACCCAGGACCCCTGTCAGCCACAGAGACCCCACAGCCCCTGCCCTGACCATGAGCCCCACTGAGCCAGGTCCACCCATGAGCCTGTGTCCCTGTCTGTCCTCGACCAGTCCCAGGGACATGCCTGATGCCAAGGGCTGCCATGGTGACCCCAGCTGCCTGCTTCTGGCTGGGGTTGGGATGGACCCTGGCTGCCAGGCCCTGCCCTGCTGCCATGGGGAGGCCCTGCTGCCCTGAGCCCCTGGGGAGCTGCTGGCTCATACAGCCCCCTGATGTGTGCCAACTGTTCAAGAAAAAGTGGGATTTGCCTTATTGCAAGATAAGGCTAAATTTTGTAGTATCACCAAAAAACCCACAAGAGTCTATGAAGCCTTAGCTAGATTTCTACCTTTCAGTGCTTCACCTTTAGTATGAGAACTGTAATAGTTAGATCATAGAGGTATTGCGAAGACTGTGCTTCTTATCCATTTGAATACTACTGATTGAACAGGGGAATAACATTTCAAAAATAAAATTATTTTAATGCTGACAGCTCACTATCTTTTCTAGTAGTTTCCCAGGAAAAAAAGAACTCTATAACTACTTGTTATAGATATATTGCTGACTGAACTTGTTCTGACTTTGACAATTTATGCATGTGCATTAATAATTAACCTTATCATTTCAATTATTTTCTTACCTTACATAACACTGGTACATGCTGTGTAATTGATGCACTTGGTATATTTTGTGAACCAAAGGTGTTTATTCTGATGGAAACCAAACTAGCCTATTAGAGACTAATGCCCTGTGCTTCACAGCTCTTTCAGATGTGTCATTTAAGAAGTTTTGCCATATTTATAATGTAGTTTCCTGACTTCCATAAGCTTATGTGGAGGCTTTCTATAGCAACCTGGTCCAGTGTCTCACCATGCTCAGAGTAAAGAATTTCTTCCTGATATCTAATCTAAATCTCCCATCTTTCAGTTTAAAACTGTTACCTTTGTCCTATCACTATTCTCCCTGGTAAAGAGTGTTAGAGTATTTCTCCATTTTTCCTGTAGTCCCCTTTTAGGTACTGGAATGCTGCTATAAGGTCTCCCTGGAGCTTTGTCTTCTCCAGGCTGAACAACCCCAGCTCTCTCAGCCTGTCTTAATAGCAGAGGTGCTCCAGCCCTCTCATCATCTTTGTGGCCCTCCTCTGGACTCATTCCAACAGGTCCATGTGCTTTTTTTATGTTGGGGTACCCAGAGCTGGACACAGTACTCCAGGTGGGATCTTACAGGAGCAGAGCAGAGGGGTGGAATTACGTCCCTTGACCTGTTGGCCTGAAGTGTGTTTAGAAAGACATTTATTCCAGGAGACAGTACTACAGTTTTTTTATTGATTCTCTCTCAGTCCTTAAATGCAGGTGATTAATTTACACCCCGAAGCGTGACTTTTTACCACAGTCATTAATGGGAGAACAGAAGGTGTCGAACACTGAGTAAAGCTAGTGATATAACCTTTGTTAGTTGTCATGACTGTGAGAAAAAACAAGTACAAAAATTTGTAAAATGGCTAGGCTAATGACTTCTGTGGTAGCAGTAAAGAATCACAATTTTTTTCTAATACTGAGAAGGAGCTTTAATTTTTTATCCCTAAAACCTCTTCACCCTGTCATACCGTATAGCATCAGTTTAGTGATATCTTAGCTAGTAATTCTCTTCTAGCTATAGATTTATGGGAATAGTGAATATGCATTTACAGATCTACAAAGGTGAAGAGGGGGGTATTTTTCTGTATGTTAAATGTCTTGAATCAACAAAAAGTGATAGAAGAGCTCCCAGGCTTGATTAAGACACTTGTTTATTTAATGCAGTATCTTGATCATAACTGCACAGAACTCAAACTATAGCATCTTTCTGAATTTTAAATCTATGCATCATAATTCTCTGCAATTTCACCTTATACAGCATAAATAGCCCAAAGTGATCTCGATGGCTTGGAAAATCTGGCTTGTACTATGCACAGCTTTGATGATTTACTGGGGCAGTTGCCAGCTGCAACCCTAAGAGAAAGAGGCTGAAAAACACTTCAGAGTTTTACTACACTTTTATCTGTAGCTTTGTGCTCAAGTCAGTAAAGTTTGAAATACTTCTGGATCCAGGCTTAAGCCCACACCTCATACTGGCAAGCTCAAAGATTTTACAAGGCCTTCTGATTTAACCTTATAGAACACTCCCCAGAAGCAGGTCCAGACTGCTCAGGCTCAGTAATGAAGGCAGAACTGAATTGTCAACCCAAGAAAATGACCAGTCAGGTGCATAGTAGCAGGAGAGAATGGTGAGGATGTAGAGCCAGTGTTCTGTTGGGCTGAGGGGAGCGTATGGCCTGAATTCCACAGGTTTGTATTTCAGGTGAAGAACCTTGGTTCAGTGGATATCCTAAAGTTGGAAGCGAGTATTTCATCATCTAGCCTGAATGGAGGTAGGAAAGAGGAACAAAGTTGAACTATAAGCTCTAAAACTAGCAGATTTAAGTTTAAAGATTACTAAAAGTGGTTCTGAGAGAAAGGCCCACAAGAAGCATTGGTTAAGACCTGACAAAGTAAGTAAAGAAAAACTTTGAGCTGGCAGTCCAAAGACAGCTTGCCATAAACATCCAAGGAAAGGATCAGGTAGAACAACTGATACCTTGTCTTACAGCTTTCTTACAGATAAAGTAAGGCTTTGAAGATTTAGTGCATCCAGTATAATAGAATTTTCCTTGACTATAATAGAATCTTTCTTCGCTCCTTGACTTTTTATCCTTTTTTGAGTGAAGAAGCATTGAGGTTACTGAACCCATAGTGCCTTGGCTAGTATAATTCATCTCTTTAGGCTCATACCTACTGCTGCTTTTAGGTTTACCTCCAGATCTGTGGCAGCGGGGAGACTGAGATGAATTAGATCTTCCAACACAACCTGCTTCTCTTCAAAGTAAGTTGTATCAGACTCTGAAAAAAACAGAATTACTTGTTTTACTCGCGGAAATTTGTACAAAAATCTGTCAACCAAACACACCTTACCAGGATAAATTTTACAGAATGGGGGTATAGCTATCCCCTTTTTTAATGTATGAGTGATCTCAAACAAGACTGTTCCATAGAAGATACTCGTTTGATACATAACCCTTGCAGGTGTTTTGAAAAAAAAGCAGAAAGGAGAGAAAGAAGCAATAACATCAAGTCTTCCTGACAAATTTCTGTGATATACGGGAGCGCACAGAGGTTACAAGTTCTGCTGTCGTGACAGTGACTACTAACTTTCTCATTACTGACAGAGGGTTTGAATTCTGGGTTTACGGTTAAAGACAACAGACCCAAGACATTAGCAACTTGACTGGTATTTCACACGCATAACTATGGTGAGGGCAAAACCAACAAAGTCCCCATTATCTTGGCGTGTCACTAGTGATGTATCATGAAAGCTGTGGAAATTCAGGCACTTGCTTTTCATGTAGTGAGCTAGTAGATTCCAGTTGTAGCTTTGGAGCCCTATTTTTAGAAATGTAGTGCAAGCCAGTATGTTAAATACATGACTAAAGTAACAGGAAATGAAGACTTTTGCTCATGCTTTCAGAGGACGCATATTCCTGATCAGTCATTGCTGTGATCTGAGCATTACACAGCCAAATATAAACAGGCAGACAAAACAGTCACATTAGAGAAAGAATGTCAGCGTAACCAACTGTTTGTTTATTTGTGCTTCCACCAATCTGCCAGCTACACTTGATCCAATGCATCACACCAGGCTCCCCACACTGACTACAATTCCTTTATTCCACATACCCTTGTTTCTTAAAATGTTCTTTTAATTTGGAAGGGAATCCCTTGCACTTTGCCAACCATGCAGCAATTTTTATATATTTATATACATACTATACACACACATACATATATACATATATACATATATATAAACAGGAACTAACGACGAGCTTTGGTTTTTTCTCCCTTCCTCATTTTCAGCATCAGGGAATATGACGTTGCCTAAACAGCCTCTTTTCACAGCAAGTGATACAATGATGTGATGCCACAGATGTAAGCTAACAAGTGGATTGTGTGTTGCTGACACCAGTTTATCCTTATGCATATTATTTTTGGCAGTTCAAAAGGAAAATTATATTCAAAATTTTGTAACAAACATGATTCAGACAAAAGCAGTGGCCAAGCAAAAATGTACTCAATGAAGAGTGACTTTATTTCCATGTGGTAAAAATGGCTTATTTTCTTTTCTCCATAAAAATATTCTATTATAGTTACTGTAAATGAAAAATACATCTGTTCTGACTCTCAAGTTTATTGTTCCAGGAACAAAAATGGTGTTAAACACTTTAGAGGAGCAAGCCATTATGAATAGGCAGTTTGTTTTTTTCTAACTTGCTGAACATGGTATGATTTCAGCAAGGTCTTCTTAAATTAATGCAGTCTTGTGGGTGCACAAGACTATGAAGCACCCGTGTATGTTGATTAATATGCTCATCTGTGTTGTTGCATGGGCATATATATTGCAAATCTGAATTCACATATTCAGCCGTATATGGTACAGCACTCTACAAAATAATGTCATGGTTTATGCTGTGATTTTACTGGCTTGCTTATTATTTAAACATCTTTCAGATTAAACCTACCTCAAATGATTTAACTGCAAGCACAACCTAACTGGAGAGCTTGCCTGCCAGGCTGATGGTAAATGAAGGCGGGTGACTGAGCTCAGGGAGGGCAGGGCCATGGACATGGTCCTTCTCACCCACCAGCACCAGTGCAGCGCCTGCTCTTTGCTCCTCTCTCCACCTGAATATCTGAACCGGGACTCGGGGACACAGAAAGCCCATTTTAACTACATGAAAATCAATACCGTACAAGATGGCCCTTGGTTAGTTTCTAAATTAAGATGAATTAGGGCTTTCTGTCAGTTTTGAATGGACAGCCCTAGCAACCAAGGCATGACTTGTGGTGAGCCTCACCAAAGGATCCTGCAGGGAGCAGGAGGAGAGCCTGCAGTACCCATGGGTAAAAATTAGTTTTCCGTCTCCACCATTGTAATATTAACAGGTGATAAATGGAAAATCTTTACTACCAATTTACTTCCCTTAATAACACTGAACTAGTTCAGTATAAATATAATGTCATGGGATGGGTGTGAATAGCCCAGACAAGTGCCTCAAAATCATGGGCAAGAGAAAGCAGCAGTGATGTTCTCTCACCTGCCACCTACATCAACCATATTAATTACAACTACAGTTATTTCTATCCCCACCCCAAAATACACTGTGTTACAGCCATAATGGGTTTATACATGGGAGATCTTTTAAACAAAAATTAAAATTGATAACACTGAAGCATTCCAATACTTGTAATCAATAGAAAATCTGCGCTGAAAAAACCCAGCTGTGCTGTGAGAACTTAATGTGTTAAACTTGCTCTCGCATAAAAGTCTTGCAGCTTTCCCTGAAGCCTTCATGCCACTAACTTTCTCATAGTAATAATTAGAGGGGGAGAACCTGTCCTCCATAGCTATAATGAGTTAATGTGAAAATAGTTAAAAAAAACAAATGATCATTTTATGAAATGTCTATTGCCATTAGAATCATGTGCATATTAGGGCTTTTATCTACATCAATAAAATGGCCTTTGTATCAGTTTTATTGATACAACTTCTGCACACTGACCTGGGCCTTTCTGGATTAGAAACAAAATAAAAAAGATCTAATCTAATCTAATCTAATCTAAAATATTCTAATCTAATCTAATTCTCCAGCCCTTGTGTGTGCTCCTTCTTGCACCCTATAGGGAACAAGTTTGGGAGAGTGCGCTCTGCTGAAACTGTGGCCACCTGTAAGGATGGAAGACTTAAAGCATACAAATACGCTCAAGGAGGAATGGAAGGAAGAAAAGGAAGAAAGAGAGAAGGAAGGAAGAGCAGAAAGAAAGAGAGAGAAAGGAAAAAAAAAAAGAGAAAGAAAGAAAGAAACAGAAAGAGAGATTTGAGGTAAAAGTGGGAGAGGAAGCAAGAGAAAGCAAGGGAGGAAAGGATGGAAGGAAGGACACAAGTTTACGAGCATTCTCATTGTTGCACTTTATAGCAGGGCTTTTTTTATTTTTTGGTTTTACTGTTAATTTTAAGGAATTAACCATATGATGGAGTTACAAAAAGAAAAGCCTTAATTTATGTGTTGCAATGACAGTTTTTACCTAATTGTTGATATCTTTATAGACTCTATCATAATATTTATTTTATGTATAAAATTATATTTTTTGCTTGCACATTTTTTTATATTTTACATACTGGAATGTATAAACGAGTTAAGTTTTGTAGCAAATTCTATCTTGGGTGATTTAGCCCAGCAATCTCTTAATTTGCTTCCTATGGCCAGTATGGGGAGGAAGATGCTTCATTTGGAAAGCAGTAAGAGCTGACAAGTGTTAAAAGCAACTTCAGAAGCTTCCCCTCTTGTGTTCGTTGCTGTCTTCAAGTTAAAATTGCTTGCTGATGGATGTGATCTCCCTTGATTTCAGGCCTAACGTGGAGGAGCATTCACATGCTCAGTTTAGGAGTTTAGGAGAAACTAGCCCTTCCTTCCTTGTAGGTGAGAATTTCTATCTCTGACCCCATGTGCGAGTTCAGGCTCACCCAGGCAGGGTCTTCTTTGATTTTAAATCACTTGTAGGGTTTTAAGACAGAAGAACACCCTCTTCCAGGATTACAAGTGTGTTTGCCTGGGAAGTTAATTAAGGACTGGCTTTGTGGAAACCTAGCCTTTCATGAATAAGCACTCAGCACTCTTGACACAGGACAGCTTGTACTATTGCTTTGACATTGCCAGTAATAGTTAATATTTACAAAAAAAGTTTATATTTGTTGCATTTTTTTTGGTGGATTGATTAAATTGTGCCCACACAGAATACACATATTAACACTGCAATATTTAGACAGTGTAATTTTTTCTTTGCTGTCCTCCACACTTAAATCTTTATTTTCATGAATATAGTTGTCTAAGGTTTTTGCATGACACAGCATCTTCCTGAAACTGCAGTAGAGAGACAATCTTGTGCAAATTTTTGCTGGTGTATGAAAACCCTCTGTCTATGGAGAAATAGGAAATGCAGGAAGTGGCTGATACACAACAGCAGTAGCAGATTTGCAGTGATCGGAACAAATCAATGTTAAGTACAAGTCAGGGAAAGGAGACACAGCTTCTTAAACTGCACCAGGAAGAAGAAGAACATGCACAGGGCACTGTTTCTAGGAGTAAGACCCTCACCTGTGTTATTGGCTAAATCCTAAAGCCAGCAGCACTTTTTATAGTGGATCTGCAATAAAGGCCAATATTTTTGCATTTTGTAGAGCATGACACAAAATTTCATTATGAATGCTACACTGTGTTAGGGAAGGGCATTGCATTTACGGGTAGTCTGCAACAGACTGGCACTGTGAGAAACCAAGAAAAACACGGACCCAGAGTATGCTGGTTTCCCCCAAATTCAGAGTTGCATCCAGCTGTTTGCTGGACTATAGGTAGCAACAAGGGAGCTGCAATGTATGACCATACGTCCTCCGATGACTGTAGAGGCAGTTGCATGAATCTTCAGCTGTGTATCATGAGTGAATACATCCTAAGAACCATGCACAAGATAGTGTTTATTTGTCATGACGTTTCAAAATTTGCCTCCGTGGTTATACAAACCTAATTATTTCTTATCTGATAGAAGATGGAGAATCAGGCCCATAAAACTCCTGTGAGAACAAATGGGGAGAAATTGTCAGTTATATGGGCAGTTCAGGCTACCACTGAATATTTTGCGGTAGTGTACATGGATATAATACAGTCAGCTATGGTATCAGCTAAACCCGTATAATATCTCTTAAGTGCAACTTTTTGGTGATGGTATGTAACATTTAGTTCTTAGCAAACTCTACTAAGGTAACTACACTTATAGAAATATTGATTTTGTCCTAGCCAGTTTTACCAGGTCTGTGTTTGAATTTACATACACGGCATGCTCCTTGCAGTTGTGCAAATATATATATATTTAGTAGTACAGAAACTTTTCAGGTCAGGTGAGCCCATATTTAAGACTGGACATGAAAAGCTGATGAAATACACAAGTCAGTCACTCATCGTTGCTATCCATTGTTATCATCACCTCCACAACTAGATAAATATCAGGAGTTTACAACACGGTTTATCTCTCTTAGAAGAATCTGTCTATCTTCTACCACTGTAAGCATGCGATCTCTCTTCTTTCTCTTTTTCTTCTGGCTGTGCAGTGCAGTATATGTGTTTCTGACCTTTCTTTTAAATTTCTGATGTCTCAATTTATTGCCATGTCCATTAGATTTGATTCTCTACTTAATTCCCTTTCTCTCCTGTAGCAGTTGATTACTGACTGTTTCATTTTGCTTTTGAAAGACCACCTCTCCAGTGACACAATGTCAATGCTGAAGGAATTGTTAGCTTTAGGCTTTCAAGTTTGTGCTAAAGAGACTGATGTTCAGAACGTTTGTGAATGCATTCTAAATATATATATCCTACTTCCATTTTGCTTCTATCATTATGGGACAAGAATAACATCGACTTTATGAGTGTGTTGAAATTTAGCATCAGCAACAGTTTTGCAAGACTACTTTTTTTGTTTGTTTTTTTGCTTCCATTTACATTTTCTTTACCATGTCTTGTTTTTTCTCCCCCAGTAGAACCTCCTCCTGGGTTCTAACATTCATCTGATCTTTTAACTTGTTCAGGATCTTATTTTGAAAGCCTTATTTAAAATGAGCAGTCATTTAATCCATTATTACTCACTCCCATTGAAACCAATTGGCATCTTATAGGCCATCTTGAGTGCAAAGATAGCAAAAATTGGTTTTCTTATATCTGCAGAGAAGTAATCATCTCTACTGCTTTTTATTAAATGATGCATTTCAGGTTACTTATTTACCTAAATATCCATTATTGTACCCATTGAACAGCTTTCAATTCCCAGATCCACTGATTCTCAAAACCAATCACCAGTATCATTTTCCCTGAAAATAGTTTTTTGAAGAGGTGGTAGTGTCTGTTTCTTAAAGAGGTATTGTGTCTCCCTTTCTGTCTGATTTACCTTCATATCAATTTGCTTCCCAATTTCCCCCTTTCATTTAATTTTCTCTTTGCTGTATTCAGTTAGTTGTGCAAACTAACATGGGAGAGCAAAACTCTGATTTACCTCACTGAATTTTAAGTGTCTAAGGTTCTCAGTTTACTAATTTGTGATAAATCAAGAAAAACGTCAGTAATTCAGGTTTTCTAACGTTATAATAGTCCCTTGAAAATGATTATTCCTCTGTACTTACCTTAAAACACCTGAATTAGGTAGTTCAGTTATTGAGTGAATCCAAATGCTAATTCAACGTTTCATACAGCAGATGAATGATCATGTTCCTGGAGACATACTCTTTATCAGGGAGTGTAGCGGTAAGAGGAGGTGTAATGGTTTTAATTTGAAAGGGGATAGATTTACATTAGATATAAGGAAGAAATTCTTTACTGTGAGGGTGGTGAGGCACTGGAACATGTTGCTTAGAGAAGTTGTGGAGGCCCCATCCCTGGAAGTATTCAGGTTCAGGCTGGATGGGGCTTTGAGCAGCCTGGTCTAGTGGAAGGTGTCCCTGTCCATGGCAGGGGGGTTGAAACTAGATGATCTTGAAGGTCTTGAAGACCTTTAACCATTCTATGATTCCATTTCTAACCTGGATTTGCTGGACTTTAATTTCTATGAACTGCATCTGTTGTTCCCTTGCGTATAGGTAAAGCAGAATGGAATTGGTATGATAATTGTCCAGTCTTCAAATAATCCTTGTATTTGTCTTGAAAAACTCTTTTATTTTTTCTAATATCATTCTGCAATGGTGAGAATTTAACACAGAACAGTATTCCAGTGATAGCTTCAGCAATGTCATATGTTGCAGAAATGTAGCATAGGTACACTTAGCTTCTCAGCTGTTTTCTCTTCATATGTCCAACCATTGTATTAGGTCTCTCAGGCACTGAGGATATAAGTCCTTCAGAACTCCTAAATCTTTTTCTTTTTTTTTTTTTTTTCTCTCAAATGCTGCACCTGCTCATGCAAGAGCATTTCTAGCCTTTGCTTGTAGATGTTTGGTTTTGGTTTTGGCTGTTCTAACATACATGCTGTTCACATGGATCTTCTTGGGCAATAGGACCACAGAGCTCTGAAGAGCTATCAGTCTCCTGTGATTTCTCCCAAGCTATGGTAGTTTACCCTTTTCATTGGTAGCATATCGCCACTTTAAGATGAAATGTTTGAATCCCAAACCACA
This sequence comes from Nycticryphes semicollaris, assembly GCA_013400055.1. Lineage (NCBI taxonomy): Eukaryota > Metazoa > Chordata > Aves > Charadriiformes > Rostratulidae > Nycticryphes > Nycticryphes semicollaris. The sequence goes on from VXBJ01004046.1 coordinate 1,056,553, forward strand.
CCTTGATTCTGCTTGGCCATATTATGTCTGTAGACGTGAGATCCAAGAAATAAGAATCTGAATGTTAGTCACATTCAGAAAGCCACTGTCTAGAAACTAGTTGAGTTTAGTAGAAATGGAAAAACTGACACAAAATACAGTGTACGCTATGTCGAACAAATATTCTGTAATTGTGATAATCCTCATTTCAGAATCCCTTCCTACCCACAGCGTAGTATTCCACTGCAAATCAATGCCCATATATTTCACCGGTGCTCTATATTCTTGATTATAGCATTAGAGAGTCTGCCAAATGTTCATGACATTTTATTCTTCATAAATTATGTCAATCCAGATGTTACTTTTTAGCTACAGGGGTCTGATGCAGCTGGTGCTGTCTCACTTACACTATTAATACTTTATCCTGGACTTTGTCTCATCTGAAAACTATATATACTTCTAAATATATTTTTATCTTTTAAGTGATTAATTGAACCAGCATGCTTTCCTGTCCTGTCTTCCTGGTAACTACAATTTAACCTTTGCTGCAGTGTAGGAATGAAAAGGAGATGCATCATGTAACCCACGGTTTATACACGAAATCAATGCATCTAATACAAATGCACATCTACTGCATCTAAGCTTTGTGCTGCATGTTAAGCTTCTGTCTACCTTGTTCACTATTACAGTACATTAGATTAACAGAATGACAGTTTTAGTAGGAGTTATACCACATTTTCATTTCTTCTGATGAACATTGATCATATTATAGTTTATCACAGTTGGTAGTTTTCCAGTCTTGTCCACATTTGAAGTAGATATACAAAAGTACCCACCCAGTAGCCTCCAAAACTCTGATCTCTCTAATAGAAGGTTGTAGGTGAATGTGCAGTATTTGTGTTAATTTTCAGCCATGTGAATTCCTTGAAGCTGTTATCTCACATCAGCTTGGTGAAGGCCAGATTTGGACTCAACGTTCCTGAAGAAGAATATGTTTTTGAGCTGCAAATGAATTCATCAGCTAAAGCCACGTAAGAGAAGGAAACAAAAACCAGATTATTGAGCTACTATTAGTAAGCCAGAAACTCAGGAAAAAACAGAATGAGGAAAAGGTATGAAATAATAAGTTAAAAAAAAAGCAGAGTTGGAGGGTTAGCTCAGCTTTTGAAGATCAGCCCACTCTAATGAGTGATGGAAGCCAACATTTCCCCACTGACTCATCAGCAATTGGTCATTGGCAAGCATTCCTCAAGGGCCTGTTTTGGGATGTTGAAGAAACTGGTGCTTAGTCTTCTCTCATTTTAGTCTTGCCCTTCTACTTTGTAAATAACTGCTATATACTTATAAATAGCGTATGAACTTGCTTTCAGGAACTCTGCAGGAGTAAAAGAAAACCAAATCAAATTCTTTGTTTATTATGTTATGTTTTGAAGACAGGCAACAATATATGTCTTAGCTCTATCTGTATCATGTTTGTTAGAGTCATATAGAGACTCTGGTCTTTACAGATTATTTTTCATTAGTAATTCAGCTATGTGAATTGTTTCACAGTGGTAAAAAGAAGAGGTGATGAAAAGCAGTGATCCAGATGTCATTCTGATGCATCTGTTCCACCAAATCGATGTCCTACCTATTTTCTCTAGTGCCTTTGAATGGATTTCAATACTGCTAGACTCTGGGAAAATATGAAAAAAAAATCTCTTTTCAGAGAGGAAAGAATTACTTGAACATAGCCTTCCCAGTCATATTGTGGGATGCTTTGTTACCTTTATCAATAAATTAAAAAAAAAAAAAAGTTATGGTCATCTCTACTGGTAATGAACATAGAAGTTTGCATGTATGTGTGTTTGTATGTGTATGTTTGCATGTTTGTGTGCATGTGTAAATGTACAGGTAGCTGTGTTAGAAATCCTTACACTGTTTTAGTCATTTGTCACCCACAGAATGTGTTCCTATGGACACTGAAGCATCTTACAATTTCTAGTGGGAAATGGGAGTCAAATAAACACTAAAAGCCAAATGCTCGGATTATCACTTGTCCTCTTTTTGTAATTGTAATGTAATCAACATTCTACATTATATTTACATTTCAAAGAAACAAGGAGTCCTATTCAGCAGCCATGCAATCACTCTCTAATTACCTCTCACATAGATACTCCTGGTGGCCGATGTTTTATATTTCACTTTTGTACTAGAATAAAACAGCTTCAATCAGAGGTCGGGAATTATGCAAGTGAATGGCATTTTTATGGGCAGATTGGAGAAAAAGTGTTTGTACTCATTCCTGAAATTATAGTAGCCAGTTCACTGCAAACTGTCCTATCAACAAAGGAATCTAACAATAGAGATACTGTCATGCCTGGTTTTGGCTTAGAATTAAGCCATTGCTCACAGCAGTGTAATGTATGCAATATAATTTATCGGTTTTCTTAATGTGGTTGTGGTCATCATATATGTCAAACAAACTACTACATGGTAGTATTTTTTCATCCAAAGTAGCAGGCCAAACTGCCTCCTATTGTGTCTACTCCAAATAACAAGCAGCTTTTTGCCTCTCAAGATGAAGAAAGTCATCGTGTGCTATCCAGGCAAGTTTCCTCTTAAAAATGTGTGTTATGGAGAGGAAGCAAGTGATTACATCACAGGAGAAGGAGATCAAATTCTTCAGCGAATTATAATTGTGGAAATTTTAGTTCTCTGTTTAGAAACAATACAATCAAAAGAGGGTGATTTTTATTGCATATTGATTTGGAGAACAAATAATACAGTCTTGATGACTTACAGAACTTATAATACAGTCTCGATGACTCACAGAACTTAACAGAAATGGTGATCCCTGCAGGGTGCCAGAGACTGTGAAAACACCCCACCCAGCACATGCAACCCAGGTCCCAAGCACATACAAGCACATTTCCATTAATACTAGGGCAGAGACTTTGTCATCTAGAAGAATAAAGAGCAATGAAGAACAAAAAAACCAGAATTACCGAGAAGCAGAAGTTAGACTGAGAGGTTATAGTACACTTAATAAAGGCCACTGCAAACCTGATTTTTTCTGAAGTGATCAAAAATATTTGTTACTGCCTTAGGGTCCAAACACTGGGGGAAAAAGAACGTCCCTTTTTTAACACTATGAAGAAAAAAATGTAAGTATTTCCATTATCTACTCATGTTTTCATTCAAGAAGTATTGTAGAAACCTTCTAATAAAAAGCTCATTCCCTATGTCCTTTATATGGAACTCCTGCAATGAAGTTTCTCTAGCAAGTCTTCGATGTATATAATAGCAAATTTATTTCTTATCTTTTAAAGGCTGGTTTTCACATTTATCTATCTATCTATCTATCTATCTATCTATCTATCTATCTATCTATTTATTGGTGCAGCGAGATTTATTTTGTCTCCATTTATAAAGATACTTTAAAGAAGGGACAAATTTTCATTTCACCTGTGGTTTTGACAGAAAACTCTCTCTGGGAACTGCTGGGCAATCTATCTAATGCAACTACAAAACATGACATAACTGAAAGTGAAAATATATGGATCAGAAACACAAAACAAACGCTGCTTGAAATGAAATACCTCAGTAGCAGAAAAGCAAGGTTTTAGATTTCCTGAGAAATATCAGTATTCCAGGTGACATATAAATTGTATATTCTGTATACCATTTAATGAATATAGAGATTTCTCAGAGAAGTATCATGTCCGCATTTGTGCTACTCTCAGATTTACTATGCTTGGACAGTGAAGAAGTGACTCTACAGCTATTTTGAAGTTATTCTGAGGCTTAAGTCCTAGTAGTCCTAGTTTATGAACCTCTGTACAATGAGTCTGTGATTTACACCCATTTTCTACCACGTTCATCAATAGTACCCTCAACTTGTCTGTCTTTGTGGAGGATCACAGATTTCACTTCTAAAGATTGCTGTCACATGGACTGCATTGTGGAGTTCGTGAAATGAGCTTTAGGAGAAAGGAAACTCACTTTAGGTTTATATTTGTGTCTTAAACCCACCAATAAAATAATATTCTTCTCTCCTCATCAAACCATTTCCTTTACAGGCCCAGGATTCTAAAATTTATGCAATTACCTTTTAT
>VXBJ01004046.1:1060662-1120979 GCA_013400055.1 Nycticryphes semicollaris
TTTTTACTTCCAAGTGAATAAATTTGATTAGTATAAACTCTGACTTCTTTTGGACATTTTTAAACATCTTTTAATATGTAAATTCTATAAATTAGCTCTTTGTATTTGTTGATATTGAGCTTCTTAGGTTCATTTTTTTTTTCTTTTACTGTAGTTAAAATAACTTAAATCAGGTAAATAGCTCATTTCCCATAGAATGTACTGGATATATGATGGGAATTAATTTATAAACCGCTATAACTTCATCTGTATAAAGTATTAAAAATCTCTGCCCAGGCTCTTTCATCTGTATTTATTATTTGAATATGTTTCTGGACAGACCTGCATGCCAGAGAAATCCTGATGAAAAGTCTGCTGTCAAGTGCAGTAATGCCAAGGAAGACTAAAAAACTACTTAATTTAATCCTGTAAAGGCCTTAATTTTATTAATATGAGACTCGATGTAATTGCTCCTGGATAGCCACACAACTACTTCCTTCCTCATATCAGAAAATCGTGTTCCTAGATGAGACTACTATGGGTTTGAAGCTCTACAGAGGAGCATTTGTGGCAAAGTTAACTCAGATTGTGATTAATGTTGTAGTTTTTTTGGGGTTATATTTTTTTCTTATAAAAAAAAAAGAAAGACAAACAAGAAACAAGAAAGACAGTGTGAAGCTGGCAAAATGTTAGGGAATAATGAAATCCATATAAACTAGTTGTTTGTATTGCTGAACTGAACCTAGTAATTAAACTTTTTGAAGGAAACAAATTTATAACACTTTTTTTTTTTGTTTTAGTTTCTGAGTCTGGTTCCTGTCACCAACCAGGAAGAAGTGGTCCCTAAGATAATGTCATCCACAGTCAGAAACGCTAACTATTTCTTACTGTGATTAAATTCTCCTTGTACAGAACGGGAGAGATTAGAGTAGCTAATGCAAACACCTTGTTGCAAAGATTGTTGGAGGGATTGAATTAGCATCCTAATTTCCCAATCTCAGTGCCAAGCTCACAAAAAAGAAATTGTCTGAATTACATAATGTTTCCTCACATTCATGTTGTCATTATCTGTTGATACCCTGCTCTCTTAGACCAGGTAGACCAGGTTGAAAAAAAAAAAATATTTTNCTGAGTAACAAATTCTCTCAGTGATGAATTTAATGAACATGATCTTGGAAATTTGCCTATGCAATATACTTTTCCTTCAGGTAATCAGTTTTGCATCCTCTGCCTGAAAAATATTTGCAATGACATGTGATCTGTGATTCCTTATTGTTGATAATGTCTCAAGGTAATTTTGTGAAATAATCAGGAACATTTTAGGCTTTTTGGAAAATATCTTCCAGAATCAAAAGAATTAGTATTAAATTTTATCAAGTTAGAATATGATACTTTCGAAATAATGAGTATTAAAAGTTTAAGAGAATGGAACAAATTTTTTCATCTTAAAGCAAATTTACAGTAACCTTTGGATTTTTGTAGAGTGAATCATTCAACCTCTTCTGTCAGACATACTCTGGGTAATATAATATTTCATTCTCATTATGTTCTATATTAGTAAGCCTGCAGTTGTTTCACATAGTGCTGTTTCTAAGAGCAAACTGCTTACTGAGAAAAGATAGCTCTCCTCTTTAGTGGGTCATTAGGAATACAATCTTGATCACCTGCATCCCACCTCTTGCTTCTGCGAAGAGTATGTGTGCCATTGCAACCAAAGAAATTGTATTTTATAATTCAGTTAAATGAAACAGGGTCTTCTATTAAGAAACCTAAGAGATTGGAAATACTTTTGGAAAGAAAAAAAAAAAAGATGTTAGATACAAGAAAAATCCCTCTTTTCCTGCTGTGTTTTATCCATCTGAACTGTCAGCTGAATAGGTTGATGGAAGCAACACTGATATCAGGTCAGAATGGGTGAGCGAGTGAGAAATTATAACACAATTTGCTTTAGCTTAGGTGCTCAGATGTGGCAGTAAAAATCTGATTTCACAGTAAGCCACTATAAGATGCTCACATTCCTGTGAGTCATTGCAGGGGTGGAAGACAAACCTTTAAAATTGGAAAGGAAGCATAACCAAAACTTTCACAGAGCAGTTCTAGTTCCATTGGGAAGCTCTGCCATCTTGTGTTCAAATTGAAGATAAATCTGGTTTCCCCAGAGGATGGGGAGTGTAGGGCTTTGTGAGTTCTCNGGAAGAAGTGGTCCCTAAGATAATGTCATCCACAGTCAGAAACGCTAACTATTTCTTACTGTGATTAAATTCTCCTTGTACAGAACGGGAGAGATTAGAGTAGCTAATGCAAACACCTTGTTGCAAAGATTGTTGGAGGGATTGAATTAGCATCCTAATTTCCCAATCTCAGTGCCAAGCTCACAAAAAAGAAATTGTCTGAATTACATAATGTTTCCTCACATTCATGTTGTCATTATCTGTTGATACCCTGCTCTCTTAGACCAGGTAGACCAGGTTGAAAAAAAAAAAATTATTTTTTAAACCTTGATAGCTATAACAACAAGGTAATTTAAAAGCAAGGAGCAAGAAAACACAAGTTGGTAAAGAGAATAAAAATGCTTGGCCTTTTGTCTAATTTGCTTTGTCATAGAGAATGACATTCTTTGTCTGGTCTAACATCAGATAAATATTGATGAGTGAGTCATCTTTTAACTTCTTAAGAGTAGTGAAGTGTTTCAATTGATTAGTATTAAAAATGTATATATGGTATACAACAATTTTCTTTTTTTTTTTTGGTCTTCTCTGCAATTAGTTCCTTACAATGTTTATGTCCCTGGTAAAAATAGGCTATATATATTATCATTTTCATGTAGCGAATTCCAATTTTAGAATTAGGAAATAATACTGTCTTCTGTATCATTCTTGCACCTGTTAATATATTTTTCTCTTACAGCATCACTGTATTTTTTTAGCTCGAAATATCTAATATATTTTAATTAAAATTTTTATTTTTATCTCATTTAACTCTGAGTAACAAATTCTCTCAGTGATGAATTTAATGAACATGATCTTGGAAATTTGCCTATGCAATATACTTTTCCTTCAGGTAATCAGTTTTGCATCCTCTGCCTGAAAAATATTTGCAATGACATGTGATCTGTGATTCCTTATTGTTGATAATGTCTCAAGGTAATTTTGTGAAATAATCAGGAACATTTTAGGCTTTTTGGAAAATATCTTCCAGAATCAAAAGAATTAGTATTAAATTTTATCAAGTTAGAATATGATACTTTCGAAATAATGAGTATTAAAAGTTTAAGAGAATGGAACAAATTTTTTCATCTTAAAGCAAATTTACAGTAACCTTTGGATTTTTGTAGAGTGAATCATTCAACCTCTTCTGTCAGACATACTCTGGGTAATATAATATTTCATTCTCATTATGTTCTATATTAGTAAGCCTGCAGTTGTTTCACATAGTGCTGTTTCTAAGAGCAAACTGCTTACTGAGAAAAGATAGCTCTCCTCTTTAGTGGGTCATTAGGAATACAATCTTGATCACCTGCATCCCACTTCTTGCTTCTGCGAAGAGTATGTGTGCCATTGCAACCAAAGAAATTGTATTTTATAATTCAGTTAAATGAAACAGGGTCTTCTATTAAGAAACCTAAGAGATTGGAAATACTTTTGGAAAGAAAAAAAAAAAAAAGATGTTAGATACAAGAAAAATCCCTCTTTTCCTGCTGTGTTTTATCCATCTGAACTGTCAGCTGAATAGGTTGATGGAAGCAACACTGATATCAGGTCAGAATGGGTGAGCGAGTGAGAAATTATAACACAATTTGCTTTAGCTTAGGTGCTCAGATGTGGCAGTAAAAATCTGATTTCACAGTAAGCCACTATAAGATGCTCACATTCCTGTGAGTCATTGCAGGGGTGGAAGACAAACCTTTAAAATTGGAAAGGAAGCATAACCAAAACTTTCACAGAGCAGTTCTAGTTCCATTGGGAAGCTCTGCCATCTTGTGTTCAAATTGAAGATAAATCTGGTTTCCCCAGAGGATGGGGAGTGTAGGGCTTTGTGAGTTCTTGTTTTTTCTCAAATAAAATAAGTGCAAGATTAAATTCATTGGCCTGTGATTACAGTGTTCATTCAGTCAATGGTTAACTCTGAGATCAATTCTTTTTTATGAGAATGGACAGTACATTTAATATATACCAATTTAGTACACATGAATTTCTCCAAGTTTATGAAACTCCAGATTGTCTGAACTGTACAAGGTTCGATGTGTTTGTGATACTTAATATTACTAGCCATTCAAGCTTGTCTTCAGCTTTACAGGATTATGGCACAATTTAAAGAATCCACTTCTGTAGACAGCCTCTAACAAGCCAGGAGAAAAAGTCCTTCTTTACTTTGTAAAAAGTGGGTCATAAATTGAATCAGATTATCATTGGTCTGTGCTAAAAAATTTTAATCGTTCCATCCTTAATGGATTAACTGAAAATGCTATTAAGGTACAGACAGATATTGTGAGTGACCTCTTCTAGGGCCTACAGTAAAAAAGCTTTCAAGTCCTGCTTCTGAAGACTTTGCCACTTTGCAGGGGGAAATTATACCAAAGCATTGAAGGCTATGGTACAAAAAATTAGGGACAATAGTTACTTTCTAGATACATGAAGCAGAAGTGAAGCTATTAGGGAGACAAGGTAAAGGTAATATTTTTTTAATGAGAAAAGAGTGAACAAATGCTTTTAACCATACAAGAAGTTCTGACATAGACAAAACAAACAACAAGCTTATGTAAGTTTGAGAACAGTTGCAAATACACTATAAAATTAGAAAAAAAAGAGAGCCTCTGGAGCAAAGACAGGAACAGCAACTTTGGAATGTATGAGATTAGTTATACCAAGGTTTGGGGAAAACCATAATGGGCCACAGTAGAATGCTTTTCACAGTCTAATGAAATTCAGTTGGAAAGACTGCCTTAAGAAGACAAACTTCTCTATTATATGGCTTCCTCCAGAGGATCAGCACTGAGAGACTGGAGGTGGCTTGGTTACTTTTTTTGAGGAAGGGGGTGTGATGTTTGCTTGCCGTGACTGTGTTTGTAAGAGCTTGTTTTGTTGCTTAAAGATCATTTGATTTTATTTGGAAGTTTTCCATAAGGGTATTTGATGCAAGAAGAAATAAATGCAATTGTGGGCTGCCTCTGTAACATCTATAATGTCAAAAATTTTGTGTGGGTTATTTTTACTGTGGTGTATGAAGAGATGTGTTTGCAAATTACGACTTTGCTGCTTTGACAGTTTGCTTCCATTTAACTTGTTTGATTTAGAAAATCCAGCTTTGTTTTAGAGTCTGAAAAGTTGTCTAGAGATTTGAAGAGGATACACTGGGGCCATTTGATTTGGGGGATCTTCATTTTGAGTATAAATCATTGCTGGGTCATTTTTTTCCCCTTCACTCCTCTCTCATGAGACCCCACCTGAAGTACTGTGTTCAACTCTGGAGTCCTCAGTAGAGGAAAGACATGAAACTGTTGGGACAGCTTCAGAGGAGGGCCACAAAAATGATCAGAGGGATGGAACACTTGTCCTGGGAGGATAGACTGAGACAGCTGGGATTGTTCAGCCTGGAGAAGAGAAGACTCCAGGGAAACCTTATTGTGGCCTTTCATAGCTAAAGGGGGCCTACAGGAAAGATGGGGACAAATTTTTTAGCAGGACCTGTTGTGACAGGAGAAATGTTAATGCCTTTATACTAAAAGATGAAAGATTTAAACTAGAAGGAAGAAATGTTTTACAATGAGGGTGGTAAAACACTGGCACAGGTTATCCAGAGAGGTGGTAGATGTGCCATCCCTGGAAACATTCAAGGTCAGGTTGGATGGGGTTCTGAGCAACCTGATCTCATTTGCAGGGGGGAGGTTGGACTAGATGACCCTTAAAAGATAAACCTTCCAACCCAAAGTGTTCTATGATTCAATTCTATGATAATTTAATATATTCATTTGTTTATTTGTATGTCACTACTTGGACTGATAAGGAAGACTTTTCTGCATCTTGAGATTGTACATTAATTATGTGTTGAAAGAGTAATCTGTTTCCTTGGGAGAGTGTACTTTTTTGGGGAATACACAACACTTGTTAAACAGAGGAGTATTGTCTTTGGAGCAACTCTGTATTTGAGTGAGAGTTTAGATAATTTAACCATGGCTAGATTAGGATTGTCTTTTTAGAGTGTTTGAGATAATTATTAGGTTTGTATCAATACCTAAGTTGTTTATACACTTCTAGGTTGCTGTTCCTTGTTGATTGTAGAGTCCAGATGTTGTGCAAGTAAGCACTGCAGCAACAACATGACTAAGAGATAATAGTTAATGATTTTGTGGAAGGTATCAACCAACTTCTCAGACCTTCATCAACATATGCATCTTAGTTGTACCCTTATCCAGTCAAATGTGCTAACTTGAAAAATCGTTGCTAGTATGAAGTGAATACTGTGTATAGGTATAGATACTCCTCAATATCTCACAAGAGGAATTCTGGGCATTACAGTTATGCAAATTAATCAAATTCTGTAGATATTGATGAGCTACTTCTTGTGAAGAGATGATGTCCTTTTCCTCTGCTCATGTGGATGCTTCTGCCCATCCCCTGAGACTTTCCATGAAGAGTGGCCTTCACTACATGTAGAATCCTGGGCATGGCATATGTGGAAGCGTGGGATGTTGCACCTTGTGCTCAGGGAGTCTTGTACCTTTGGACAATAGCAGTTCTAGATGAATGTTGATCAATAAATAAAATAATTCTGGGGCCGATTTTACTTTCAGCAGCACATGGTAGCAATGAGCACCTCCGCCTTCTAAGGCTTAAGACAGACTACATGACAAAAGCAAGCCGGGTAGTTATTTTCTGAGATTAAGCGTATGCTTCTGTTGAACTATGTTGAATTGAAGCCTGACGTTTAGTCTGTTGTTGCTTTTCAAAGCAGCCTCTGAGACAGAGAATTCCATTTTCCATTAAAAATCCCAGCCTAATATCTTAGCTGAATTTAAGATTCAAAAATCTACAACTGAAAAGATTAAGTTTCATACTGAAAGACTTTTATCAAAAATTCTCAATATGAATGCATTCTTTCTTGAAAAAGTTTGGTTTTTGTAAATACTATGTTAGTCCTGAAATATCTGATTCTCAATTAAGCTGTTTCCATAGTGATGGAAATTTAAACAAATTACAGTTTGATATTTTCTATATGCAAAGCAGAAATGGACTACCTTTGTAACAGAGAGTAATTGTTGCTATTTTTATGAAGCTAGATAATGCACTTAATGCCAACAATATCAGATTTTAGATTTATTAGATACGCAAACAGCATGCAGCGTTTTCTGCTGATGCAAACAAAAGCAAAAATGCTACAGGAAGATAATCATGAATGGGAAATAAGCATCGATGAATAAAAATGTAACTGTAATGGAATTTAACTTTGGCAGCAACTGTAAACCGTCAGTGAAATTACTTTTGATGCCTGAACATCTGTGTATTTCTGCAAGGTCTTAATAGAAAAAACAGCCTTTTTTTAACTAACCGGTACATTAATAGATACAACGTAGACTTCGAGGGTCTTAGAGGAGAGCCATGAAAGATTTCAGCTGTGGATTGTTTTTTATGAATTTTAATTTTTTCTGGTCTTCTTTTGAAGCCTGAATTGAAGAAGTGTGACTCATTAGTTTAGTAAGCAAGAGATGGCTAAAAGTGGTATTTGGCGTATCAGTTTCTTATGCATTTTGGCCTGTAGAAACTAGAGCCCTTTAACCTCTATTGCCCTGTGGACTGTTTTGTCTTAAGATGTAGATTAGAATGTTCACAGTCTCAAGTGGTTTTGCCCTGATTATTTGCTCACACCACTGCTTACTATCAGGTCTGCATGCAGGTATTAGTTCACTTTTACATTTAAGCTTTCTTGGATATAGTGATTCTGTATCACCTCTGTCACTGTTCTCTTTGGGAGGCCAAATCTGGATTCATTGGGAGTTACTGACATTTTGCAGTACGATATGAGCCTCTTGTCTTGATATATGACATTCTGCTTTATACTATCAAGATGTTAAGTAGTTTTGACATCAGTCAACGTGTTCTCAGTGTTCAAATCCTATCTAACACATTACACAAGAAGGTGTGTTCCAGCTCCAACGGACTGTCAGCATGAAACCAAACTTTCATTTCCTTTGAAAATGTTTCATATCTGGATTACTTTCCTAGTGAACTAAATAATTAGGCTTATTTCTGAAACTGAGCTGTTTCTGGCATCTCATGCCAGAATGTGAGGTCTAGTTCTAATTTACAATTATACAAAATTAGTAATTAGTTCCTGGTACTCTTATGCATTCTATACATACATGCAGATCAATACTTTGTACAAGTGAAACAACAAAACAAAATAGATATAATGACGTTATCTGCATAATAACTGAAATAGTTTAAAATATCATTGCTGTATGATTGAAAAACTCTACATGGAAATAAAGAAAGTTCCAACACTGGATCACTGAAATTGGAAAAATGCTGTTATGAATCTCAAATTTAAAATATTATACCAGAATACAAAGTACTTTCCTGTTTTCTTTATAGTGATGGAAGGGGCGAGCACCATTTGCTGATTTCCCAGCAAGTGTGAGAACAAAAGTTCTGCTTTAGAGAAGCACAGAGATGGTATAGGTTGTTCATTACAATAAAACTGCAGGGTAATATGCTGATCAGAATTTAAAGGCCAGTTTTCAAATCTGTTCTGTGCCCAGAAGCTCCCATTGTGACACTTCTGGTCAGGCTAATTAAACAGCTCAGTAGATAAGGTGATAAACTCTTTTGAAAACTTGGTTACTGTTTTAATTTTTAATGAGAGGTGAGCTTCTGAAAATCTGGACCACATAATGAGATCCTTCTGCTCCTTCGATCTGAGTGTAATACAAATCCAATAAAAGTCACTGAACTCAGTAATCTCTGGGTCAAGAGCATTTGCTTTTAATTTCCAGCTGGGTTGACATTATTCTGAAACACATGATTATGTGAACTTGTTAAAAAAAGAAAGATAGAAAAAAGGGTCAATACCCTGGTCCATTGGAAAGGTTTATTGAGTAATCTTGTTTCCAGAGAAGTAGAACAATAAGGAAGGTCAAGAGTGATTCTGGGGTTTGTTGGAAAGAAGCTTTTTTGTTTTTACAACAAGGCAATGTATTTCATGGAAACACTTAGGACAGTAAATGTATGAATTATGAGAAACATACTCCACTCATGCCCTTGCGATTATTTCTTCTATTGTATTTCATTCACCATATACACTTTGCAAACAAAGACAATGAGTAGCAGTAACTTGGGTTTTTTGACTAATATTAGTTCCATAATGATGCAGAGAAAGAGTTAGGTACTGAATACATTTTAATGGCATCATAAGTTTGAGTTGATGTGGTGCCACCAAACATCATGCTCTGAGACACAAGGCAAACTAATTCCAGCCACAGACACCTTCCTAAACCTGGCACTCTGAGGTATTTCATTGCGTTTACAAATTTGTAAGGTTGCAAGAGAATGTCAGCTTTTAGTCTGAAGTTCTGCACATACTCTAAAATTGCTGTAGCGAAGGGAAACAATTCTACGGAAACCACCTTAAAGAAATGTGGTTGGAATGATGAAATTTCTCAGGCCTTTTATGGGGTCCTAGATTTGTTATTTTATAGTAACAGTAATTATAGGCTTGGCTGCTAATTTGCATATGCATTATTACTGTCATAACATATGACCTGTTAGCCTTTAAGGGAAATCGTTATGGCTGCTCTCACTTAAAATTATTCAACTTACCAACACTCAAGGGGGACTGGCTCTGTTGTTCCCTATTCCAAATTTTACTGCTTGCAGAGATAGGACTGCAGTTGTAGTAACACAGTTCTTAAAAGAATTAATACAATATTTGATGGGTATTATGTTTGTTGGATTGTGATGGATCACTGAGTTTTTCAGAAACATTACTTGTGTGATTTAAAGGAAGAATAAAACAAGTAACTCTGATGTATAAAAAGGAAAATTCTTATCACTGGAGAGAAGTTTCTTGGCAGCTTGCATGGCTGCATCATGTGAGAATCCATGTTTTGCAAGTACTGTGTTTTGATAAGCCTTTTTTCCAAAGCTGAAATAAAGTATTTATACACAGGAGAAAACCAGTATCTTGACCTTAGTCATCAATTACTACATTTTTAAAATCGTAATTTCTCAACTTTATTTATTTTTTTGGCTGCCCAGTCTCCTCCGAGAAGTTAAAATCTAGACTCTTTGGCTGAAATTCCTTTGCCAGAACTATGCCAAAATTCCACCGATATCACACAAATATCTATTTAGATGACTTGCAAAAGTGCCTACAGAGCTCGGTAATTTTTCTATTACATATAAATCCTCTCCATTTTAGAAAAAGGTAGTGCGTTTTCAGCAAATTATTTTTTGGAACATGGACAAGAATATGAGCCTCCTGCCTCCAAGATCAAAAGCCTCTCTGGTTCTGGGAATATTTACCAGTACATGGACCTTTGTTAGTAGAAAAGAAAGAGACCCCGCTATAAAGCAAGAAACCATGGTCCAAGAAATACCACATTCTAGTGCCTGCTCTGAATCTACCAAAAAGGAATTTGAAACAGACTGTCTCATATCACAGGTGGAAGGGGTGATATAAAGGGGAACAGATGGAAAGGTAACTCCTGATTTACACATTTCTTCTGCCTTTATTTAAATTTCCATAAGTAAGTGATTTGAGTTTTGCCAAAAGGAAAAGAAAGGTTCTTCTGAGCTGGAACAGCTCTTGTCTATAAATCAAACATGTAAACAATTCTTTCTAATGAGTTTTTCCACTTGGCAGTCAAAGCAAAAGTCCCAACCTATTTACCTATCTCAGTTAAAGATACATTTCAGATTAACATTCTTATACTATCGGCTATTTCCCATAGAACTAGCCATGTTCACTTGATTTTCAATATAAATGTATTTTGGAGAATTTGTGTTCTTATAATTTGTTAATATTAAAACAAATTATATAAAACATGCAGCTGACTTCAGTGTACTGTTGGCTGTAATATATGAGAAGCCATTCTACACAGACTAAATTTAATCAGAAGTGTGTTACCAGCCTACTCCTGTATCTATTACTCTAAGTGTTTCTAGAGCAGGGAACGTGATTTCTCACTGACACTGGAGAGTGCTGCTTAATTATTCATCCTGAAATTTAATTTCAAAGCTTGTAATCATTTAACTGTTTAAAATTGAATTTGTCACTGAAACAAGCCAACAGGAACTAGAGCATTATTTAACACTCACTCATTTTAGTTTCAGCGTAGCCTGCTAACCGGCTCATTTCATGCATGGTCCCCACAGGCCCCTGAAACAAGACACCTATGATATTGATTATTTTCGTTTAGCTAGAGTAGATAAATTTCCATTTATGAATGGAAATGTTTTTCCAGAGATGCAAGATCTCTTTTTTGCATATTTCATTTTTTTATTTATCCAGCTGTCTCCTGTAAGCAATGAGGAGAAGGTGCGTTTTACTTCTCTGCCTACCAGGATGGCTGAAATACCTGTTTTACAATACCCCTAGTTTGTGTTGTCCTACTAGCACAAAACAAAAGATCTGTGACTCAAAACACACCATTGCACAGTAAATGAAGAAAGCCCCCCCCCTTTTTTTTCTGTCAGATACACTTCAGAAATTAGTGAAAACTTAGCACATTACAGTAAGTGGCATCTGTGTGCCCAATACTTTGGCTCCAGCATAGTCAGAAAAGTAGGAGCTAAACCAGTCTGTCTTGTCCCCACACTTGATATATGCCATTACTCGGTATCAGCATAAACTAGTGTCAAATAGCTGTCCTTTAAAGTAGCTGTGATGTCTCCTAAGATGGCTTACTGTAGGCCATCACTCTGATGTAATCTAGTCCCTTCTTACAGAAACCTGCTAGGAAGCAGGAGAGGATGTGATGGGACAGCTATTGTGATTCTGCCAGAGTATAATCAACTTTTGCTTCCAGCAAGACTTGCATTAGCAGATGTCCTCTCCCTCCTTTATCCAAGATTGACAGCAACAAGTGAAGGTCTAGATCCCTACAGCTTGTTTGGTCATTGCCATTACTATTGTTGGCTGGGTTGTTGTGTTGCATCCCATGGTAAGGAAGAGTGAGCCCAAAGCAGGTGTTACCTTCTCCATGGTATGTAGAGCATTAGACCTTCAGGGAGAACTGGCCCACTGGGACCACCCCATGCTGTGACTTTCCACTTGTGCCCAGTCTGTAAGCAACTGAGGAAGCTGAACAGACTTCAACCCATGTGCATTGCATTGGGCAACCTCAGGTATCCCACCCACCTCCACAGCTCCCCAGCAAGTACTTGTACAGGCAGTAGTTTCTCCAAATGCCTATCTTGTTCATATGCCTGCATGGCCATGCAAACCCCCTCAGAGCTTTGGCACTAGAGAAATTTTCTTGCCCTGAGTTTGGAAAAGGTAAATCTGGGAACCATGGACCTCCACAAAAGACCTGAATGGAAGACATGGCTTAGGGGTTCTTCCTCTGGCTTTGCTTCTGTGCCCTTCTGTGAACCTTTCTTAGATATACGCCTACAAGAATACAATGAATGTTTCTCACAGACCCTTTTTCAGAGCATCTGAGAATTTCCCAGGATGATTGAGCAGCAAAACATAGGTGCAGCCTCGGTATTCATAATAATTAGGCCATCTTCACAAATTAAAGCTAAGGTGACCTTATCTGAAAGTTTGTTCAAAATCATCACTGTAGAAAGCACGAAATACATCATAAACTAGAAAGTATCCTCATTAAAGAAGTCTATGTAAAGCCCCTCCCTCCAAGTACAATATCAAGAAGTTCAAGTATGCCTTGACTTTTGGACAATCACATTTCTCTTAAATCTAGGCTGATCTTAAGCAAGAGGAAATTGATTAAAATTCAAGATTCAGATCTTAACTACTGCTTTTTGATAATTTCTGGCATGAATACAAAAGCAAGTCTTGATATGTTAAGATCCCTTGTGAACTCACCTGTGATATGTGAAAACTTTCTTTAATGAGTAAAGCAGACCCTTACCTTCTTTTTCTTTTCTTTTTTTTTTTTTCTTCCCTCTTATGGCTATTTCCTTCATCTTCCTTTTCTAAACAAAATTTGTAATGAGATGCCTTCAATTAAAAGTTCAAAAAACATTCTCCAGATCTCTAAATCAGGTAGTTGTATGTACTCTTTAATGTGAGTATCCTGACAAAATAATTGAATTCTTCAATGTTTTGAGATAACTGAAAGGCCAAGACTTAAATGAGGTACGTACAACTGTGCAGTATTTTCTATACTAAGTGTAGAAAGTACAGCAAAATGATGAAAAGTAAAATACCAAATCTTTTTGAGGCAAATTTCTGTGCATCTGTTTTGTGAAAAGGGGATACATCTGTCAAATTAGATAAGAGAAATCTTTTGAGAACAAATTTGTTAAAGTAATCATATCCTGTAACATAAATATTACTTTCAGTTTTAGGAGAAATAAATAGGCATTTTCATACGATATGCTGAAGCTAAATTTTGCATAGATATTAAGTCCTTTTGCTTTGATACAAATATTCAGGAAAAAAAAGTTACTTCAACTTCTTGCCGTTTTTGTTCACCTTATTTTAGTAGTTGATATTTATGACTTTATTTTATGTTGAAGTTTCCTTAATAAGCCATTAAAGTTTAACAGGAAACTCAGCAGGAATAAATGTCAAGAAAAGAGAAAACACTACATTATTACGTGTCCAATTTATTTGTGAACAGAGATCTGTATCCTTTCTTGTAATTCATATCCACTGTGTCATGAATTTTCTATATTTCCAATATTGATGTAAAGTTCACTGACTCATAGATCAATTAGACCAAATGGATTCTTGCTGGGAGGAAACAGTGTATTCCAATTTAGAAACTTATTTGAGAGAATTTTACGATAACAACCTATTGTCCTTTATTTTGAAATATAATAATGGAGACAGCAAAAAAAAAGTAAAGATAGGCTACTGAATTCTGACTGTACTTTTGTTTAGGGGATTTGTCCAATTGCATTTGTGCAATTCATTCCTTCTGGACACACACACACTTCTTACAGAATTATTCTTTTTGATTCAGTAACATTTTATATTACATAGGCTAATCAATTAATTTGAGACTTATTTCATGCTAGAAACAGATGAGTCATTCTAAATGGAGGCAGATGTTTTTCCACTGTTTTGGAAACACTCTTCCTCTATACTTTTGTTGGTGTCTGTAATAGCTAAAAGAATATCAGAAATTAGGAACTAAACTGGAGGGAGTTGGCTGAATTGGGATTAGTAAAATAACACCACTTTTGAGAAACCTTATCTCTCTAGAGCTATAAATGATCATGCCTGTCTTCTACATCCATGATTATGTATAGAAGAACATCTAGATAACAGAGATCTAGTGCTTAAAGAACAGCTTCTCCTCCCTTGGTTCATCAAGTGAACAGCTTGATTCTTTATAATTTTTGCATGAAAGCACAACTAAAATATTTGCCACTCTCATTTTTCAGTAACTTCTCTCCTTTTGATCAGTGTACCTAAACAACGCAAAAACAGTAATTCTGAAGTGGATAGGCAATATTCCGCAAAGTGGAAGTAATGATAATTGGGGATTAAAAAAGATTTCACAAAATTTTCACCTAGCAGATGGTAATTAGGAAGAGTTCCCCAAGTGTGAACACCATGCTAGAACTATGAAATTACATTAAAACAATGTCATACCAGGTTTTAAACAGCTCTTGTTAATTGGTTTCTTAGGATATTCTACACAGAGTTAGTATTTGCTATTAAATATTTTGTTAAATTCCCAATTTGATACTTGTTTGGACACAAAGGGACCAATATTGAAGAAAACCTAGCAGAAAGCAAAAACACAGTGCAAAAAATCCACACTATCTTAATCCTACTAACAATATTAATTCAACAGTGATATGTATCTTTTATCATACGGGAACAAAGGCAGCATATTTATGAGAGTGGATATAAGTACTGGACACTTTCATGTAATTCATAGGTATACAATTAGCCTGTGAAACTCACTGCCACAAAACAAAGAGAAAACATTTTGATAAACTTTTAAAGGAATGAACCCATGTCCAAGCTAAATAATTATGGTATTAGTTCTCAATTACATTTACACATCAGTTATTGTAATTTATACCTGCTCCCCACATTCTTCTATAGAGTATCCTTAAGCCTCTGAAAAAACTACTTTTCTAGCATAAGGAAGATATTTCTCCCTGCATACAACATTCTAGGGGTTTATGTCTCAAACAGCTGACAATGACTGCTGTCATTGAGACTGACAAATTAAATAAATGTTTAGATCACTTGACACGACAAATTCTTCACTGCCAAAATATCTATCTGTCAGAACAGCTACACTTCTTCATTTGATTCTTTATATTAAAAATGATGAGAGCAAATTACAGTGACAAATATAAATTTTTTAATGATGCAGCCTAGCATCTTATGGATGGTGGCACACTCAGTCATCTAAACAGAGGTTGTCTATACAGTGCTTTAAGCACAGGCCCACGGTGGAATTTTAATTCCTGCTTGTTTAGTGTTGTATTGCCTGGGCACAAATGCGTGCTCAGGCTCAAGAGCCTGGAGGAGCAAAAGCCCCCATCACAGCTCAGCCTGAGTCTGGCCTCAAATGCTCTTTGTGCTGTGTGGTAATATCGTGCAACTAACCTTAGGGAAACAAGGAAGCCCGGAGCTTCTTCTCAGAAAACCTAATACCTTATACAACAAGGAAAGGCTGCTGCAACAGAAATGTAGCAAAACAAATGCACAGACCATACTGATCAATGAACTATTTGTGGGAGCGCCTGTGAAGAATACACAGAAAAAAACAGAACCAATGCAACCTCTAAGTGATTTTAATAAAATGAATGCCAGTAGTAAAGAGATTCTTGAAAAATTATATAGATTGGATGATCATAAGAGAATAACAAGAAAATATTTAGCATTTAATTTATTTTTGTTGACTTTTCTCCCCACATTCCACTGCACAATATTTGCGTACTGTATGTTATGTTTACATCTTTCACTAACTTTGAAGGAGACCTCCAGAAATTCATCATGCAGTAAATCATCCTATACAACCTCCAGTTCCAGCTATTACTAGACATGTAGTAGCACACCTTTAACACTTTTTTTTCCAGTACAAATACTAATAAAAGAAAATTAAAAAAAAAAAAAAGAAGAAGAAGAAAAGATTTGTTGAATGTTTTTAATTTTTTTTCTGGGTTAAACTTCTTTGAAAAGTCTGTCAGGTACTCTCTGCTACACCTGGAGATATTTCTGCCTGTATTTTTACAGCTGCTGAACTGAAGGTGGCTGCATCTCCCACCATGCAAGTGCAATGCTTAGCCTGCAGAAAAATTCAGTCCACTTGATAGTTTTGTTTAGTCTTCAGATCTGAAGTGCTGAATCTTTAAGATTCAGGTTTCATTTTGTAAAAACTGATTTTCCAATCCTGCTTGTGAAGACCTCAGAATTGCAGGAAACTGAGGCAACTTTTCTTTCCTGATCTTGGAAGGAAAGAAAATCAGACTGCAGTTTTACTCTTTTTCAAAAATGGGCAGTATTGCTGCTAAAGGCAGAGACAATTACTAGAGGTAATTCTGAATTCTAATTTCCTCCAGGGAGGTTTCTTCCAAGTACGGTTTACACTATGACCTACAAAACAGAGCTTGGTATTGGAAAGCATAGCAAGGGCATAGATTTTTCTGGGGTATTACAGTACAGTTTATGTAAAATTTGCTGCTTCCCATTTGCTTTCATGTTTATTATCAAATTTGAAGTGTTCTCATTGCTTCCAGTACTTTAGTCTTTAATATAATTAGATGTAGTAGTTAAGCTGTTTGATACTATATAAAGTAGCAGTTTTTCTTTAAGCTATATCTTTATGCAAGCAAAATAAATTCAAATTTTATCCAAGCAAGCAGAATTCCCACAAGACAATTCAAGTTATACTCAAATTAGAGACATGCTAGAGGGAAATGATTCTGTCCTTCATTAAAGTCTTTTTGTGGTTTTGGATGCTTGGCATAAGTATTACTTGTAATGTAAAGTGCGTATCCTGAGGTGTTAGATACATATGGTAGTATTTTCTCTATATAAAGTGAATCCTCCTGACACATGTTTTCCTACCCAAACGTCTGAAGATTCCTGTCATTTTGGATGGCATTGCTATGATGGTATGAAGAAACTGTGGCACAAGAACAGTACAATAGGAACATCATAATAAGGAGTAATATTATTGAAAACAAAACACATAGTGCAATGGATTTATCAGCATAGTCTTAGGAGCTGCTGACAATTTAGCTGAATCAATATCAGCATTTCTTATTCTGAAAAAATGTTCTAATGTTGTAAGAGTTACTCACTGGGTTCCAGATTAAACAATAACTCTGGGTTTAAGCTTTGGTTCTGCTGGATCAGGATCTTCCCTTCAGAAAGACACGTCTGTAGAAATATCTAAACAAGAAAGTGGAAGGGCCTCTCAGTCTTCAGTTTACTGCTGCATGAGGAGATAAGATATGTATTTTTTAAAGTTCTTTTGTTGGTGGTGTCATGCTCAGTTCTGCCTTTAGCCTTTATGTGCAATGATTGAGTTGCTATATCTTGCCAGTAGCCAAATGCAGCCAGAGGTTTTAAAGACCATGGGTTTCATCATCTAGAGATCATTATGGTTGCTATTGTTCTGATTGTTGTGATTAATACTCTCCTTCAGGTGTCCTTCAGAAGGTAGATTTCATAGACTCCAGTGTAACTGAACCATCCATCTTAGACATTTCATGCCTAATTGTATGGATGGTTTCATGTTTTGTTAGACTGTTTTATTTGAAATTATTTTAATTTCAAGGCAGCAATGCTTACAAATAGCTGTTGTAACACAGTGTTACTAAGGTTTCAAGACCAAGGTTAATTTGTCCAAGTGGACATTGTCCATTAATTACCATCCAGTACTTCTTGTCTTTAAAACTTAGTTATTTAGGGCTTATGAAGGCTGAGGGCTTGACACATATTTGGTCAAGCCACATATCCCTTAACAAGACAACAGGAGCAAACGTTTTACACTCACTGTCCTGCAGTAGGCCTCAAAACTGGGAGAAAGGATTGCTGTGCCACCATCTGCATTCACTCCTCTGCTTTTCTGGAGCTCTGCTCTTATCAAAACATGAAGTTCTAAATAAAGACTACACAAATTACCTAAGCAAATGAAACTTCTGAAACAAATTTGTCTGTTTTCTTAAGAGTGTCCATTCTGCAATAGTTAGAAGTAATATAGACTCCAATGCTCCATTATAGAAATGGAACATGTATGCACGTATGCAAGTTCATTTCCTGCAATTAGTTACAAAGAAAGTAAGTATTCAGGTCAGTGTGATGACAGTGAGTTTTCACACTCTTCCTGGCATTACTGCGATATGTCATAACATAGTGAATCATTGACAGGGTATGAAGTCTTGCTCATGTGTTCCTACCACAGGGGTTTTTTGCTGCTACTTTCAAGAGTTTTGATATACTCCATCAGAAGTCTTATGTGTGACAATGAGGAGTAAATAACATTTTTGTAGTTATTACCTAGAGCTGTATAAGTTATGGAAGAGGATAGGCATGATTTGTTTTCCACAGTTTGAAATCGTGATCCATGAAAGTCACAAAAACGTCTGTAGATTCACTTATGAAATGTAGAAGATAAATCTAATTATTAAAAACAAAACTTTCCCTCACTTTAAAGTATCTCTTACTTTCTCCAAAAGCTGTTATTATTTTGAGCGAAAACAATTTAAAAAAAAATTATTTTTACTAGCAGCTTTAGTTATGTTTTTCTTAGTAGCATTAGTGAAGTTTTTATTTAATATCCCAGGTTTCTCCATAGAAAAGTTCTTGCACACCTACATTGTGAATGCTGCAAAAGCATAATCCTTGTTCTGTAGGTTTCACATTTCCTTTGAAGTTTTATTTCTTTACAAATATTGAATTTTTGCATTTCTTTCAGTCCAGTCTTCTGCAGCTACTATAAATAATTCACAGAATCACAGAATCACAGAATCTTAGTGGTTNCCCTTAAATACATTTTCTATGCTTTGAACCGAAGTTAGTGTTTTCTTTTTCTTTTTTTTTTTTTTTAAATCCTTGTGAAAAAGCTTCTAAAATAACTTTAATGATTCCAATTTGTAGTTCCCCTCTGGACTTCCTCTATTTCATACATAAAGTTTAGCTAATTAGAGAATATAGCATAGTTAGAAAACTCAAAATAAGGAAACAACTGTGCATTGCTATCCTTGAGAAGAACATCTTACTGAGATATAAACAGAAAATTCTTTTCTACTACCTGAATATCCATCTGAACATTCCTGCAGATGTATCCATTTCTCTGCAGAGGGCAACTACAACCTTGGTCCTCTGTGAAAGGTATCTGTTTTCAGCCCACTGGTGCTGCACCTGAGAGTGTACCTTGTGTTTCCTCAACTGTAGATGTAAAACAAATTTGTCCACCAAAGGAACCTCTCAAGTACACCAAGTAACTAATATGTGGGTACTATATGTGATCCACACTGCTTAAATGGGTAGGGAAGGGTTCCTTTGCGTAGGAACAGATTTCTTTTTACCTATTTTTTTTCCTTAAACATGTGCTCCTGACCCATGTAAAGCACGTGTCTCTCTAGTGACTTGAATAATTTAATAGATTGCAGTTGCTTGTGAAAAAGATGCAGCAATTCTGAATTATCAGCTCATGCAATAAAATCTTATGCTTCAGATCAAGAGGTTCCAGTTTTAAACTTTGCAAATAAATTGCTTGGAAATGTTATTATTCAGGGAGGACTAATATGAAGTTAGGATTAAGGGCTTTGAGTTTTACCAAAGGTAGGAACCATAGATTTAATGTCAATCGGTATCTACAATTTCACTTAAGTCTGACTACGATTTCAGTTCTACTGATTTAGTAATGCATACTTTTAAAAAGGGAAAAAAGCTATTCACTTCAAAGGACCTTTGGCTCAGACCCTATGTGAGAAGCATTCTGAAAATGTAAGTGCTATTACCTCGGCTGAAACATGCTGAATTCCATAGACTAATGTGGTATCAATTCACAGGAGAGTATAGGTCTTCAGTCAGACCACGCTTCTTGGAAAGTTCTTGTTCCTTAAAACTGCGTATAAGATTTTCACTGCACTAAGGTCAAACCATCTTATTTCTAATATTTTAACATCCCTCGGGCTATTTTCAAATAATAAAAGTTTGCTTCAATTGTCCTTGTGGAATCACTTTTGAACTGTGAATCCTTATGAATGTTCTCTGGTTTCTATCCTCATCTCAGCTCAGATATACTTCTTGCAATAATTCCTGACTGTTCAGGGAATTGGTTCAGAAGAAAATATGACTACTTGGGCTCTGCACTAAGTACAGAGAAGATAATTCAAGTACCAGAAGCAAGATGGACACACAAAAGAGTGAAAATTAAAATTGTTACATGGTTATACTGCTTTGGTACTGAAGTAATTCAGACAGCGCTAGCTCTATGACCTCTCATTGCAGCCTAACCCTGAGTCATTAGTGTGTGAGAACTGTCAGATGGAGAAAGTTCCTGCCAAGACCTATAGAAAGACCTCCAAGAAAGCACCAGGGTGTTACAGGTAATAGTGCAGCAGACACAATCACTGCTAAAAATTGGACTAATAATATCAAGACTGTTCTGTTTCTTGTGACATCAGAGTGTCAATGTGACCAGTCAAAATAAGATTTTTATTATAAACCATACAAGTTTCACACACACAGCAAGAAACTATTCCTCTTCTTGAGAGATTACAATTAAAACGGGTATAAGAAGAAAAGGGTTACCCCTGTCAGCCATGCTGTTTCAGATGAAGAATCCAATACAGAGGTAGTAAATAATACTAAAGTTCAGCTCCAGTCTCCCAGGTGGTAGTCTGATGCATTAACCACAATATTGGCCTTCTGTCTTCCTGTGCTTTCAAAAACTAAACAATAATGCGAGCAACCTCTTAACTATTTTGTACCATTTTAAAGGGTATTAAACTCCAATATCTTGAGCAAATCTCATCATAAATCATTGCACTACTTCTAACGCAACATAAAATCACTGCAGACATTTTTACAAAAAAATGTGTGTATGTGTCTCATTTAATGAAAACAGCAATATTCTCAACATGAGCTATATTTCCCAAGCTTCTTAGTATTTAATATTGCAGGCATTTCTTAGAATTTGAGATTACTTAGCATGATGTCTTAGATTAAGAGCAAGGTCTAGTAGTTAGTGACCACTTCTATTTGAAAGGTTTCTGTTGCCTTCTTTTATGATTTTACCATGATCAGTTTATTGCAGTTAAGTAATAATCTTCCCTTTACAAAACTATGAGTGGTAAGAGTAACCAACAACCTTTGCTCAAAACAAAG
Organism: Nycticryphes semicollaris; assembly: GCA_013400055.1. Classification (NCBI taxonomy): domain Eukaryota; kingdom Metazoa; phylum Chordata; class Aves; order Charadriiformes; family Rostratulidae; genus Nycticryphes; species Nycticryphes semicollaris. The sequence continues at coordinate 1,082,140 of VXBJ01004046.1, forward strand.
TCTGCTCACTTAACAGATATATGGTACTGGTCGAGTAAGAGGGATTTTCAAACAATGAATGGCTCATTCACATAGGGCATAATCTAGTGGGTCATTATGGTCCTAGGTAGCAGGACCACAAGGAAAGTTTTTTTTCTTTCTGTTTAATGCTGCCAAAAGTCTCCTGTGTACTGTAGAATTAAGTAGTTCTTGCTTTTTATTTTTGTGAGTTTCCTAGATATGGCAAAAACCCTGCTGATTTGTAATATACATTCCATGGTGTTTGTTGGCACTAACATCAAATACATTTGTGTAAATACCCTTGTGTGTGTACCTATGCTGATTTGAAGGGATTGGATATTTACTGCAGCAATCCTTGAAATTAATACAATTTATACTCTATATAAGTTTCCATGATTCAAATAGATACATTTGGACTAGCCACAAGATAAATAAGGAGTTTTTGACATTTACTCACCTGCCATGAGCTAGATGGAAAATTAAAATCTCATGAATTTGGGATAGAACACTGGGCATGAAAAATAAAGCCAAGGGAAAAAACTCCAATATATCTCCTTTAAATGGTGGGCTGTATTATATACAACTATTTTTAAATGATGTTGCAGTTTCCAAGTTACATACATAGAAGTGCAGAAATGACAGAATTAAAAGATGAGACTAGCTACAGCTCCCTCGTTGGTGCATTGTGATATAGTCATGCCCTCTATCACCAAAAAGCACAAGCAGAATCCATGTTTCCAGAATACTAATCCAAGGAGTGAGAATACAAAATGCATTTTCTTTCCAGTACCTTGTACAGGGAATGAAACAACAATGTTGCAGATCAAAGAATAAGCCTTCTTATCTTTAGAGACTATGACAATGGCAACCAAAATAAGATTTTTTTCTCACTTTGTGAGCTGAAGCCACTCTTCCACTCCCATGTTCTCCCATCATATTTAGTAAGTTATGGAAATTGATGAGTAGTAAGAGACCCAAGCCTTCACCTGGGAACCAAATACTCTCACTTCTCTCGAGTAACTCAGTCCCTAAACTGGTAGCTCTTTTTCAGGATGGCTCTGTTCAGCCTTATGAATCTAAGCTGCTCAGTGAGAGGAGGTATCCAAGATGCTTTCACTCAAACGGTCTCCAGGTCAGTGACTCAGGCAAGCTCTTGCCACGTGCACACCAAACCTCCCCCCTTAGCGATGTCAGCATCCCAACATCTCTCATTTCCTATCAAGAAGTTCTCTGGCCTCGAAGGTACTATAGCAAAGATAGGTCTTAGTCTTTGTTGCCGGATGGATCATTCCTATTCCTCACTACAAGTATTCATACATGACCTAGCAGGTGCTCCACCTATAACTGGAGCACTGCAAAATTTTAGAGGAGAAATGTGTATGAGAGAAATGTCAAAAAAATTTAAAACCCAAGATAGTAAGGCATTACTAGCTGATCGTCTGCATTACTGCATTACTGTTTGCAACTGAGATAGACTTAGTCCTGGATTTTAATATACGGCATTAAAGATACAGCAAAGAAATTAAATTAAAAACCTTCCTAATTTCTGTTCATATTAATGTATTTTAGTCAATTTTAACATTATCTGTTCACTTTACTATATATAACTTTCATACATGTGCAGGGTGGGAGTTGTAAGGGATGGGGTAGTGTTGTTTTCGTGTACAAAAGGTGAAAGAAAGCCAGAGATGCAAATGTACAGACATATGCAGCATGTATAATGTTCATGTAACCTACATTTCTCTGAGTTTCATTAAAGTTTAGAAGTAAGATCTCCTGAAGCAGTGTTGAAGCATACTGATTCCATTTAAAGACTGTTACTGAAAGTCGAAATGTTACAGGCTGATGTCTGTCTCAGTTGCCATGCTTCCAGTTACAGCAAGAGGAAAAGAATATTAATTTACTCTTGACAGTGTGTAAGTTCCTGGGGATCTTTTTAATCTTGTACAAATATCCTGCAATAAAAAGTTCCTGCTAACTTTATTACCAAAGGACAAAGTAATTAAAGAGAAGGTCATTGGAAGAGATTCTGCAAATCTTTGATGTTAAAACAGGTATCACTATACCTCTGGATTGTGGTTTTTGTAGTTTAATTATATAAATCTAATTTTAAAACATTATTTAAAAAAAATTTGGACCTAGTCCTCTATAGTAGGTGAACATCTTCAGAAGAGCAGGGTATGCTAGGCTATTAATTTAAGGAACATAGTTTAAGGAACTGGCTATAAAACAGTGCTAATGATATACTTTACCCTTGCCAAAAAGGAAAAAAAAGTTCCTCTGCACTTCCAGGACTTTCAGTTATCACCTCTAGAACTAGTATAATTCCCTGACAGAGACTAAGGGTAGGAAGAGAACAAGCTGCTTCATATGTACCGTTTCACTTTGGTTCACTACAAAACTCATCACTGCCCTGGGCCTGTGTCTCACTTGTTTTCTTCATTAATTTAGAGCATTTTTAATATGAGTGAAAAGGGAAGTGGAAGGACAGTAATTTGTCCAAGACTAAACAGTATGTCTATGGCAGCAGCTGGAAACAGAGGTCAAAAAAACCCAGTGGACCAAACTGCACCATCCTGTATAGTAGAAAAAAAAAAGAAAAAAAACATTGAAAAAAACTTTATCATTGGACAAGGATTACTGTGCATATCAGTTTTTGTCTTTATTAGCTTAAACTTGTATTTTATTGCTAGGCTTCCAGGCACCATGCCATGCAGGGAAAATAACTGCAAATACCTCAAGTAAATTTGTTGGTAAGCTGCCTCTTGGAAAATCGCTCTTTCCTCCTGGAAAAAAAAAATAGAAATAGAAAGATCAAATTATTAATAGCATGGGAGGATATGGCTGATATGAGATGAAGGAACTGCATTTTCAGTTAGTTGTGGTTACCTCAAATTGAAGTTTCTCTGGTTTTAACATTTTATCAACAAACCTGAATTATATTATACCTAAAGCTTGGGGATTTACATGTCTTTTTTTTTTTTAACTGTGAGGTGACTTGTTACAATATCTTATTAATATCATTTCAGTTAAAATAAAGAATAATATTAATATAAAACTAGTATCCCCTTGAAAACAAGAAAACAAGACATAAGAACAAGAGCTATCATCATGCTGGGAAGTAGGGACAGGCTCGTGTTCCTGAAAGATAAGAGCATGCCTAAAGCTCTGCTGGTTTTGTGTGAGACAGGAAGAGGAAACATTGATAACTCTCAGAAATAAAAAAGTAAATTCCAGTTTTGGGATTAAAACACTTGGCAAAGATGATGATAAATGACAAAATCCAACATAAAAATGAGAGCAGTAAAAGCAGAGTGACTTCTAGATGCAGTTATGAAAAAAAAGTGTTAGATACGTATTATCTGTTATATTTTATTGTTTGGGTCTCAAGTCTGTGAAATTTTAAGCCTCAAAATAAAAGACTTCACAGCATATAACAAGGTAGTTGTTCTATATTGATCTTTTTGAAACAGAATACCTACTAATACATGGAAGTAAGGAAAAGTCTGATGTTTTCAAAAGATGAGTAAAAGGAATGCAGGTTAGCAGGGTCATTAGATTAAGGCCCTGCTACTTCAAGCAGCTGCCATATAGATTCTTTTCCATTAACCTACCTAGCTCCAAATTAAAATAGGAGACATCGCTATCTCTCAACAGCTATTTCTATGGAACATTTTCTCAAAAACATAGGTGGTTAATGAGCCTTCAGTAAATTTTCTGCCTAAATGCATGTATTCATTTTATGCCTACATTATCTCTTAGTTAAGAAGTTAAGGTAGACTAGGAAGCCTTTAACTTGTTAAAATAATCAAGATTCTCTAGCATACCTTCTTTACCTTCCCCAGTCATACCAGTCCTCTGCTTTAGTGGGATTTGTCTCTCTGGAACAGAGCCCTAGGAAGTATTTTATATGCACTATACTCATTAGCTTGTCTGATACTTCCCATTTTGTAGTGAAAATGAAAACGTGGTGCACCTCTGTTTATTCTGAATGCTGTGATTATACCCACATTTATATCTCATTAGTGATGATTAAAGCTCTGGACTTTCTAGTTGATTCTAGTTGATAAAATCTTAGTATATAGCATATATTCACTTTGAGTGTCTAAATTGTGTGTCTAAATTTCTTTACTCACATTCTCCAAAGCAGCCATGTTTTCCCATTTGATTTTCCTATCTGTCTTGATTGACAGGTCTTACAGATTTGCATAATCCATGTTTGGGAATCAGCCACATTTGAAATCAGACAGTTACTCAGAAACTAAAAAGCACAGGTGAGATAATTACCTCAGTTTGTGTGGTACCAACTTTTAATGATTACTGAAGCTTACAAAAATTAAGTTGAGAACATTGGTGCAGTTGTTATTTTTTTTCCTGTAGAAAACAAATGCATGCTAAAATATTTGTTGCTCTTAATAATAATATTTCTAAGGATTTGTAAAGGGACAAACTCTCTTGTTTTCTTAAGAAGATTTCATTCAGACGGGTAAGTTTTTTTAACTTTGACCTTTATCTGTGCTTTAGTTGACCTTTTAAATATCTTGACCCTAGTGGCTTGATGTTAAAGGCTTAAACTAAGTGTGTATTTTGTTTAATGTTTTATGTTTAGCCATTGTATCTACTTATGAAAGATTCATTGTGATTTCCATAGTTGCAGTCTTCCATCTTAGCTGGCATTTCCTAAATTCTGAGGGCTTCATGCTCGTGTCATTGATGAGATCCTGCTGCGAAGTGTTGAAGACCTCAGTAACAGATATCAACTCACTGTCAGACACAATAAGGAAGAATTTCCCAGCCAGAAATGACAGAAAGTGATACACAGGAATTCTGCTTTATGAGAACTGTTTTTCCAATGAGAAATCTTGTTTCTCAGACTGAGTTGACTGTGGATGGACACATTTACTTGTCACTGATTTCACCATGGTTAGGAAAAGTGATTCTGCTCACACAAAACACTTGAGTCATACTGGGGTTCATCATCCTTTGCCAACTGTTCTTGAACCAGAATCTGATCTGTGCCCTACTCCAGAGTAATTTTCAGCATAATGAGATAACCACAGGTAGTGAGGGATTTTGGAAAGCCACCTCTCACCTGCTGATTTATGAGAACTTTCCTTTACCTTCCAGTTACAGAGGAATTCTGAACTGGATTTCATGGCACTCTGCATGATCTAGAGGTTTGGGGACAAGTATTCCATGGATATGAATTAAAATCACAAACATACATTATACTTGGATGTACTCTTAGATAAAACAGCAAAGTCTCATACTTACTAGTTGTTCAATGAGATTCAGGAAATTAGTAATGAATTTTTCCCCTCTGTCTGTTCACAGAAAATAATCTATTGGTGCAAATAAGGTAGTTCCATAAAAGTGGTTTTATACCAAATTATTTTTCATAAATCTGATATGAAACAGATTCAGAATATTAGTTTAGTTGGATGCAGTTAGAGTCTCTCGTTGGTTAGTTTCTCTGTCAGCTTTTTCAGAACCAGAAACTCTAAAAAGCTGTATGTTATGCATTAGCACAGCTTTTCCAGTCATTTTACCCTTTCTTATAAAAAAGCCTATGTATTGTTGCATTGCTTTGGTCTGTAGTTAGAACAGAATGTTTCATCACTTCCTACAGAATAACTAGTTAGTTATTTTAAGGACATTCTGTTAAGTATGATGAAGCAAAATTTTTCCATTGAGAGAAGAAAGAACTGATTAGTTTTGCATTAATTCCAATAGTGATATTTACTGCAGCATTGACAAAGCAGTGAAACAAAGACTATAGGTGAACAGGCTCTTAATTAAAGCATTATTGTTGTTGTCTTGAAATAGGTAAGCCACAAACAGTCTTAATTATTGTTCTCTAACTAACCATATAGACTTGGTTGGCTTTTATAGAAGCTCAAGCAGCAAAATCAGAGAGACATACCTAAAAGCACATACAGATTTGACCAACCCATTTGCAAAGAAATATACTGATAAGGAAGGAGCAGTATTTTCAGTCACTCCAGTGAAAGGATAACCTGGACATTGTATATCCTCAGTGAGCCCTGATGAGCTGTGCTCCCTGTCAGTCTAAAGTAATGATACATTAGACATTTACTGTCTTTGCCAACAGATATCTCTGACACATGTGAAGAGGATAGTATTTATTTTTTTCAGAGCAGAAATAAATATTTGGTGTTTAATGCAGTGGTATTCTAAAGTGGGAAATACTTCTCTACTGAGTACAAAGAACAACTTCTTGCCAGCAGGGTTTTTAAGCCTATGGTTTTGCTATCTGTTTAAAGCTGCTTTACACTATTAAAGGAATGGGACTAAATATCCAATAAGGAACATCATGCCAAAAAATAACTGGATTGAGGCCAGCACCCATTTTAAGTGTATCATTGGCTGTGTATTCCACAATTTATAAGCTAGGATCCGTGGCAACTAATTTTAGTTATCCAAAAATGAAGTGTCTAGTCTACATTAGATAAAATGAATCAACAGAGAGACAAATCCAAGGACATTTCATTTAATTTTAAGATGTATGGAATGAGTTTCTGTAGGAAGTCTCCCTTTTGATTATGGAGAGATCCTGAATGCCCAGCGTGGACTAGAACCTTAATTGTGAAATGGCTAAAATCAGCTTGCTGAGCATCACCTTTTAGCCTTTAATAACCCATTTTGCATTAAAATTTCTGAGCAGTGAGTGAAAGCTTTTATGTCCTGTAACCACAATATCCAGTTGTTCAATGTTTTTATTAACAACATTTTTTTTTTAATGGAACATGCTGAAAGATAAAAAAATCACAAGGAAAAGTCAACCTCTTTTTAATGAAAGCTTGAAATTCCCATGGTCAGAGACATTTAAGATTTGCATATATGATACTCTCAGCTGCAAATAAGAGGAGAAGGAAGAGAAAAATCACATATTCATATTTTCATTCTTGCAGTATCTACATGCAGCAATGTCGCACCCGAAACATCTTGTTATGTAATAGAACTAAACTAGGAACAAGGTTCCTGCTGATTTTTTTCTATGAAAGAATACTTCAAATAATGTGCAGCTTTGAAGCAGTTGGTTGCTCAAGTCACGACTCAGTGGTGCCTGAGCATCTGCAAGGAGCCACATATATCTATAGCAACTGAGTCATTTCCACTTTTATACAGCAATACGTGCGTCACACCTTTGATTAATGGTACTGGTGGTGAGAAAACTCTGAGGAGGTCGCTGCAGTCATACTCATTTGTCAGGCAGAGTCTGGTGACATATATAATTGTTATAATTGCTTTACATTTTCCTGACTTGAAATATCTTACTTGGGAGGCAAATTGTACAGAGGAAACAAAAGGGAAGAATCTGAAATTTCAGTCTAAGTTGAGGGTTTTTCAATATGTGATAAAATTCATACTTTCCCAGTTCTATAGAAGTGCAAAACACAATATTTCCTAGCAGAGAAACACAGTGCCAAGGATCAGTTCAGCAAGTGAGCTGCTTCCTGCCCGAAGTAAACTCCTTGCAGATGTTCTTAGACAAGCATCCAGACTGTGTTTAACAAAGACACTTTGCATGGCATTTTCTATTTTCAAGAAGTATCTGTAAATCCTCAAGTAGATTTTCCAGTATTTTTCTCAGCTCAACTCAGTTATCACTACCTAGCATCACTAGTGTTTTTCTTCTGGATATCTGTACAGTACTGAATACCTGTTTGGTATTTTCCATTCAGGAGCTGTTTGCTAAGAATGCAAAAAGGTTTCTCCATCTGCCCCTACTCTGGAGCAAGAGGGATGGGCAGAGGTATCTTGACAGTAGGACTGCACATGGATTTTCAGTCATTACAAAGGTGACTCCATGGCCAAATGCCAGAAGATTCCTGCTGTTTGAAATATGAGCAAGTCCCTTCCAGGCAGATGCCTGCATGCTGCTATGCCTGCCGATGGCAGGTGCAAATCAGTGACAGATTGAAGGCACTGAATGGGCTCCTCTGTCTCTTCCTTAATCAAGTTTGGGAACCTACACACTGAACAACAGTACTTAGAAAAGATTTTTCTAAATTCAGTTACTTAAAAATATATCCAATTATCTCATGGCAGGATATATTTCTCAAAATAAACACTAAAGCTGAAATTAAGGCTAGCAAATCTCATTAGTTCTTTTGTTCAGAAGTCTAGGCATGGAAATGAAGTAAAAAATGTGTCAGAACATCTTATAGACTTTGATTGCTGGCTTCTACTACTTTATGGAGCAAAATTGCACACAGTTAAAATTTAATGACTGAGTTCTCTTGCAATTGAACTGATTTTAATAGAAAATTATTTTTTCACTTTAATGTGATTCAGAACCTACAATTTGAAGTACTAGATGGGCAAATTACATACTACCTTGAAAAACTTTGGTTGCAATAAATAGAGAGCAATTAATTAATTTTGCATATTCAACATTGGTCACATAATTAGAGAGCAATCAAAACACAAGAAAAAAAATTAATGTTACTTGTAGTATTTCCACTGGGGATATTTTTTAAACAACACCTTAATACTGAATAGATCACATCATCTGGGTTGGTTCATTGACTTAAAAGTTAGTGCTGCTTCTCATGTGCAATGAAGCCAGAAATCAGACAGTAAACACTAAGCATTATCTGCAATCTTAGACAGTACCTAATGCTATCTGAATAAATAAGGATTTTGTAAATATAATAGGCTTTTCAGAAATGCACTCAGGGAAAAAGAGGGGAGCAACTTGAAGGAAGAGAAACAGGATTGCAACAGAATGGTTCACATTGTGTTTGCTGGGATACAGTTGTGTTTGTTTGCAAATGAGAAATAAATGAAAGGAATTGTTTTTTAAGAAACCTTGAAAGTATTTTTAAGAAACCTTGCAATGTTATGTGCAAAAGCAAAATTTTGTTAGTTTTCAATTACAAGCTTTCAGATTAATTCTTCTGGCACAAAAAAAAAAACCCAAACCAAACCTTTAAAATATTACATTCTCTTGCATCTGATCCTGATATCTAGTTCTAAGGATAATTCTTCAGAAATTTGATCTATCACCTCTAAATGTTAGTGATTTTTCTATCCTCCGGTTGTTTAACAAGAGTGCATGAGGGGAATGAGAAGAATGACAAGTGGTTGCTATTGCAGGTATTTTATTTTCATGATATTCAGAACATGAAATTATATTCATGCAAATAATTAAGTGGAAAAAGTCTGCAGTGGAGACAAACCTATCCCCCTGCTATTTCCTCACCTCGTCTGTGCAAAACCAAAACCTATTTTAAGGGCTGTCTGCAGTCTGTATCCTTACATTTTTAGAAAAAATATATTTGGTACTTGGGATGAAAGCTATCTTATCTACATTTTTAAGAAGAAAAAACTCAATGTGTTAGTATCTTTAATGAATATATATTAAAAGATACATCCTATTCAACATGTTAACATAAAATTAACTCACCATAATCCACACCAGTTTTTAGATTAAAAATTCAGAAAACATCAGACTTTTTGAAAAAGCAAAACAATTCAAAATTGATCTTTTGGAGGTGTGTGATTAAACCATTCTCTGTATTTATTTCATTCCCAAGATGAAGATATTGTTCTCACAGATATTACGACTTGAAAAATCACATTCTTGAGTTAATGCCTGAGTCCACCAGTACTGAAATGTAATATAATAATGAGGTCCCTAGTGCAATTAATTTTATGAAGCTCAGACGTGGTCAGGGGGCTCATATATTAAAAGGAAAAGGTCAGTGACATTCTCTTCTTTAGAAAGTTAAGTAGCTACTAAATTGCCTTAAAATTGGAAGAATGCTATTTATTCAACAAAATTCTCCAGTAATCCAGCAGCATCTTTTCTTTTCTCTTCCACTGAAGAGGCCTTTTTTGTGCATTCTCTCCTGGACTGTGCAGGTGAATGGTGAAGAGACACCCTGCCTGGACCATCCAGTGTCCTGGCTGCAGTCTGGGTTAACTCTGGTGACTGCCACAGTGTATCCATGGACTACTTCTTCTGCACCATCTTCTTCTTATGCCCAATTACTTGCAGCCTAATCTAGAGGCGCTGTCTACACACCGATTTTTAGTATCAGGAAAACCTCACATCAGCAAACCATGAGAGAATACTGCAGGCTGCTGCAACAAAATGCTGAGGGACTTGGGTGTTTTTACTCTGGAGAAAAGAAGAATGAGGGGGGATCTCATCAACACCTACAAAGACTTAAATGGTGGGTGTCAAGAGGAAGGGGCCAGTCTTTTCTAGTGGTGTGCAGTGCCAGGACAAGAAGAAATGGGAACAAACTTGTACATAAGAAGTTCCATCTAAATGTGAGGAAGACCTTCTTTACTTTGAGGGTGGCAGAACCCTGGAACACGCTGCCCAGAGAGATGGTGGAGTCTCCTTCTCTGGAGACATTCAAACCCCCCCTTGGACAAGTTTCTGTGCAACCTGCTCTAGGAGGACCTGATTTGGCAAGGGGATTGGACTAGATGAATTCCAGAGGTCCCTTCCAACCCCATATCTTTCTGTGATTCTGTGATTCTGTGATTCCATGATTCTGTGTGTGTTTCTTTTTCAGGTTCTTCATATGTAGCATATATGAGGTAGTGCCCCTGGTACATGTGATATGAATACGTGCATGGAAAATCCCTCCAGAGTAGATGGTAGACCCTAACTATAGTCTAGATATATGTGTTGCCCCTGTGTTTGGCTGCACATGCTATCAGCTTGCACAGAAGCTAGACAGTTTTCTAAATAAGCCAAATCAATCTGAAGTTTTCACATAAGACTTTGTCTTGTTAGATCAAACTTGAGCCTTTTCATTTTCAGTGTCCTTCATAAACTCTTTGTCTCATTTCTCTTTTTCTGTCTGTGGCTCTTTCGACCCTATTTCTAAACACTGTGCACAGAAGAAGGAGGTACTTATTAAACCATCAGCCATATTACTGTTACTCTCTTTAATATGTTTCTTTAATATAGGGTTTTTTTTGAGATTATTGATTTTCAAGATTAGAATGTAAATATGCATTCTTGAGATTTGAGAAAAACAATCATCTGACTTAAAAACATGGTAAAGAGCGTTCAATGAATTTACAGGTTTTTGATTTACTTAAGGAAATAGATCGCTATGAACAGAATAAATACCACAAATGTGCTGTGTGAAAGATGACAGGGACAGCTCTGCTTTTAGATACTGAAAGCATCAAAAGAGTAGCGGGATGCACAAGTTGATCATGTTAATAGGCAAATAATGGCATTTGATGAGCAAGCAGAAAATTAACAAGTGCATTTGAATTAATAAATAGCAGATGTATTATCTGGAACAAAGACCAATCTGGAAGTCATAGTCAATGGCTATGAATGACTTAGGCGCCTAAATATCTTCTAAAATAACAAACCTGAACCCAAAGGGGCTAATTTCAGGGATGAAAAAGAAGCTTGTTTAAAGGGCATTTCAAAGCCTGACTCTTGGTGCTCTGAATGTTCCTCTGGAGTACAGTTTTCTTCTTTTAATTCCAGGTGTTAAAAGAGGAGTCCTACTGCTGCTAATGCATAATACATTTTAAAGTGAAAATTCATTTCACTCAAATTTTTATCAGTTTGTGATTAATTAGCTGAGTCCCTCTAAAGGATTTTGTCTAGTATTATGTAATGAGAGCACTCCTTAAAAATAAGATAACTGGAAGGTATTACAACAACTAAAGTACTGTAAGAATCACCTGTAAAGTAAAACACAAAGTAATATTGTCTTAATAATCCAACTATATTTAAAAATTATTGCAGCTATAATAATCAATACACAGAGTGAAACACCGGCATTGGTTAGTGTTACTGCCTTTACATGCAATGGTAGTAAACAGTCTGACTATTAAGCTGAAAGAAATTTGTCATTTTTTTATTGGCCTCCAATATGTAAAAATTATGCCTCATATCCATTCTGAAGAACGGGGTTACTAATTGGGTTGTCCATAAGTACAGACAACACTAGACTGTCTTTTTTGATAGCTTGCTCCGGTTACTGGTTGAACCCAACTTAAAAGTAACTTTTTGGGTTTTTTTAGATTCATCTTTATAATGTATAAAGACTTCATAAATGTGCCTCTAGTTTTCTAGGTTTTCCCTAAAACTTTTCTATAGACTTTCAAATCTGGTAGACTCAGTGACAAAGATTTGATTTTATAATGCAGAAGGCAAGCCCACAAATCCCTCAGAAATAATTCAGGCTTTTCCAATGTATCTTGTAAAAGAAAAAGCTTTTTTTTTTTTGTTTGTTTTGCAAGATATGTTTAAAGAAAACTTCTATCATTATTCTCAGTGGGAGTAAACTCTAACTGGTACTGCAAGCTGGCAGTCCCTGGCCAAATGCTGAAAGAATTGTGGAATAACCTTTTCTTTTACCAGTCTCTGTTAAATGTGGGTTTTTTCCTATATCTGAAACACAGGGCTGTATTTATTGTGGATCTCAATGGTGGTGCTATTTAATAACAAATGACAGCTTGTGAGAAGAAAATAGAAAGAAGGGCTAATTCTGACAGAGGTAACAGACACAAAATTGTAGGAGAGAGTCACTGCCATAAGGAATACTGTTCCCCAACTGGAGTGGTTGTGAAATATGACAAGGGAAGTGAAAGAAAAGTGACTTCAAAAACCAAAGATAAAAATGACACTTCTTTCAATAGATAGTTCTGTCTGCATGATGTTGAATCTCAGATCACTAACTACTCCACTGATTCAAATCAACTGACTAACTCAAATCAGTCAGTCAAGGCACTATCCCAGAAATTCCTTCTGGAAGGCAAAGATAAGCAGACATAATATTAAACACTATATCTAGTGCAGTGCTTCACAGGATGATGAAGACCTTATTAGAGAAGTTAGAAAGGAAACTGTATTGTTGAAACAAGAGATTTGCTCTACTTACAGTTATCTAAGTATTTCAATCAGTCAGTCCTCTAAAAAGATAAAACTACAACGCTTCAAGATAAATGTAGAATAAAACTGCCAGAAGAAGAGAACCTGTGCTTACCATTGACATCAATCTATGAAAATGTTTTGTGTGAGCCCTCAGTGAAAGGACAAACTTGGTAGTGGAGCTCCAGTGCATACAATTAGCCATAAATACCAACTTGAGGATTATTCTAAGAACTCAACCACAAGGCTGTCACCAGTTCCTCTAAAAGATACCCAACAATTGTCATACTTGGATTGGTGTTCATTTTCACTGAGCAACAGCATGATATTACCTAAAATGTAGTCTATGAAAAGTTTCAGAGGTTTAAAAAGAAAAATAACGTAAATAAAAACTAATGAAAAGTAATACCAGTACCAGAAGGAGAGGGTTTATGTCTTTCTTAACTAAAACAAGGTCTTTCTCGTGCAAAATAAAGTTCAGTATTCTCAAAATTTCATGAAGTAGAGTGCACTTTACTGACAGTAGAATGAAAAGGTGATGAAACATAAAGCTAAGCAAAAAGCCAAAAAAATATGTCCATGAATGCCACAAAATTTTCAAGTTGGGCTTGTTAAATACAAAAGGGAGAATTTAATGTGGCAACGTGGTGTTAGAGGTGGATGAATCCTATGTATTGTAGGATCCTGACCTGACCCCAACCTCTCCGGAAGATGACACTCAGAGGTCTTGTCCTATTTGTCCCCTAGCCCCGTTTGAAGTTCACTAGCAGTTCACAAAATGTCTCAGAAAATACACACACATGGAAAGAGGACAGCTAGACACAGCATTTAATAAGAATATAGGATAGATAACAATGACCACGCAAGACAGGAATCAGCAAGACAAAAGTCCCATCATGAAATTTTCTCATCTCCAACACTTATTATGGATCCCATAGTAAACTCTGTACCTTTTTGCACTAAAGTCTCCCTGAGTCCACATAGCATTTTGGAGAGGGGGCTTCTTTCTTTGACCTAACTCTTTTTTTTTTTTTTNAGGATCATGGCCTGATCCTTCTCTTTTGGTGCTGACTTGGTCTCCTGACTACTGAGGTCTTTGTCTTGTCTCTGAGGTTAATTTGATCTGCTTTTAATAAGGTAATGTAACACATAGGACTGGAAAAACATTCTCAAGGTCACAAGTCTACTCTTCTTCTATAACAAGCAACAGCGTCAGATAATTTTCTCCACAAACTTTTTAAACACCATCACAAAAATAAGGTTTTTTCAGTCATTGCAGTGATTGGAAAGTTATTTCAAATCCCTGATGCTTTGACTTTGAAAATTTTCTTCTGATTTCCATCTTAGCTGTAATAACAGCCTGTCTACACCCATTTGTTTTTCTGTCAACTTCGACCATTAGATTAAATTGTTTTCTTTCCCTGATCTGCACTTCCCTCATAGAAAAGGTATGATAGCCTATTGCAGCCTTCTATTTAGTGACCTAAATAATCCAAGATCTATTAGTTTTTCCTCATACAAAACACTTTCATTCTCCTGATTAGATTTTAGGGTTTTATGTTTAAACAAAAAGAATAGAAATTACACTGATTCCCCAAAACATGCAATTTAGCTGAAAGAGTCCAATGACAGTTTCTTCATCCTAATGAAATAATAAAATAGAACCTCTTTAGCATTTTGATTTTATATGATATTTGCATTTACAATGTCTTAGCTATTTTGTAAAGAGTTATAACTAATAATGTTTTTGTGATGTAATTTAACTTTACAACTTTAATGAAAAGGGAGATGATAGGTTCATAGGGCACTTTGTTAAGCAGCTTTCTACAATTAACACAGAAATTAATAATTTTTGAGCATTGCCATATGGATCAGTTGCATTTTAATACAGTGGGATAATTAATGGTAATGAAACACATTTTGTAAGATACTTCATCTCTAATTAGCTAATCAAGATGGTTTTGGAGCCTGACTTACATGGATACCTCACAAATAAGTCTTGACCTGTAAAAATACCTACTACACTTTGACTGTCATCTCAACATCAGTTTAAAAAAAAGGTAAGGCTTTAATGGAAAACTGAAATTATGGAAACATGAATTAGTCTAGAAACTAGAGAAAATCTTGTAGTTAACAGAATTACATGCAGGAATGTGCATGTGATATGCAAAAATAACCTTAGACTAGGATATATCAAGCAAGAGCCTAGCCAGTTTTAAGATGGAGTTTGGCATCTTAATGCTAACAAGCTACGATATGGGTGCATACACCACCAGAGGACTTGATGCCATCACATCATCTGGACTCCACATCTCAAAATAAATAGTCAGCTTTCATCCATCTGTGTGAGAGAAGAGCTGCTATCAGCTATGGTGGGAAGGAGAGCATGCCAGAAGCCTATGTGGCAGCAAAGGCTGAGGTTTGAGCAATGCCTGCCTCCTCTTGGCTGTCTTGGGGTATGGTGCCTTCTCATTCAAATCCACCTGTTCTGGATTGGTTTGAGCACCACGTTAACCTATAAAATACCGGCACATTGGCCCTGTCTTGCATCAGTTCTGTGCTGGGTAGAGGTAACCAAGGGTAGTCATTTCAGAAACTTAAATACTATTTTAATTAGATCAAGTACCAAATAATTGCAAATCTGGTGACAGTTTGCATACTGTCTGAAGTGAAACCTGCAGGAGACAGAGTGCACATCAATGCAGCATATCCATAGAATAGGCAAAGGTTGAGAGCATCACAGTCCCACAGTCCCTGAGGAGAGAGGGATGCCTCTGGCAGAAGAGCAGGAGAAATGACCAAGATTAAGGCTGGCCCAAAATTTATTCCTCCAGTAGGTTCTACCACAGCAGAAATCTGAAAAGGTAGTTATAGTTCTGTGCCTGGACCAGCACCAACAACACGGCACTGCGATGACTGAAAAGTAATTGAATTTTGTGTCTGACATCCTACATAAGCAATGTTTCACAAATGCTGTTGGAGTCAAAAGGCACGGGTGATAAGCACAGGATCTGTAGCACAGGGGAAAATTGCAGGCATAGCAACCAAGAACCTGAGTGACTGAGATGACAGTAACAAAACTGGAGACCCTGGTGTTGTAGTAGTATTGAGCTTACGAAATTGGTCTTGTACCTAACAGATGAACTGTGGTATCTTCTCACAGGTATGCTACCTGGCAGGGTTTTGCTGCAAGCATCTGCATACTGCGCAGCTGCGGAGGCACAAAGGCAGGACAAAATTCTCTGCTTATGCAGAAGTTAATTTAACACACATCTTAATGGTTTTTGACACTCTCAAGTTCTCCAATGCATATTTAATCGTGATCCCAGTTACCTTGTTTATACTATGTAGGAAAAGCCTCTGGGCTGTATGTTTCCCCCCATGCAGACATGTGTATACTGTCTGCTGAACTGCTGCATCCTGATTATCTGATTCTGCTGGAAGCCTTCCAGATTGCTTTCCTAATCCCTCTCATAACATCAGTGGTACATCAGTCTGGCATACTTCCTTTGTACACAGAGGCAGGACTCCAATATGTAAATATCCTATGTAAAAAGGATAGAGGGGAAATATTGGAAAGCAGTTGAATGCCCTTTTTTCTATCCACGGTATTTAAATACCTACTCCAGGCTCAAGTATCAAAATTAATCCCAGTGTATAGATTTGCCTATTTTCCTTCTCCTTCAATGCAATCCTATCAGAGAATAGATACAAGAAATGTCCAAGCTAATGTGAAGTTGTGTAGATTTCCTGGGCTTTGTGTCTTGTTCACAGCTGGGAAACCTCTCTGTAGGCTTTCAAATTTATTTATTTATTTAAATTTATGATTTCATTTATTTAAAGTTATTTAAGCTTTACTATTGAGTACTTAGTATTTTGTGATGCAGATGATAGTGAAAAAAGTTTAAAAAGCATGATAGAATGTTTCCCTGTGGTACACATGCAAGAAACCTTTTATAAGATTGATTGACATTTTTCAGGACTTAAAAGTTTACTTAAGAAGACAAATGATCTTCAAATTTGTGGTTTTTTCTAACTGTCAAACAACTCATTACATAGAAAGGCTCATTTCATCAGTAATTTAAATATGCAAGACTCCCACTTTCCCTCAGGGCATAGGATTTGATAGTCAGAAATAACCCCATGTAGTGGGAATAATTTCTCAAGTTACTGTTCTGTGAACACCATTCTGTTTTGAGAGATGATTAAAAAGGTACAATACTATGTGGGTGGGGAGGTAAGAGATCACGAGAGCCGAAAATCAACATACTCTAAATAGGTACTCTAGCTCTTCACAAATTAGAAGGTTGACTAGATTTGGGAGTTTAGAATTGTATTTTTCTTCTAACAGCTAGAGAATCCTAATCCTGCAACTGGATGAAACAGCCAACCCATGACAATATCTGAAGAGCTCTGACAGCTTCCACCTTCATACATCCACCTGGGTTTTCTGTGACCTTTTACCCTACTGGTCTGCTACTAGCTGTGAGTTAAACAGAGGGATAAAAACCCCACGTAGACACATTAAGTGAATTAAATTCTAGCCAATTCTAGCCATTTCTCCATTGCCTACATTGCAATCCCATTACTTCTATTTTCTAATACTATATCTTCTAGGTATTTTTTAGGTATGTTTGTCTAAGTGCATATCAGGCAAGCCATTTCTCACCAAAAAGGAATGACGGCAAGGTCTTAAGCTAATATAATTCTTTTCTTATGGTGATGCTTAATAAAAAATGGCATTTCTGCCACTTGGCTTGTTCTTCTCCTGCAGTTTCCAAGATGACAGCATGACCAACTCCTGTTTCTTCCCCACTTCTAACTTTTACAGAGCAGCATAAAGTTGGTACTATCAGCTTTTCATTGTTGCAGAAAGGTGGGTCACTGTCTTTTCTCCCAAGGAGCAAGTGGTAGGACGAGAGGAAGTGGCCTCAGGTTGCTCCAGGTTAGGTTTAGGTTGGATACTAGGAAAAGTTTCTTCACTGAAAGGGTTGTCGAGCACTGGAACAGGCTGCCCAGGGAAGTGTTTGATTCATCATTCCTGGAAGTATTTAAAAGATGTGTAGAAGTGGTACTTAGGGATATGCTTTAATGGTAGACTTGGTAGTGTTAAGTTTACAGTTGGACTTGATGATCTTAAAGGTCTTTTCCAACCAAAATGATTCTATGATTCAGTGATTTGTGTGAAACTTTTATTGTCCATACAGTACCCCAGTGTTTCAGAGATACTGATATGGGCACAGAAAAAACAAGAGGCCTGGTAGACACCAGTAAAATTCATGGCTCTTCAGACAAAAGAAACAGTTTCTGAAACCTTCTGTTGATGCTGGGAAAAAATAAATCTGAAAACCTGTTTTTTCTAGCAGAAATGAGGAAAAAAATGCTGAATCAGGAGACATTTAGAGTAGAGTTTGAATCAAGCTTCTGGGTGGTTAGACTGAGATAGAGTCCAAATTTTGGCGTTTTGGAAGGATAGACACACATCTAGGTTCAGGGATGAGTCTGTGGGTAACTGTTGAAATAGTTGTTCTATTGAGATGCTCTGTGCTGCCTACACAGAGCAAATGAAAATGCTGCAGGAAGTCTCTTTCATTAGTTATTTTTGTATTTTCCTAGACAGCTGTAAACCAAAGCAGAAGTGATTCTGAAGTTGCTTAATATTGTTGCAATTGCTTAGCTTCTGTTTCCCTCAAACATAATAAAAACCAACCTCAGTTGAAATAGAGAAGGTTCTTAAATATTGTTGTTCATGGATTTTATGGTGTAGTTTTTAAAAGGCTGTTTTCCCAAATGACATTTTTGGTAGTTTACTTGTGCTTTTATTAGATTGGTTGGATAATTTGGAGAGCATCTAGGGTAAAGTATTTCCTAGCTTTAAAATTTTAAAATGTATTTCCTGTAGGTGTTTGAATTTAATGGTCTGTCAGCTACTAGCTGTTGTCACTTAGCAAATAGCCCAGAAAACACCAGATCCTGGTTTGATAAAACAATCAATTCCCTGAATCCAAATATGACAAATAATTCTGAGTAGTATCCTTTCAATTGTATTGAGACCTCTTACTTTTACTGGAGAACAGTTTTGATTTATTTGCAATGAGGAGCCTCAGTGATGCTCAGTCTATCACTCTTGTTCTGTACACTCTTAAAAAGAGATCAGCCAATTGAGTATTTAAGACAGCGAACTTAACTCTCGAGTGCTGCATGAATTCCTGCCTAGGTTTTGGCAAGGTTGTAACATAGAAGTTCTTACTGCTTGCTGTGAGTTTTTCTCTGTTGTAATTTGTATGATATTTCAGGCAGTTATTAACAGCTGTATGTTCAAAGAACCCTCTATGGACAACGACTGTGCAGAAAGCAAGGCCAAAGACAAGGACCTAATGCTATTGTCTCCAGTACACATTGAAGAAATGGATGAAGAAGTAGGGAAGACTGAATTTTAAATTGATTCATATGGGAAAAACAGCTCCGCACATCCTATGCAGATTTACAGTTAATGTACAGGGACATAAATCCATTTAGATCAGTGGATTTACAGAAATTTCTGTACTGTAAAATTTGGAGCCAGCTTATTAGGTCATCATAAACTTTATGTTCAGGACTGAGCAAATGTTTTCAGAAGAATCCATCTTAATGTTGGTGCCCATCTGGTCCCTCTAAGAAATGTATAGTGGAAAAATGAAATAAGAACATCCTTCATTCCAGTCAATTACTAGATAGTGAAGTGTGTGGACAAACTATAACTTAGCACATCTGCTCTTTACAGAGGGGAGTGTTTCCTTTTAAGTGTGCACTGACAGAGAAATTATAAATAATCACAACAGACTGAAGAGTGCATTATTATTGATGGACAACAAATACAACAGTTAACACAAACAAGACCCATTGCTTACACTTGTAAGATCAAGGTATAGAGGATGGGGCACTTTCCATAGTGTAATCACAATTATGATGGAAGGCCAGGCTTCCTCATCTTTATCACCTACTAAATATAGTGGAAAGCTAGTGCATCATCCTTCTCAAGACCTTCTGGAAAAGTCAGAACAAATGCTGTACAGACATCCTTGTGGTGACATGGTAAATACACCTACCACTTTTGTGCTTGAGGCAAATGTTCTGTGAGACAAAGACATACGACTGACAGATGAGGTAATTTCATTCCTTTTGGACAGCAGGTTACCTAAAACTGAAGAGGTCTTTCATATAATGCGCATTAAAGAATGAGAAGCATGTCTTAGACATCTTTCTGGATCCATGATTCAAAGACAACAGCCAAGCAAACAGACTCTTACAGATAACTCTGACAGCCACAAGTCAGGAATGATTAGTGGAAAACAGGATAACTTTGGCTGCTGATATTAGTAGACAGGTAAAGGAGAAAAAAAATGAAAACGTAATCTTGAATTGTCTTTGAAGAGGCAGAACTTCAAAGCAGAAGAAAAATATTTATTCCTGTATATAATCCTTGATTTGTCTATCTCTGTCTCTGAAGGCAGAACCTTGGAGGCAGGCTGACAATCGGGTGAAACAGTTGTAAGAGAACTGGCCTCTGGGCATAACAGTTCTGAAGACCATGATTGAAGCTAATGCCCATTGATGTCTAATGTGAAATCTTGTTTGGGAGAACACAACCTAAAGAAAAATAGCCTGGACAGGATGAACTCAATGGAAATGAGAAGCTGCACTGCTCTGAGAGACTGAGGTAATGGTGAATCTCTTGATTCCTCTGTCTGTTGATAATAGCCTTTCAGTTAGCTTGACTCACAACCGTTATTCACAACCTATGTTCCATGCCTTTTAACAGTTGATGTGATCCCTATGGCCTTTAAAGTTTCCTGTTGTAGCTTGGAACATTAGCGTTTTTCTCACAAAACAAATACATTTTACATTCTCTCTATGAACCTGCTGTTCTAGTTTTAAGTGATACTGCACACGCATATTCACTTTGTTCTGTACTTTATGAACCATGTTGCCACAGAAGAACATTATTTGCCCGTAAGTTGTAGTTAAAATATTTTCTAGTGTCAATGAGATCCCTGTTTTCTTATGGCAATATTCTAAGCAAGGTGATGTTTCCAAATGCAAAGGCCACAGGAGCCACAGTGATGTCTTGAGGGGAAATTCAGCCTGCAGGACAGTTCTATGAAACTTTCCATTTTCTGCTATGGAAACCAGTGAAACTGAAGAAGTGTCACTGCAGAGCAAAATCTGATTGATGAGCCCTTTGTTCTTTTCACGGAGCTCATGTTGGCTGTTGACTTCCACCAGAATAGCATGGTGCCCCACAAAATCACTAAGGCTGTTCTCAAAATCTGTAATGTTGAGCTCCCATTTTGTGCTAACTGGCCAAACATTTTCCAATTACAGAGTTGCTGGATATCCTGAAGTCCTAAAAGACAACTTCTCCAATGAGACCACCAGATAAAGATAGGTGCAACAGTATTTTGACTGCAGTTTTATAGCAGTTCTAAAATTTTATTACTTTATTTAAGACCCCCAGCTAAAGGAAGATTTATCAGTCTGCAGTGAGCAGCATCTTCTCATAAGAGCTCAGCAGTAAGCAGAGAGCAAACTGCATTACTTGAATGAAAAAGTGAAGTGTCATATAAGCTCTGCTCTATTGGAAATGGATTAAAACAGAGCCAGTGGCTTTCTCATTAAATCACAAAAGAGACTTCCTGCTGTGAATATTATTTTTCCCAGTTTTTCAAAGGAACTGTTCCCACTAAGAATTCTGAGTTCTTTCTTTCTCCACACAGCTTACCTCCAGATAAAGCAAGAGTTTCTCCAAGGGACTGAGAGGCCCAGGATACGCACAGAGCTCTTGCTCATGTTTGGTGCTGAGGGGTCAAGAAGGCCGTGCTTTCCTTGTGAGCAATGGTGCCTGTTGAGTGTTCTCCCTTGTAGAGAGAAAGCTAAGGGAAGAACAACATAATTTGTCCCCTCTCTGTCCTCAGCACACTCTGAAGAGGGTGTACAGTTTTGAAGTTGACTATTTTAAAGTCTAATTTCTTCCAAACACAAAGACAGAACCACCCCTGTAATATATATTTATTAGTGATTTAAAGGACACTGCATAACTTGGCACTGACGTGGTGGTAGAACATGTTCCATGTTTTTCCAGCTGAATGGTGAGACATCCCAGGGCAGTGCAAAGGCAGTAAACACCTGCAGCCACATCTGCACTGAATGCCCCATCACGATACTAGCGAAAGCACAGGCTCAATCAAAATGCAAATTTCAGAGGTGATGTGATTACAGCTTTGTGAGTTTTTCCAAAAGAGATGTTCTTGACAGTGCTTTGTCTTACATGCCCTCTCACTGTTTAGCTGCAAAAGTAGAAGGTAGCTGAAGTATTTATTGATTTTCTGCACATGGAATGCACCAGATGTTTCTGATCTGGTTAATTCTGATGCAAGTAGATGGATTTGGATAGGGATTTTTCTGCTCAACGTGATATCATATTGAGCTGAACAAAAAAGGTCAGATAGTTGAACAAATAGTACAGATACATAATATGAATGTACTTAATTCTCATATCTTTCCTTATTTCCAATTTATGACAGCTTTTCTACTCTGTCAGGGGCAGGCTTGTATTGAGTCTGTGGCCCACCAGTCTTAATTTCAAACTAAGTGGGGAAAAATATCCAAAAATTCATTATGTATGGAACAAAGAATTATGGTAACATTGTCTACTGAAAAATCAAACGCTTTTTAAAATCTCAGAGCTGAAACAGATATTTTCCTCATTCTCATTTTTGTCCTGAGTACAAATTTCATGCTACAGCTGAGATTTGTTCCTGATGAAAGCTTAATTGAATAGACCGAATTCCAGAGAAAGTCAAATTTATGAGGTGAGTCATATTCAAGCTCTAAACATACTGAGAGTGTTTGATTCTGATTTTGATTTTAATCATATGCTTCCTCTGTATTCCATTAGTGAACTCTGCCAACATGTATTGATTTACATGTAAAAAAAAAAAGTACTGATTCACAGTAAAGGTCAACTGTGCTGAAACAGTTCTTACTGATATGCAAAACTGATAGGTTCTGTGATGACACTTTAGCAGATTTTATAGGGTGAATAAGATGGGGAAAACATTTATGTAATCTGCTGAGTATTGTCCAAGATAAACAAGTCAGTAAATGATAAAAATCAAGACAAATTTGTCTTCTACTAGCCACCCAAAAGCTAGAATAAAACATTAATTATAGAATAAAATATTACACAATCTATTTATAAGCTCTTAAAAAATAAAATGGAAAAAGTAATCAAGAAAAGACATGTTAAATATATATTTCCTTATGAGAAAAGGACAAGGGAGAAGGGGGGCAGGGGGCACAGAATTTTACTTTAAAAATTCCAACACTGTCCCACTTAACAATCCTGCCCCAAGCCAAAGACACATGGTCTGGATGGAAGCACAACCAAATGGACACACAGTCAGTTGGAAGGTTGCTCTCAGAGGTTTGCTGTCAAAAATGTGGTGTCCTAGGGGAATAGGTCCAGATTTGATATTTCCATTAGTCACCTGGATGATGGAAGAGAAAGTATGCTTATGAAATTTGCTGACAGCTCCAAGCCAGAGTGAATGGCAAGCGGTATGTGGGACAAGATCAGAATTCAAAATGATCTTGATGCACTGGAACCAGGAGGCAGAGACATAGAGGAGAAGGCGAGAGAGAAGGGCAAGAGAAGAGCTCTACATTTAAAGAAGAGAAAGAAAATTAATAAATACAAAATGTAGACTAAATGGCTAGCCTTTAGCACGGCAGGAAAGGATGTGAAGCTAGCAGTGGATCAGAAACTGGCTGCAGCTCTGGCTGCTCTAAAATTCTGGTACAGAAGAGGCAAGTTACGTACTGGGAGCCACTATTGGCAGACACAACGTAAAACTGAAGGAAATCCATTATTGTTAATCATGTTTTCTTCTCAGAGGGATTTCTTTAACTACAAGGGGAAAGTTATTTGAAATTATTCAATTACTTCTTTCGGGACCTCAGACAATCTTTTACACCTGAACTATCCCTACAGAATAACACAGAAAATATGCAGGGTGTTTTTATGCTCAGCCCTATTACTCAGTGCTGTCAGGGGGAGTTTTGAGGACCTGCCTTCCAGGTTCCTCTCTTACAGGGAAATGCTCATTTCTGCATGCTTTGCTATTCCTAGCCAGCTATACTCTTTCCAGATTAATACACTTTTCTTGGTAATTTATGGTAAATCAGTCTCAGCTCCATAGATTTCCATACAGACATTTGCTTTATAGCATTTCCCAGTTAGTTCATCTGTGAACTTGATTAATACATAATCCTGTGCTCCATGTATTTGGTTTGCTCCCCTGTCAAGAACAGAGTGAAAGATGGGACTTTTAGTGAAAGTTATAGTATGCAGCAGCTCTGCCTTATAATGACAGACCTTAACTTAAGTGTACAAGGAGATAAAAACAACACTAACAGCAAAAAACCTCAACAACAAAACCTACCTAATAAGCATGTTGCTAAATTCAACGTGCAACATCACAGATCAACTGAACAACTTCTAATTAAATATAATTACATTTCAATTGCTGTCAGAGGTATTTCAATATCATATTTTACTGCCTCACGTAAGGCATCACTAATAATGAATTTTTCATTTTTTATAATAATGAAAAAGTATTGTGATCTTGCCAGCTGAGTATTACAAAATCCTATGCAGCTACTGAATTGTAGGACAAAACCCTTGTACTGTTTTACTACTGAAGTACTATATCTTTCCAGAAAGCCAAAACCATCATCAATTAATATCTTAGCTGTAAGAAGCCTGGCATTAGAAGCCTAAACCTATAAATTTGTAAGGTGGGCTAGCAGCACTTG
This sequence comes from Nycticryphes semicollaris, assembly GCA_013400055.1. Lineage (NCBI taxonomy): Eukaryota > Metazoa > Chordata > Aves > Charadriiformes > Rostratulidae > Nycticryphes > Nycticryphes semicollaris. The sequence goes on from VXBJ01004046.1 coordinate 1,106,885, forward strand.
TCACTGGAATTACTTGCTTTGCTACATTTGTCAGAGAATTCTCTTTAGCAGGAAGAGGTTCCTTGGCCCAGCCTAAGTGGATGAAAAATTGCTGGTCTCACTGAGATGATACTTATTAATATAATTCTCTGTGTTTTGTGTAGACATGGAATCAGATAAAAAAATGTTTTGGTCTAGTTTCAACCTGTAACAATTACGTGAAACCAGGAATTTCACAGGAGTATAAGTATGTAAAGGAGAACCTAAGTGGACTTTGGGAGCTAGAATTGCAACACAAATCCCTGTTGTAACTCTCCAAAGTCACTGCTGTATACTTGCGTGTTTGCAATCATCTCCAGTCATTTCTGCACATGCCTGGGACTGCACACTTCAGCATGAAGGTAACTTTCAGTTAACATAGATTTAACCTAGTTAACTTAATTCTAAAGTTTTATTGCTTGAAACAAATTGTTGAGCTTATTGAAATTTTGTGCAGCGATGAACATAGCATGAGGTTTACTAATAATTAAACTCAGTTTCTTCAGAAATATGGCTTCTAACATATGGCTTCTTAGTCTGATTATAGTTTCTAGTGCATCCTACCTTCTTCCAGATTTTCATCCTGATTTCTAAAATATTGCTCATTTTGACAAATCTGACTGCATAGGGTCAAGAATTACACAGAAATGAAAAATGAAAAAGAAGGACTAAACTATTCTGGGGATATTATATCATTTATCATTTTAGTCCAAAATTTTATTAATTCTATTTGGGCCTGTGGTACCTTTGGCACAAAATGTATTATCTCTTAGGCCTAGCAACCTACCCAATTTCCTCGCTATCCTAAAGGATCACAGAATTTATAGTGCAAAAATACATTGTTTTATCAGTTTCTAGTTGGTTCAAGGTACAGTCTGACAATAAGGAAAACCTTAAATATAGTACTGATCCTTACTTGACCTTAGTCAAAGAAATGTATTTTATGTTTGAGTGCAAGTAATAAAAGATTGAAACAAAGTCAACTCTCAAACTTGGTAGAATGTCTACAGCAGGAGCAGGCTTTGCATGTGTTTTAGCCTCTACTTCTTGATTGCCTGTGATGAATTATATATTAAAAAAAAAGAGAATCAACCAGTTCTGAACAAAAATTAATTTATTCAACACAAAAATGCCATTATATTATTTTTTCAGTACCTCAGTGTTATTTAGCTTCTGGTTTCTCCTTTTTATTCATATTTTCAGTTAATGTAGGAGATGTTCCAGAGAAGATAAGTGGTAATGAACTTAAGACTCTAATTAAAAAGTTATCATCTGGATCTGTATGTCTCCTCTAGGATGCAGTGGCCCAGCTACAGCTATAACAGCTGAGCTGCCTGGCACTTCCTACCCTTGTTGAATACAAGTGATTGTATGCAGGTTCTGCAAAAGAGAGCTAACTCAGTGGTTATGCTTTCTTACTTTCTTTCTTGCAGTGAATACCAATGCAAAGGTGTCAGCCCTGGAAAGCAGAATTCCCTGGGAACATGCACAGCCTGGGGTCCTCCCATGTGGGATCCTGTACTTTATACTTGACTGTAGGTTAGGTGTGGTCTGGAGTATAAATTTCCAGCACAAAATGGGAGCTCAACATCACAGATTTTGAGAACAGCCTTAGTGATTTTGTGGGGCACCATGCTATTCTGGTGGAAGTCAACAGCCAACATGACCTCCTTGAAAAGAACAAAGGGCTCATCAATCAGATTTTGCTCTGCAATGACACTTCTTCAGTTTCATTGATTTCCATAGAGAGAATGTAAAATGTATTTGTTCTATCAGAAAAATGCTAATGTTACAAGCTGCAACAGGAAACTTGCAAGGTCCCTTCCAATCCCTGACATTCTGTGATTCTGTGATTCTGTGAATTTGCAGCTTAGCACAGAGCCAGTTTCACATGCTGGGATGCCATTTGTCTATGCACTTGTTTGGCAAATCTGTGATGTCCCAGACAGAATTGAGTCAGGGAGGCTGCATTTGCAGCTGAATGTTAAAGGTAATCCTGTGCCATGGAAACACATGCCTGCCCTCACATCCCTCCCTGGCATGGCACAGGGATGTCTGCCTCATAGTGGGTGGGCAGCTTTCACTTATAATCCATCCTGCTGCTGACAGTGGCCCTACAAAGAAGCACTGGATATCCAGCAGGTTTGAGAAGCTGTGGAAGGGTAAGATGGATTCAGATGTGCCTGGTGGCTTCTAGCTCCACAGGCTCCTGTTAACTTAAAAAGGGACTGAAATCCCAAATTCATTTCACGCAGACTAATGAACACCAATTATCTGCTAAGAGAAGATTTCATTTGCTCCTTGCACAGTCTGGATTTGAACTACTAGGCTAAACACAACAAACCAAGGACAACAGCTTTCATCAGAGTAATCCCTTTCCTTTGACGCACTATTTATTTCTCTTCCATCATCCTACCTTTTGGTTACCAAATATTCAACTGCTACCATATCTTTTGACAGTGTATAAAAGTACTAACTGACATCAATGTTTTGTGATGTCCAAAGAGACAGCTTATTTGTGGCAAATATTAACACTGTATTTCAAAACTTAAAACTCAGGCTTCTTATTTTTACTTTGTGCAAAACTTTTCTTTTGTGGTTATGTGGTATGCTTCATCGAATTACTTTCATTATATTCCTCCTTGGTGGAAATGATTGCTGTAAATAAAAGAAGAAACCAGTGCTGAAAGCCATCAGAAAGGATAAGTATCAGTTTTGTGAGTATCCTTATATGCACTCTGCTAAGAACAATCTGTAGAATAATTATATTATTCTCAGTGAAAAAATGTCTTCCGTGAGCAGGGAGGTGCACAGACCCAGATCCATAACAAACTCTGTAAACACAGAGTAACTCCACTGAAATTAGTGAGTTCACACTGGCCTCTGAATCTCAGCAGCACAGAGCAGCATCCACAAAGACTGTGTGTGTAATAGTACCAACAGGAGTAAAGCAGGAATTCTGCAATTATCAGAAACTGGAAATTTATACTCCTTTCCACTCCTGTGAACAAAAAAGTTGTGATAAGATATAAAAGTATTTTTAAACTGATATCCCTAGTTAAGATCTCATACAAATGCTCCTGGGAAACACAGGTTCTGTTCTCTGAAAAATTTCCAGAATTTATAATTTGCTTTCAATCCATTACATAACAACATGGAGACAAAAGTGTATGAGTTACTCTCCTGCTTATCTAACACTGCAGCGATTAGAAAACACTCCTGGAAGGAAGAAATTCTAGTAGAAGCCTGCATCTTGCATAATTCAGAGTCGGGAGCAGACCCCAGGACTCCCATGTCCCATGAGATGTGTTCAGCTGGCTTCAGAACAATGGCAGCTCTGAGTAAAGGTTTAGCACCTACCTGCTGCCAGGGTTTAGGTTTCTTGACCCTGGAATTGTCACATAGCTCCTTGTCCAGAAGGGACACCCAGAGCCAAAAGAGATACTAGTCAAAACAAAGCACTAATCACAAAGTAAGTTTACAATTAATCTGTCCTCAGACTGGACCTTAATCAGCCGAAGATACAGGCTGAAGATACAGAATCAGCTGAAGAAACCTTTACCCATGACAGATTTTGGAAGTGACGTGCTTAAACACGATGAGGTGACTAGGTCTAGTTACTCAAAGAAGCGAGCAATGTTTGCTCTTCTGTTTCCAAACTTGCTGTTTAAGGGAGAGGATTGTTGTCCATATACTATTACTAGGGCAGAGTTTACAGTACCTACTTAGTAAATCAGGAGACCCAAATGACCCAAATTCTGTGCTTTCCCTGAGGAGTTTGCATCAGCTCCTCAATCTTAGGTGGTTTTGGAATGGAGACAGCACTGCCTTTCTTTCACAGTTCTTCCCTTCTGTATGAAAATGTAAGAGACAGGAGGGGAAAAAGAAAAAAGAAAAGAAAAAAAGAGAGAAACAGAAGGAGCTTTAGAAAATTTCTAACTGCCTGCACATCTACTAAATGGTGACCCCAAGGCTCAGCGCTTAAAGCGTCCCCAGTGGAGCATCACCCCAGCAGGTGCAGAGCAGTGAGTACTGCTGACTGCAGTACTCAGCTCCCACCAGAGACCTCAGTGTGAAGTCCAAATTACTGGACTTCATAGAGGGGCACGTCAATTTTCATCTGTCTGATGATGCGTATGTTTGTTCTCAATGTCTTGCTGGAAACTCTGCAGAAGTTAAAAGACTTCATCAGCAGCTTAAAAATCTTTCCTTTCTCATGATTCAGGCAGCCCCAGACTGATCATCTGCAGGTGGGTTGACTGAATTCTTAATGTGAAAGGTCTCCCAGATGTCCTGATAGAGTGTTTCAGCAGGATGGAATGTGGCTAACCCTATGCAAGTTCTGTCCTGAAGCTGGGGATGACTTTCAGAAAAATAAGAAGCCAAACTTTGATAATCAGACAGAGCATTGAAACCTTGAGATTGTCCATCCTTCTTTAGAGACATAAGAGAAGCATTGTGATTAGTTGTAAGCCATAAAATATGGGAAAATATTAGCCTGAATTTACCCACCTCTTTTCCATTGCAGAAGATGTTCTAGAAATTCAAACTCTGCCCAGTACCACATAGATAAGTGGCTACTGTACAATGAAATAAATACACCTATAATGAAGAATTGTTATTGAGAAAATAATCAATATTAAGTCTTGCTACTATTGAAGTTATACAAGTACCACTGCAACAAAGTAAATAGCAACAAAGCTGCAGTATCACTGAGAGTTTCCAAGATCCTCAAACTGCATGTGGTAAAGATAGCACTACTGACTTTCTCCTGAACCATGTCCTCAGGTTCTTGTAGCCCACAAAGTCCATCTTGGGAAACAGTGCTGGGGGCAGACCAGCTGCTCAGCTCAACTGTACCAGGCGAGGTATGGACACAGTGATGTTTCTCTGCAGAAGGCTCTGATGTTGCCATAAGTTCACTTGAAAGCAGCTGAGTGCATAACAAATCCCACAGCCATCGATGAATCTTGACCAGTGCAAGGGAAAAGGTGTCAGCTTTGTACTAGGCAAGCTGTAGGTCAAGAAAAGTGATCCAGGACCACCAAGGGGCTCACTGAGGATCCTCTAGGTACCACAGACAGACAAAACACCCATACCCAAAATCTGTGGGATCTGTCCTGCCTTCAGAGAAATTGCTTCTTTATAAATAAATCTCCATAGTGAATTGATGCAGTGCACTTACTGGCACAGACCTGAGAGATGAGATATTTAAGAATAGCCTGGAAATTGTATCAGTTTTGTTAGACTTTTGACTTAATTATGTGCAGAATAAATAAGACATCTGCTGTCACAGACATATTATTTAATGACTTTAAGTCCAGCAACATCAGACACAAGTGGTGTCTCAGGAGAGTGATCTCTGGAAAATCTCTGTGTAACTGTAACTGTATTTCATGTTGGTAATATGTCGTCTGCCTACTATTAGGATCTTAGTCCTGACCAAAATAATCCATACAGACCAGACCTGAGCTATGGTACAGCCTGATGAAATGTGTTTCATAAGCCAGTGCTACTGCAGACTCCCATGGTTATTAATCTTTCCCAAATTGGACTCTGTGTAGGTTGACATTTGCAGACAAATAAGATGTGTCAGAAATATGGTTTGTGATTTCAGGTTTCTTTGCTAGCAATACATAACCTTAAAGTACACTATGTTCTTTAATGGCTCTGCAAAGTGCCCTGGCAAGAAAATAACTGAATGTAGAAGACGTCCATATTACTGTCATTGGTACAGACTCACATTTGGGTACAGCTACAAAAAAGCAATGTAATGCTGTGCAAAGATATTCATGATAGTTCCAAATACATTAGCCCAAGCTAGTATGACTGAAAAGCACAGTGTTCAGACTTGGCTAATAAGCGTTACTTACAAAACTGGTAAAATGACTTTGGTAAAGTGCTGTGACAATAAGGCTACTCCATCACAACTCTCTGAGATAGTTTGCAAGGCTCTCCTGGTGCTGCATTGCCTTTTGTTGAGTATCCCAAAGGGCTATATTCTCTAGATAAGTGCAATTCTGTGGATAAAGCAAAACAAAAAATTATTTTTACTTCAGTAATGTCTTAGAGATGAGTGTTCTCATTCTTCATAAAGTTTCCAAGTGTCAAAACTTATCTGAAACTCTGCAAACAATTGAAAACTGATGGCAAGAACAGTTTTTTGTGACCTTTTACAGATTTGCTTTGTCTGAATGTGCAATTTCAAAGTGTAATCAATTTAAAAGACTATTGCCTTCAGTAAAACAAAATTAGCACACTGAGCTGAATCCTATTTAAAACTCGTTCTCTTGCTAAATTCTGGAGTTTGTTACCCTGAGCTATTGATGGAAAATTTCCTACAGCCAGTAACTATCCGAAGTAAACCCACCAAAAAGGCCATACTGTCCACCCTTTCATTGTGTGCAGGGGGGCCAGGTCACATGATATGGAGGCCGTACTACCCATCCCTCTATTGAGTGCTCAGGGACAGGACACACTCTGTGAGGACATACTGCCCCAATCCTCCACTGAGTGCTCAGGGCCAGGATACACCAGCAGATCCTGCAAGCTCCTCCATGGGGCCCAGTCTAAAGGTGCTCCTGGACATCAGGTCCATCAGGAGATGCTGAGCTCCTGCTCCCCCTGAGGGAAATGAGCCCCAAGTCCTGGCAGTGGCCAGCCACCAAACCAAGACTCAGCCTTTCTGGTTGGTACTATAGAAGAAACTTCCCAAAACCCACAGTGCTGGGCAGGAGATGACATACCACACTGCAGCAGGTGCCAGGCCCTGCAGAGGAAGACCTGGTACTTCCTGGCAGTGCCTACAGCCACAACTGAACACCCACCTACAGTGTGCCTTAGAAAACCGGGAGAGGCAACATGGTGCTTTTAAGATGGAGAGCCACCTCCTGAGAAAGAGAAGCATGCAAGGAAGCAGAGAGGCTCCATCAGGAAAATACTAAGCTAGCTACTATCACTGAGCAGCCTAAAGAAAGATGCAGGCATCTGCAGGACACCATTGACCACCTGGTAAACACTCCAGTGCCACTGCCCATCTAAAGCTCCACTGAGGAGCCAGGCATGAAATCTTTTCCTCAGCAGGAGGCTGGAGCAAGGAGAGAGCCTGACAGCTTTGCTGGCACAAAAGCAGTAAAATGAAGTTTCACAGAAGGCAACTGAGAAGCCTCAGGCTCAAATGACTGCAGACGAAGATCATATTATATGAGCACCCTCAGCCAAAGGTGTGAGGAGTTACAGGTGCAGCTAAAAAAATGATGGATGAAAACACCAGACTGGCTGAAGAAAATTCTCACCTCTGTGGGCAGAAAAAGATGAAGCTGAAAATGCTGACCTGAAGGGGCAACTAATGCAAGTTGCTGAGAAGCAAATTTCTGTCATGCAAGCCATTGACTGTCTTCAAATCCAGCTCGAAGTTGCAGAGTGCAAACTGAACATCTTGAGAGAAATACCATAAAGTGCTCCAATAGAAGTAAAAAGGGACCATGGAGAAGCCATGCAACTGTTTTGAGTCCAGCTGAGTGAACTGGAAAATTGATTTCAGAGCCCCTCAGAGTCAGCTTGCACAAATGACAGTCCTGGGTCCTGCCTTCTTTCAAAGGAGGCCCTCACAAGTGAGACAGAAGAACTGGTAGCAAGCAAACAGGTTGTCATCCTGCAGCAACTGGGAAAACTTCAAGCATTTGTAGCTCAGTGCAGCTATGATCCTTTTGATGGTCCCAGTGAGCAGCTGACCTAGAGCTTCTACTCTGGACAATGTGTTTATGTGTTTGGACAAGTGGATGAAGACAGTTGGTATGTGAGACAGCTGACAGACAGCACAGGAGGGTTCATCCCCTCTCATTTTGCCAAGAAAGTTTTAGATGATGACCTGAAAAACAAGAACTGGAATGATGCTCATTATTATATTTTTGATCTCTCACCTATTTTGGAGTAAGATAAAGTGGATCTAGATGCAGGTGCCAGGGGCTAAAAAGCACAAATATATGCAGCCTCTATGACCTTCCAGAATATCTATAGAAGTGCATTTGTTATTCAAAGTGATTTTTTTTTTTTTTTAGACTTTTAGATTTTTTAGAATGGGAGGCCTTCTAGAATGCAGCAGGGGCCTCCAATGGGCCTCAGAACTTAAACAATCAGGACACTCTATTTAAATAACAAAAATAGATTAATATCTTCAGATATTCTCGTATGAACATTTGTGTTTTACACTGTTTGCCGAGCAAGTGTACCACGAACCCAAGCTGATCCTCAACTCACAGCATCACAGCATGATGCCTCAGACTCTGCATCAATTTCATTCTTGGAGTCTCTGTGGGGTATATCATAGTTTACTTTTTTGGTTGCCTATAGAAAATTGCTGTATATATTAGATAACGTAAAAGAATCTTCAGATTTGCAGCTGTCTAGATACTGCCCAAGCTGAGTAAGAAAGGAACACAGAACACTGTAAATATTGAGTTTCCCTTATCCTATTTATCCAGGGCACACAGCAAAAGATTTTAGGATTAATTTGTGTAGGATAAAGCCACTAGACATTAATAATTTTAGGGCATTATGTGGTCCAAATAGTAGTGGCATCTAAAAATGTTATAAATCAAACTTTATTAAGGCAGTAAGACAGAAGAGCAACATCATACACACGCAGTGACACACCGTATCACTGATAGGAAATGCAGGATGGGAAGTGATGCCATGGCTCTGAAGTGATGCCAGGGACATCCAGTCATCGGACAGCAATAGCCAACTGCACAAATGCCTTTTGAATGCAAATAAGAGTCACCCTGCCTCTTGGCTCCACTAACAGTAGTGTGATCTGGGAGAATCACACTTTATGTGGCAGTAGCATGGCATCTGGAATGATGTGGGCAGCATCCAGCCTATGCAGTGATGTTGGTCAAGGGGCGCTACTCACCTCATCTGAATTTTAACGAACAACTAGGCACTACATGGCTCATAGGCCACTGGCATGTCTCATATTTATCTGTATGTGCTGAAAGGAAAAAAACCAGACTATTGTACATCTCATATGGGCATTGCAGGAAAAGTTATGAGAGGCAGGTATGATCAGCAGGTGCTCCTGTTCATTTCTTTATTACAGGCTCACCTGTTCTGCTTCTTACACCATGACTGACATGGGACTTGTATGCACTTCACAGCATGGTGACCCCACCACAGCAGTTATGACTTCAACCACTTCACTGGACAGAAAAAAGTGATCTAGTGTTTGGATTTTTGCCTTTGATATCACTGTTGGCCTTTGGTTACCTTACACATATATAGTGTAGACATAAATAGTAAAGACAATTCTCAGCATAAGAATGAGGGAAGTGTCCCACTTTTGTTTCTTCTCTTTGTAGCTGAGGTTCTCCATCTTCTTTGTATTGGGATCAATATCCCTGCCAAAACTCCTCTGTCTTGATGAGTCTGGGAAGGGCAGGATGGCGATTGTCCCTTGCTTAAGACACAAGCTCAGTTCTCCCACTTTTGAGAGCCTTCACTTTGCAGTTAATGTGGAGCCACCAGCTCTGACGTTACTACCTGCCCTGCTCCTTAGGGCAGAGGCACAACTCGTTGACCAGTGCCAACTGCCATCATGAAGAGACTTTTTGGGCAAGAGGCTGACATAGGAGTGCAGGAGCTGGCAGGCTTCAACATCTCTCCTGGGTATTAAAGCACAACCATGTCATTTCCCATATATCGCTCATCCAGGTTAATCTCTTCCTGTTTAATACAAATGTTTTCAACTGGATTAAATTTCTACTTAGGCCTTTTTTTTGCTTTAGTTTGCTTTCTTGTATTACTGGAATAGTACAGTGACATCAAGACTGCACATATGGAAGACAAAAAGGGAACGCTTTAATTATTTTATCATCTTGAACACCAGTGGGTCATTATTTCTACTTAAACAACGGGAGTAAGTGACTCCGTCTTTTCTTACAATCCTTAACAAACAAGAAACAAAAAAAGATATATCCACGTGTCATAATGGTAGTATTGCTTTATTGTAGGATCCACAATGGAGAGCCTTAATCTAGATGAGATTTGATTGGAAGGAATCTTTTGCTGTAAACTGAAAGGTTGAATTTGATATTTAAAAATTGCTATTAAGCTTCTCCCTGTAGATGTGTTAGATATGGATGCTCACCTATTGTACTCTACTGTCCTCCACTAAGATATTTTTATGAAGGTTTTGTTCACTGCAATTAAGCTCCATCTATAGTTGTCAAAAAATACAATAACTGTGCAATATGAATATATTAAACATCTCTGACATATTCCAGGCTTAAGCTCTCTGCTGCTTTTTCTCCGCCGTCTTCCCAGCCTTGCTGCAAGGTTCAACCAAAGCATAGTAGCACCATCTCGTGGGTTCCTGCAATCATTACAGTAGCAAAATCATCAGAGTAAAAAGTTCAACGGGCTGGTTTCTCATTTCGACCACTGGCTGGCACTGCCTGCGCAGGACAGTCGTCCCACCGCAGAGGTCAGCTGGGCAAAACTGCCAGCAGAAGTGAGGCTTTGTGAGATGGACTCCTTCTCAAAGTATCTAAACCCCAACCTAGCAAACCCCAACCCACTACAGGCTAGAGCTGGCTTAACATCAGCTGTAACATTATTAATTTGAGCTACAGAAACATCTGGATGCCCCAGTCAGGAATGGAAAAGGTTCTGAGGGGTTAAAAATGCAAAGAAAAAATTAGTGGTTTTACTGCAGGGCACAAAGTAATATTTTTCTTCTGGTGCTGCTCGTGGAGTGTTTGTTCTCTTTGCTATTGCCAGCTGACTATACTTAAGGGTAGCAGTCAAGCCAAGTGACTGATGGCAAGTCTGTGCTCCAGAGTGAGCTTTGGGCACTTTTCCCAAGAATGCAGGGAAAAAAACAATGCTTGAATTCTTGCAATGTTTTAGGACAGGTTTACTTTATACAGTCAGCACCATGGGTGGCGCCGATACAGCCACGCTCATGTGTGCTTTGTCTGTAATCCATAGAGACCATGATCCATGGAGACACAGACAGAAAAATCATGTGTGTATCTTCTCCCAGACCGCCTGACCTCATTTGCACCGAGGCAGCAGGAGATCAGGAGGGTTTCTGCGCTGAAGGAGCAGCAACAGAGGGATGAGGGCAGCTTGCCTGAGCTGCCGGTGGAGGCCTGGCACAAGGGTCACTGAGGACATTGTGCCTGGGCCCGTGCTTCTGCAATGGAGGCAAACAAAACCAGCAGTTCATTTACACTGAGCCAGTTTTCCTCTTAGGCTTTGCAATAGGGCTGCGTTTCAAACACTTGCTTCATGAAAGCTAGTTTTCACCTCTAAATCCAAACTGAAATGAACTGCTTCTCAAATAGTTTTATTTTAAAATTTCCTTATAATTAAATGAATTTAATGACAATTAAAATTGTAATGAAGTCATATATCTTTTAATTTTGTTGTTGAAGAATTTATTTTAATAACTTTATTATTTTAATAAATTCTGCTATTTATTTCAGTAATATTTGAATACAGTACAGAGCAAGAAAACAAATATATAAGCACAGATATAAATCGTTATATGTCTTTGACCAAAGTCTATGGAAATCATTGAATGAAATTAATGGCAGTACTAGAACACCATGACAGAGATCTCCACAGTTTCGGGTGGGTGCCAGCTGCATATGATTTGTATAGAGAAAGAGAATAAACAAATTCTGTAAGGTAGCCATAAATCTGTATATAACTTGAGAAATACATATAAAAAACAAAAAAGCTCATCAGCAACTTGTCTAAAAATAACGTTAGGCTACACTCAGAGCACCCCATCACAGGAACTAGCACTGCAGAAGAGGAGGGAATAAGGCCACTTATTGTGGCTGGTATTTGTCGATATAACTTTTTGGGGGTTTTTTTTTGTTTGGTTTTTTTGTTGGTTTTTTTTAATTATTATTTTATCTTTTTGTTTGATTTGGTTTTTTGTTCCCTCCCCTCTCTCCCCCCGCCGTCTGGTGTTTTCATCTCTACAGCATCAGAGGCTGAAGTTCCAGCGCGGTGCGTTGAGCTGCTGCCCTCCTGTGGCTGAAGCTTCACTGTAGCTGAAGCCGAGACTCGCCGAGAGCGCTTTTGTCACAGGAGCCAACAGGGAGGCCACCTACGAACAGGTATTTTATGAACGTAAGAATGCATGACTTAAACACGAAGCAGCAAATCCACAGTCAATTCAGAGGATGTGCAGGTCCTTTATTTTGACCAGATGAGGTTTGGGCAGTGATTTACTGCTTTACTTGAGAGCAGGAGAAAGTATTTGCATAGTAAACCTTAGTGTTTACTATTCACAATAAACCAGAGATTTCAGTAAGAAACTATTTATCCAAACCCATCCATATTCAGTGGGGGACACTCAAAAAGACAGGTCTCAGCCTCTGCAAGCTAAGCCCCTGGCAAGCTTAGAAAGCATGGCGGGGGGCCTTCCAGTGGCAGGAACCCCACAGCTCTCCTGCTCCTTTCCCTCGCGAGCCAACCCAGGCACAAGAGATTGTCTCTTACTGAGATGTTACAAAAAACTCAGACATTTTTTAAAGAGTTACAAGATAAAAAAATACAAACAAAACTTTAAAATAGCCCACCCATCCTATGAACACAATTAAATTTATAATATTAAAATAAGTACAATATCAAAAAGAGGGCAGAAGGATAAAGAGCATGCCCCTAATTTTTAATCATGAAGTTTTCATATTTTCTTTGAAAATAATTAATTATGATAAGTGAGCCAGAGTAGCAAATATGATTTTTCCCACTAGAATAATCTAAACAAATATTTTAAAATGCTTATGGACATTCTCTAGGTTCAGTTTTTGTCATTCAAAAAATCTGAAAAATACTTAGGGAAGTTTTAATTTTTTCGATTAACATTTTTGTCTCAAAGAAAAAAGTTATAACTGTTGAAAAAAAATTAACTGGTTCTTATAACTGTAGTCTCATAATCAGGAAATTGGAACAGATATGAGAGACAAACTGAATATATCTATTAATGGTCCACTTTTCAAATGCAAATAGAAGGAAATGCTTTTTACTAGTGTTCTCATCTGAAAAGCAAATAGCACCAGGTTTAACAAGAGTCTTGAGCTACAAACCTGGCTGAGAAGTATTGGTTGTGTACAGCACAAAGCACAGATCTCCTCCAGAGCAGCATCCCCTACTCACTGTTACCACCCACCATGGCACTTGAGCTCTTGATCATATAACCCTGAAGAAAAAACCTTTAGGAAATAGTAAATGGTACCACAGCTAAGCCCAGATGTTCACCTACACAAACACAGGGTAGATATGACTGGTTTAATGGTAGTTCATAAAAGGGTTTGGCTCTGCCAAATGTAGCTCAACAATGCCCTGCTCTTGTAGAAAAGAGAACCTGTAAACCTTGCATGTACAAATAGGAGCATAGACAACAAGGTGCACAGGTGTCAATCTTATCGTTCCTCTCAACACTGGCAAGACCTCAGATGGAATATTCTGTATAGTTTAATGCAGGCCATTAAAAAGATTAGAGATAATTGGGAGAATCCAAAGGGAAGCAAAAGGAACAATCAGAAATTTAGAAAGATGACAACATCACACATTGAATACACTGGGTTTACTTAGTCTGAAGAAAAGAAAGTAGATGGGAACAGGTTAATAAGCACACAGAGTTTACTTCAGTATGAAAGGGAATAAATCTGTCCTTCTTGTCCATGGAGAATAGGATGGAAAGAAATTGTCTTGAATTACAGCAAAAATTGCTAAACATTAAAAAAAAAAAATATAATGGTGAAGATAGCAAAATAGGCAAGAAAGCTTACAGTGGTTTAAACACTGATATCCTAAAAGATTTCTTAGATAAACTTCTCTTAGGGGTAACATGGAAAGTGGATTTATTCTGGGACAGCAGGATGGATGAGATGGTCTCTGGTGAGGTCAACTAGCCCCAAGATTCTATACTTCGATGGCAAAGTTGCTGCTGGGGCAGGAGCCACAGGAGCTATCTCCCATTCAGTCTGGGGTTGCACAATCCACATACAGCACAAATCAACCCCCCCAGGCAGCATGCTGGGAAACTCATAGCATC